>CM054112.1:226076010-226531010 GCA_028673005.1 Tanypteryx hageni | reverse complement strand
TCATTTTAAAAATACTCTGCTTCTAGATAAGTTAGTTTGTAAAGTTATATAAAGATGGTTTTTTTAATAGAATTACTTTTAAAATTTTTGATTGGAGGAAATCCAGAATTTTATATTAGTTGATTGTTATTATTTAAAAATTTGGCGAAATCGGTTGATTTTTAAGTTAAGAACTACTTTTGAAATATATGGTTTGGCGGGCCTTGAATGTACTATGCGCTCAGCATTTTTCCTCTTAATTTGGCTTCAAGTTGAGCCTGATATAATTATTACTTACTGTTATTATTATTACTGTTATTTTCTTATAAAATACGTAATTTACTGAAAGAAAATTCTGCGGAGAAACGCTAGAAACGCAGTTGCTGTTTTCTTTTTAAGATATTCGTATTTATTTGCCGCAAAAATCTGATTGCCTTAGGAATCTTCATTTAATGTACTTATTATGCAAGTAGATTTGTCTAAATATTTATACAGGAGTCTAGTTCCAATAGTTAAGTATTCATCAACTAATATTAAGGATGGAAGTTCTAACTATTTATTATATTATTATGATATTTAGTAATCAGTTTATTACTTTCTTTTTACTATCGAAAAGTTTATTAATTATTTATTTTGAACCGTAATTTTTAAATAGTAAAAAGGAAGAGATACCAGTCAGGAGGGGAAAAGAGAAATAAACTCAAACAGAGGGAAGAACTTGAAAGACAACAAGGGGATTCGCTGTCTAAATTTTTTAAATTTGAAACTACTCAATCAACGGCCACAATTTCGGTTGGAAAAAAAGTCGATAATAATTCGGTGATAAATGAATCTCTTGGTGAGAGAGAAACTACGTCTTATAGAATAAATCATTTAGATGGTTGTAATGACACTGCAGCTAAAACTTTACCTACCGAAATTGAAGAAAATGAGTGCGAAAGCCAAATCAAAACTTCAATTATAGAAGATATTGCATTGTGGCCTTTAATACTAAGTGAAACAATGATTGATTATTTTTTGCTGAATTAGCCAAAACAGCATAGGTAATATGAATCTTTTGAAGTTTTTGTAGAAGGATAAAGACAGGACGTATTACAGGGCCCGATATGTTGTAGCGCCAAGGGCCCCGGAAGGCCTAAATCCGCCACTGGTCCTCGAATAGGATATTCATACTAAAAGTCAGTCTTGCATCACAGTCATAACAAATGTCTACAACTTCGTATCTTCCAGAAATTCGACAGACTATATTTTCTTTTGTTAAATTTTTACCTCTACTTGACAAAGTGGCTTTGTTTGTTAAATAAATATACAGTCTGCCATACAACCTATGTGGTTTCGTTATTTGCTTAATACAATCGATCCAACACTTGTCTGGCGACGAATATGATATGCTTACCGACGTTAACGTCTTTTTCTATTTTATTTGTATTGCTAAAATTATTAGTAATAAAAGTAAGAACTTTACTTTTCGTGATTTTCATTGTTCTTACGGGTGACAGAGTATACATATGATATTATAATGAAACGTGTAAGAGAATTAACGACGCAGAACTCAAGTTTCGACTCGTTCCTGTATTGGCGAAGTTTCCGCTGAAGTGGGCTGTTGCGTATATGAATGCAATTAAAAATTTTGAAATATCGGATTATCCAAACCCGTTTGATTAAAAACGAGGATTTTTTTAGTCCTCTGAATTTCTAAACAACGATCTTTACGATATCCTAGTGTTCCAGGCATTTGCTTTCAAATGAGGCTCGCCTTATCCCATTATGTACAAGAGTCAGATTTAATAAATAGCTCATCTCTCATCATGATAGACAGATCTTTTCAAAATGTTTCATTACTACCTGAAACTATATATAACTCTTAAGAGAAACGTCTAGTACCAATTGCATGCATGTTCCTAAATCTGAAAAGTCAACCAATAATGGCTGTGCAGCCCGGTCGACCGAAGCGTCGCACAATGGGACAAATGACCGAAAAGGTGGTCATAAATTAAATTATCTAAATGTAACATTTCCCGTGTTTATTATTATACAAGTGGTCTACAATAACTCTCACACTAATTACCGTTAATTCCACTTTCTTGCCTTGAACATAACTTACATTGTATCAATTTAAAATTTGTTGTAATTTGCGACGTGTGCTTAGTGCATTGTTCATTTGTGAGTGGAATACGTTCAATTACGTATTTTAAATTAAGTTAACATTTATATTTTAACTTAACTACAAGATGGATTCTGTTCCTGGAGGTATGCAGAAAATTTGCATTATATTGATTTTTATTTTCATTGCGCTTATTTTTAATTGTATATGTTTTGGCTGTGACCTAGCGAAAAGTGGGATTTTTTTAAAACTCTCATGTTCATCAGGACTTTTAGTATACCTAGTATAAAGCAGTAGTTCCCAACCTTTCACCTCCAGGGGGCCGCATTGGCAATTCGAAGGTCCTCGCGGGCCGCAGGCC
This sequence comes from Tanypteryx hageni, assembly GCA_028673005.1. Lineage (NCBI taxonomy): Eukaryota > Metazoa > Arthropoda > Insecta > Odonata > Petaluridae > Tanypteryx > Tanypteryx hageni. The sequence continues at coordinate 226,528,566 of CM054112.1, read as the reverse complement.
AAATCTGTTGAACTTCTTTTTAGAGTCGGAGCTCGTCGCAAAATTTGTCGAGCTTTTTTTAGAGTGAATTCGTCAAATTGCGTTATTTACAGCATCGGGGAAGGGCACAGGACAAAGCACTTGAAAAATTTACTAGTACCTAAATAGTAAAATTTACGGCAAGATAGACAAATCGCGTCCGTCCAAATGATAGGGATGGGCAATAGACATATGAAACAAAAACATAAACAAAATTAATTACTCACCTAGTCAGAAATTAAAGTTAAACTTATGAAATAAGTACATTTATTTATCAGAAGATATACACATATTCAATGTGATATTTGAGGCTGCACCTTATTAGCGAGGTTCTTAATATCTACTTCAGGACACACAATCTTAAAATCTTATGCAAATGATCGCCTGAAAGCCTTGTCTTACACTTTCACTTGATTATTTTTATTTTTGAAAATGGTGATTCACAAATATATGTGCTACCGAAAATGTAGAACATGTCCGCTGCAAATGTCATTAGGTTCACAAATTTGTCCGGTAATCCTGAATAAAAATTCAAACGACTATTTTTTTTGTAGGCGTCTTTCAAAGCATCAGTGGCTTTCAGATCAGTTAATTCCATCTGATATATTGCAGGTGAGTCCTCTGGTGATACTTCAAATGGATTCTGAAACATTTATTTCCTTCGCATGTTTGTGGAAATCTCCGAATCTGTTCTTGAATTCTTCCCGCAAGAGTTTCAGCATTAAATCCGCCTTGACTTTTCCGAGTTCGATGCGTGTGCGCAAGCACGCACGTTGTGGCAAGCTTTTCTACAATACCACTCACGTCGTCATGCAAACAAAATTGAGTCCGTATAAAAACAAGGGGTTTGGCACAAACCAGAATTTATGTTACTTTCTACTACTGATGCAGAACCTATTGCAAACACAATTTTACAACAATTGACATAATTACAGTGTTACCACTATTGTTCTATTGTGGGAGTATTTTCCTAACAGTATCTACAAATTTACATAACTTACATCATATCAAACCCATTGATCGTGGATTGTACAACGTCATTTGCACACAAAATAATATTCACCTCGGTTTGGAATCGTAAAATGTTGACATTTGGTTACCGCCGTCTATAATCACTGAATCACCAAATACATTTCAAAATTATCTAGTAAAAGTAACAAAAGCAACAATACGTCGACAAATCACCCACACCGAGACACAAGACACTATAAGTAGGGTATGGATTTTTCGGGTTAAAAAAATTTCATTCTGAGGTTAAATATCGGGTTTTATTATTTTCCTTTTCATTCAGGTCAAAATCGGGTATAAATAAGTTAGAGATTTTTCGAGAATTTTAATCAAGTTCAAACTCGGGTAATTTTCGGGTTTTATTATTTTATAATTCGGATAAAATTATTTTAAAATAAAAATCTTGTTTAAAAATTTTAAAGTTTGATCAGCAATCAAAACTTTTTATTATACCTTAAGTAAGTTTGAGAGAGTGATATCTTGTGTTAAACGCCTCCAGGTGGAGAGGAACACCTCGCAGGTTGCACAAATATCCTGCTTCCCGTTCAACGACTTTTGAAAACACACTAGATATTAGTGAAATGATTTTTCTTTCGTAGTGTTTTCAACTAACAGACGCCTGGGCTCTTTTTTCCTTATCCCATCGAAGATCTAGCAGCGACTAGCTAAGGCGACGTCCTTGACTATTAGTTGCGCGAGCAAACAAAGGAGATTAAGATTGTGTTGCAAAGTAAGCTTACGAATAAATTGTTTACAAAGAGAATAAACAGACTGATCACAAACATCTCGGACTGCACTCACGTGCTGAGGTGCCTACAAGCGCCAGAATAGAAATTCTGTGACCGAATATTAAAAAAATGTTTAAAGAAAACTAATAATTTCGAGTATTTCTCGGGTTTTACCCGAACTTTAAAAAGGGCAATCGGAGGGTAAAAATCTGGTAAAATCGGGTAAGACCCGAAAAATCCATACCCTAATTATAAGGTATACCGCAGACATAAGAACATGTGCGGGTTTCGGCCGCGCACGGAGGGGAAGTTCCTCCGTCGCGGAGGGGAAGTTCTCTCGGTCATCTTTACTTCCCCCACCCCACTACTAGCTCATCCTTCTCCTTAGGTTGTCAGGTCTCACTATTTACAGTTTCTGCCTAGACGAAGTTTTGCGAATAAATGGCAAGAATATAGTTAGAAAAGGACCGAGACAGCGATAGTCCGTGCGGTAAGGAAGGTCGAGAAGGGAGGGTACCAAGTGGAGTGAGGGATTAGGCCACACCCACGGTACACCCAAAATGTTCTTTTGATCGTGGTAGACCTCAAGACTTTGCAAAACACATCTGATATATGTCTCGATGGGCACTGACTGGAGGCGGCGGGATATAACTGCCCGTTACTATTCCATACATCATCTTTGTATATACGATGCTTGGACTAGCTATGAATGCAATGTTTCACTTGTGTTGAGAGCGGATGCCAATCTGAATTCGCTTTTCCCACTCCCAGCTATCCAAAGTCGAGATAGAAAAAGACGTGCTGATAGGACAAAATTGCCACGAAATCTAACACCGAGGCTCTTAGCGATCATGTACTCGCATTGGCTTACTAGATGACGACTCTGTCTACCGTGAATAAAAGTTGCAAAAAGATTTAGTTTCTGGGAGACCAAGGGCCGCACAGAATTGGTTCGGGGGCCGCATGCGGCCCGCGGGCCGAGGGTTGGGGACCCCTGTTATAAAGCATTATTAAGCAAACTTTTGTACTAGGTAATAAAGCTTAGTTGCCCTACTGTCCGAAAGTGTGAAAATATTTGGCGCATATTTGCGCCAACAAAAATTTCACATGTTCGTGTATCACTATTAAATGAGTATTTCCGATAACTACTGTCTTTTAGTAAAATTAGTTTATTAACAAGAAACTGTAATGGCAACTTTTCGTTTTAATATTGTAGGTATAAAATATTCCAAATCATGTGCTACTTCACACAGTGAATCATAGAATCTTTACAGGATCACATAATGTATACATCACCATGTTGAAAAGGAGGGCGTTATTTGAAATAATGCAAGAGTCACCAAAAAACATTTAGTGCCAAATATGAATATTTTACTAGACGCATTATGGAAATTAACCATTACCAATAGTCATCTTCGTCAGCAGCGAGTTCATTAATACCAGCGTTAACTCATCAGATTAAAAGAAGATGGATTGCAGGCCAAAGAAAAAAGGAAAGATTTCTGCATCAAAATAAGGATTGGATGGAACAGGAAATATATTTCCCTAGTGTTAATGTTTCTCCGAGAAATGATGGTCAAGGCCGACCAAAAAAAGCTTTTAGTGACATTAGTGAGCGGTCTAAGCGGCGAAGGACTCAAGCTTTACGTTCGGAATTCCATGTATCTGAACTGTCTTATGTAACGCAAATGAGCCTCCGAGCAGAAGAAAGTGTGGACAGTATATGTGTCGTAAAAGATGTCACTTGTACTACACCAACAAGAAAATCAAAATACAGAAAAAATTACGACAGAAAGATAATCGCGTCATTCCACTTGCACTGTCAGCGATGGTCGAGGCAAAATTAACAAAAAAATAATATTATTTTCTCAAAATTCAAACAAAAAAACTGCGATTTGTATCCTTCTTACTATATAGTGAAAGAGGCGAAGAAACGTTACCCGGTTAGTTCTACCATTACAGTAACGGACAAAAGTGCAGAAATAACGTTATGCGCCTTGTTAAACCAGACAACCGAACGCTTTATACAGGTTCAGAGTGAGGTTATTTGTATTTTGTCCAACGAGCAGTTGAAAGATTTTTTTTATTTGAAAATGGGGCTGTGACGGAAGTTCCGGCCACAGCCAATATAAGTAGAAATTTGACGACGCAACGGATTCCGATGAAAATGTGTTCTTCACATCTTTTGTTCCTCTGCAGTTCATATGTGTCCAGCCTGAGTCCAATAATAAAATTACCCTTTGGAAAAATCCTCGGCCCTCATCACCTCGTTATGAATATAAACGATGGAGAATCTCCTCAAGAGACTCCTCATATCTTCTGATCCTGATATCTCCAGCATGAAAAAACTACCTCAAAAGAATAAAACGTCCTTTCCTAGACGTTTTGGCATTATTGTCGGCTCCACACATAGAATCATCTGCAACAAAAGAGGCGGAGACATTCCGAATACAGTGGCAGAGATTAATTTTGTAAGTACCTTTTTCATTATAATTTTCTACATTTTTAAATAACAATTTGTAAAAACCTAAGAAAGTAAATTGTTTTTACTTCTTCAAACTTTTCTGAGTAATAAAAGCATCTTTTTAATTATTTTTTGTTTTATTAATTCTAATTAATAATCACCGAGTATTTTTCTTACATTATCAAATACTATGCATTTCTGTAATCTTTTATTTTTAGATTCTTAATGCTAATAAATAAGAGCCTAAAGTAAAAGACAGCTGTGACAACTGAATTACATTACATATATATTTTTAATTTTATACCAATATAGTTAGCTAAATTTAAGTGAGATGAGTTGAGTTTCTTGTATGGATTTAACTACAAATGATTACTAAGTGGATACATGGAATGCACCAAAATTGTTCAAACTTCCCTGAATTTTATTTTGTATTTCATTTCTATCGTTATTATGACTCCTTAGTTAGTTTTTTTTTTAGAATAGATATCCTCCCTATTTATGACCACCTTACGGCAATTTGTCCCACTGTGTCGTGCAAATTATCGATAACAGTCTGAACACATCTAACAAGGACGCCAGATCAACGTTTTTTTTGTCTCTAACGTCATCTCACCTACGTCACTGAATTTTAATCCTGTTACCCTTTTCCATTTCTATTATCTTAGTGATTACACGTCGTGCTTCGATAATTTTTCCAAAATCACATTCTTATGTTCTATTTTAGACCACAACATAGAACTCACACTAAACGCCATTGAGATATCTTCAATCTTCAATTCTCTCCTAGAAATTTACTGTCTAGTGTCTAGTATTTCTCTCTCACACTAAATTTCATTGAATAAAAACTTCCTTCGCTCAACCATGAGAAAGTATATAAAAAAATCTGATGTGGCCACCACATGACTTTCTCCATATCTGTAATATTTCTAAAAATTCCAAATAGGTTACATAATAATAAATATTTTAAGAAACAAAATTTTAGACTTTATAAAGAACACAAATAAACGCAAACCATAGCCTTCTGATATTAGATGTAGCCAAAAAGCTCCAACAATTAAGAAAAGAAAAAGGAGCGTTACTAAGACATAACTGTCAATTGTTAACAATGGCCGTAGGTAGGTGGCGTGGTGGTGGCAGTTAAAAATATAAGATATCTCTTAAAAAATGCATTATATGGAAATATGTTTCAAACAAAGATTGTAGAAAATTAAATTTCCTACAACTTTTATTCCGATATATGTTTACATTTATCAAATATTAAAGCAAATATTATAAAATAACGGATAATTAACTCGAGTAAACACCCACTTCTGGTTGACCGATTTTTACCAAAAACTAATCAGTTCTTACTTCTATAAAAATGTTAAATATAAAATTTCGCGTTGACCTGATTAATAGTTTTTGAGTTAGAGCACTCACAAAAAGCTATCACATACACACTCAGACATCATCGATAAAATGGTCAAAACGTGTTCAGGAGACATCAAAACGTGTATTTCAGTTGAAATCTCGAAGTAGATTTTTTTCATAAATACAATACTTTCCCCTATATGGAGAGAGTAAAAATCGGCGAGCTGTGCTTTATGAAGCCTTAATAAGCCTCGCGAGAAAGAGAAACAGAAAAAAAATTATTACGAACTTTTTACTAGATATTAATCGCGTACAACGAGTCTCAATTACAAACTATTCCGAATCACTTGTGTTAAAAATATGAGTTAAGAATAATAAAAGAATTTTTCCTTCGATGTTACATTTGAACAGGACCCTCTTCGTCCTTTGGTTTGCAGACGGGCACTGGAAGAGTAGAGCGGTAGCCAGACAATTTTATTGGTATATTATTTTCAATGGAACAATTTTTATTGAAACTATCTCATTTTGCTTATAATTATTCGATCGTTCCTTGCATGAAAATTGGGTAAATTAAAATTTTGTTTCAAATTGTAATATATTAAGATACTGAAAGGAGTATAAGTTGTTACCGCATTTTTGTCTCCGGGCAATATTTGTTGAGCAACAACGTTAAAGAGTTGTAATTTAAGTTACAAATTAGTTTTATTTCAATGAGACAAAAAAGGGGTTTTAGAAATATTTTTAAAGGGTTAAATGCGTATCATAATGATATAGCCGATGTGCGAGTACATGGCGTGTTGGTAGTAAATTATCCTGGATAGTATTTCATCGGTATCTCTCCAAATGATAAATTCGTACTAAGCGCGCAATAATAGAGTTGTAGTGTAATCCATGAGATGGAGGGAGAAGAAGACGAATGAAAGTGTTGAATGTAGTTGGGAAAGAATGAATATTAATCAGCGGGATTAATCAGGAGAGTACAGAATAAAAGTTGTGATATATTCTGAGATGGACAAAAATTCTTTAGAGAAGAAGATTAGAGGGAGAAAACTAGGATAGAGTTGCAGAGAGTTAGGAAGAGAAGATGCGGGTAACGTGGAGAAGAAGGTGATCCGACAGAGATTAAATCTCTCTTTTACCAATCTGTTTACGACTCTTTATGGTCACGGAAGAGTTGTTTTCGTAGTACTCAATTGTTTTATAATTTGGTAATTCCATTCTTTTTCACCAACGTCCCTTGTAAATACCTGTAGTGGCATAAATCTCATAAATAAAAGAGCACACATAAAATGGGCAACCTAAAATATCAAAATAAAATTAAAATTTTAAATAAATTTGGCATTTATATCACTTTGATATTATTTTTGCTTTCTTAAAACAGTTAAGCACAACTCGAAAGTAGAAATCACATATACTCTAATGATCCATATGCTGTATATTATTTCTGATTGTTGAACATATAGTAGTCGTTTTTATATAACCTTGCAAAAATATTTAAACTGCCATTATGCTCTTGAAATCACTCATTTAACTGCAACTTGTCAATTCCTAGGCTTATACATTTTTTCCAGTTTCATAAATCATGCACAGTAAAATTTTATATAGTATTACTGTATCGAGACTCACAAATTTATTTATAATAATATAAAAAGTTAGAAATAAAATGGTGAGAGGACTGCTTTTAACGGATTGTACGACGACCGAAATACGCTTAAATAGCATTAATTTTTTCTCGCTCTATTCGACTTGGGGGTAATACCTAAACGGTAAAAACGAGGCATTCGAGTATCTGGTTCATACGTATTTAGTATATGATTTATTTTAAATTAACGCACGAAATATAGATTTCTCGAGTAATATATATAAGTGCCGAAGTTTCCGGAGAGATACAAAAACATAGCCCTATAACGACCGCATTGTATATTTGCATTGTGCAATCATTGATAGGGTGAGTTATCTAATTTTTAACCCTAAACCAGAGACCAATGCGATATTTTTTTATTTGTCACATTGGCAACACCATAATATACAATCCCTTCTGTCCAGTATCTTCATTACAGTTAGTGTTGATGATAAAAAATTTATTTTCAAATAGCACTACTTGATTCTATGGTTTCACGGACCCATACTTATAATATTAATGTTCATATTCATACATCGGGTTATGAGCTACTGTAAAATCTCTCTTATTCTCATTGGGTTCGTCGTTCGTGAATAATAACCGACAATATCTCTTGGAAATGACGATAATTTGTATCTAGTGCGGTCTTTCAAGACAAATATGTATCGTAAATCGCGTCTGAATAAGACAACACTAAAGTTCTTTCTTATACAGGCATTTAACAGTTTCCGAACCAATTCGCGAGAAAAGCTCCTAAAAATGCCCGTATAAATCTTTGAAGAAACTGTTTTCAGGTTATGCGTCAACAGATTCCCCATCGCCCTATAGAAACGAGTGAGAAATGAGTTCCGTCTCTCAAGCATTGTGAACAATTCTTGTGACAAATATATACGAGTCCCGGGATTCGACGATCTTGTGATGTTTTATGGTCTCCATGTGAGATACGCTTTTACAAAGATTTAGTAATATATATTCGTTACGATTTATGAGATTTATGCTTTATTGCTGAAATTATATTAGTCAAAATCCTCCGGGTGCAGTTCTATATATATGTCGATCTTCAATTTCCCATTTCTCATATTACCTCACAAATGGAAAAAGACTCGATATTTTCCGATTTTTCGTACGTCAAAGCGTTATTCACAAAAAGTCTGATTTACGGCAAAAACCATTATGAAGATACATATATATATATATATATATATTTGCGTTCGACTTTGATAATGCCTTGTCGCTTTTTTCGGCGTGACTGCTAAACAAATAAATTGTGCCGTGTTTGTTATTCTTCCCACACATGCATCGATATTTTAGGGCAAATAAATAATCTATGTATTTTTTCCCCGCTTTTGTATTTCAGGAGGAGTGGGAACGCATCGTCAAACAGATCCACTCCCTCGGCTCCAGGCTTTCGGAAAAGGATGAGGCCGCCGCCTCCCTCGCCTCAAAGCTGGCCCTGGTGCTGGAAGTGGCTGCGGGCGGAGGCAGCGGCGCGGGTTACGGCGCGGTGGCAGATGAAGGAGAGGGAGCGGAAAAGAAGGGGGCCGGAGAGGAGGAGGAGGGCGGGGAGGAAGAGGAGGAGGGGGGGGCGGGGCAAGAAACGAATGCGCTGGAGGCGGAGGAAGAAGGAGGCGGAGGAGGCGGGCGGGGCTTACCCTCCGCACCGATCCCCTTGGAGTGGGGGCGGCGAGGAGTGGTCGGGAGGAGCGGTGCGCAAGAGGAGGCGGAGGGGCGGACGCCCCGAAGGAGGGGCGGGAGGGGGAGGGGGGACGGGAGAGGGGGAGGGGAGGAGCAGAGAAGGCGAAGGAGGCGCCCGCAGGCAAGGAAATGATTTACGTTCAGGACACGCGAGGACGCACGCCATCGTGATAGACCTGGATGACAAGAACAGATTTACGGAGGAAGTGACGGTTTGAGTGGAGAAAAGTGAGGCGGGGGAGGGTGGGGGCGAGGGGATGGGAAGAGAGGTAGGGGGAGAGGAGAGAGTGAGAAGGGGGAGGGAGAGAGGAGTGGGAGGGAGTGAGGAGGGGGAAGGAAGAGGAGGGGGAAGGAAGAAGAGGGGGAAAGAAGAAGAGGGGGACGGGAGATGAGGGGGAAATATGGTGGGAGATGATATGCTCTCTCTTCTTATCGATTCTCTCGCCCTGATAGTCGCCAATTTCGCGATAATTGTTATCATAGCGATTTTTCTTAGCTCCTCCATGGTTTGATGAAATAATAACAATCGACCGAAGTGATTCGTTTTATTGCATTTTACCCGTCCCCCTGGCTGGAGTACCAATTATTCTGTGACGCATCGATCGCTAACGACCGTGACATTTCGACGACAACCCGACTTCGATTAACATTTAAAATTACTGAATGAAATTCACTGGATTGACCGTCACTTCGTGCAACATATCCTTACTGCTGAAGTAGAGGTAAAATGTCTTTTTGTAATTTCTCTCGTTTGAGTGCAATCGCCAAAAAAGATAATTTATTTCTACTTTAATGGTGATATTCAAATGGTTTTCATTAGAATCGTTTAACAAAAGCTTTTGCTCTTCCATTTTGCATAATCTCTTGTATGAAATGTATATTGTGTATAAACATATCACGTAATAATGACTCATTCAGGAAAAATGGCTGGAAAAAACCAGTGACGAAACAACGATTGAAAGGTAGCGTTTAAAGGTTTGTATATGAGACCCAATTGTCTATCTCCTGTAGTATTTGTCCGACATCGGATTCGAAAAATCAGTTTAAAAGGAATTGGAAGTGCCTTAACATTCATTTTGGAGTCGTTAAATGAGTAGTAGGAAAATGTGCGCGTAATTACGATGGCAGAAGAAAAAAGCCACGCTTTCATGCAGCAAAAGATTTTAATAAAGAGGTATTAGTCAACCTAAATGCCGCCCGTAAAATTTACGGCATGAGAATTGGGTCCAACAAACTTAATAGATAAAACGTTAGACAACGACTGAGACTATTGATGAATTGTTAAAAGGAATCTTTGTGAAATATATTTGATTGTTGTTCAAATGATAAATAAATCAATATCTCGATTAATAGTGTAACCAAAATAAAGGCCTTGTTTTTCGATCAGAAATTTCATTAGAGTTCCTCTCGCTTTGCAGTTTTAAATAATTGCAAACCGCTTCCCCTCATCGAGAGTGTAGAAGTACTGTCAAGGAGCTGATATTTATTGTCTCAATAAGCCCATGCATGTATTTTTATCTCGTTTTCATGCTCCTTTGGTTCACAAAAAATACTCCAAAACTGTAGTTGCAGAGTTTAAAGTCGAGAGAAAGAGCGGGGGAGATTAATGATTTAACTGTGGGAAGTGCGCACATCTCAATTCCTCAACTTCCGAGTGAACATTCCGATTTTGGATGTATACGAGAAGACGTTGAGCCGCATCATTTGGCTGAATGATCTTGAAGCCAATGATGTCATTGTGACTAAAACAAATAGGCTATGTAACGTATTTTCTCTATCACAATGGTTTCATATGTGTGTAAAAAATGTGTTATAACTATGAATGAAAACTTTGAGTAAATGAGTTCCGTTTGTCTATGTGTACATAAATGTAAGTAAATGTTCATTTCATTGGAAGAATTCGTCAATAAAGAAGAGAAGATTTTATTCAATAGTAGTTTCGAGTTACGCCCACAAGACCCTTCATTTTAATTTATTACGCATATGAGTAATATGTGTGCGATATTTAAAAAATCATAATTATTTATGGAAACATTTATACGAGCACGGCAAACATGCCAGGGCGCAACATCTTTCTTTTTTACATCAATAAAAATATCTTAATGCATATATCCATGATGAATTTGCGATTATTTTCGAATAGTTTGCCTGGCTATATTTCTGGAGGAATCTTTAAGTATTACAGCAATAAGTTAAGAAAACGAAATCCTGAAATAAGGGTTTAGGAAAAAAACCCTTAATGGATTTTGATCCCGGCTCCAGACTTCATCTTATCGTTCTCATCAAACTTCACTTGATTAAAGAGCTGAAGAAATTAAAGTCAAACGGTCTAAATGACATATTTTGAACAGAAAACGAATTAACGGTTGGCGAGGTTACAATTTTCCGACACTAAGAGCTCGCCAAAATTAACGATCAAACTTTCCCAAAGTTGACATTCTACTCTCACAAACACACTGGATTGATGGGTTGTATATTGGACCAAGTTATCGCGCTCGTAACTCCAGAGGTAATCAGTAATTAATTAAAGCTCCAAACGAAGTTTTGAAGCAATGACTAATAGTAGATTTAAGGAATTGAAAAAGTTATAGTGGAGAATAATTCATAAGGATTTCAATACGTGTTTAAGTCACTCCATAAATAAATGGCAATTAACTACACTTTTGTGCAAAGTTTTGAGCCAACTATATAAAATAGGTAATAGAACAAAGGAAATTATAAATTTATTTTTGTGTAAAATTCAGCATAATTTCGATCAAAACAAAAGATACAAATAATAAATTCAAAGTAGTATCTGGTTTAAGGCAGCGGTTTCCAAACCTTAGAAAGGCGCCCCCCCCCCCCATCTATGAAAACTACCTTTGCGCTCCCCCGCTTAAAATTGCAATTAATATAACCACCTTATGAAAAACATGGACGCAAACGATACCTCCTAGCCACTAGAGGACTAGAATATGACAGCTTCGTGCTGCAGGTCTCACAAATAGGATGGTTAAACAGACAGTAAATATAGGTCAAATATTTTGCGCCCCTCCAACCACTGGTTTAAGGGAGAAAAAACATGACCAACTGCTAGCACACAAATAGCTGGCAAAAATCAATCAAAAATAGACAAAAAATTCTGACAGCTGCCTGCAGATCTAGATCCAGTTCGGGAGAGCTACTCGGAGAGAAAAATAATATTTCGTATATGCTTTTCTCATATGATTGCATATACATATATATATATATATATATATATATATATATATATATATATATATATATATAATGTACCAATGTTAATGTTAGTTTCTCACAATCAGGCCCATTAATATTACGGAAAAATAATTATATCTTAGCATTTACATTCCTTTTAAATTTCTATAAATATTTAGTTGAAACTGTATTTATCGTGAAAACTTAATAATAAATTTTAAATAACAATAGTCATATCGAAAAATATTTTTAAAAGAAATACTTCAAAGTCTATTGAATAAAATTTCTAATTTAATTATTTTTCTCCTTCAAAATGTTGTTAATTTGTTTGAGTGCCAGAAAAATCGGTCATAATCTGATCGTAGTAGCATATACAGAACATGCAACGATTTTGTGTTATAACTATATTTTTTACTTTCAAAGACTTTTTGCAGATCCAATTCGCAATGAATGAACTGGAATTATTGTTATCAATGTTATATACATCTTTAAACGCCAATACGAATTCCTAAAGTATTTGTCAATGGCATAATGCTTAATAATTAATGTTTTAACATTATCTGATATATTAAAATGCTATCATTCATGCATTTTTGTACAAATTTACCTATAATGCTGTTGCTCCTGGTAACTTTTATCCGCGTGAATGAAGTAGAGCAGATCTACCAGCTTAAAGAGCTTTAAAAATCAAAAATAGAAATCTTAAAGTTTTTACCCTTGGCATGTAACACAAATCTACAAGCTACACGACTATGAATATATAACTATTTCTTTATCGCCGACGAAGGACCATGAGTCGGAAAAGATCCAGATCCACTTCCACTAGCTCTCAACATAATGACTCCGCATATTTGGTAAGTGTCTACCGGAACTCCTTCAACCTCTTGCTGCTTCCCAAATTTCCTTTGCCTTCCATCTTACTACAGTACACATAGTTATAAATGTAAATTTATAGCTGTGTTGATAATAAAAAATATTTCCAAATTCTTCTCATTGAGCAGATAAACTAAGCGTCATTAAGGCCCCAAATAAATAGGCTATCGGTGCTTTCACCCACCTTCTTAAATTAGCTAATTTCAGAATTTCATATGAAGAGAGCCGCCAGTGATTTTCCTTCAATCAAACGCTTCAATATTATTTATGCAGGAGTTTCAGTTCCCATGATCACAGCCAAATTAACCATAGACAGGTAATCCTTATAAAAAGTTACACTAAATGTGACTTGGGGTCTAAAGAACCCCACAGAAGCGAATAAAAATTACATAGATTTTTCTACACAATTTTATTTTGATTTTTATGCTAATCCTATAAATAAAAGAGAATGTTTGTCTGTCTGTCTGCGGCAGCCATAACTATTCAGAAAATAAATGTAGGAGCTTCAAAATTTGGCAGCAGCTTCAGGTTGATCCTGAGAGTTGCAGTGCCAAAACTATTTCAAATCGGCCCACGGAAGCCCGAGGGTCCCCTTTTTTGGTCCAAATGCCGGTTTTTTAAGATATCTCAGAAACCAATTGGCCGATTTTGATGAATTCTCCACTAATATCAATGTTTTGATGAGATACATATTCGAGCCTAAAATGGATAAAATCCTTCTGCGTGGTCAAGAATCGTAATGAAGGGTCGATCCAAATTTCACGATTTCGAGGAGTCTTCATGGAACGGCCGGTCCAAATTTCGGCAATGTCCATCTGCTTGTATGTACATATCAGGGAAGATCTGGATGAACCGATTTCAACCAAATTAGGTAGGTACATAGAATCTTCACATACATACATGACCAAAATGACATATTTGGACCGGATAGACCAAGCAGGGGTGCCACAATCGCCAAATAAAATTTTCTGTAGTTACGCTTTTGGAAGAAAATGGCAGAACCGAATTTAACCAAATTTGGTATATAGAATTTTCACAGAAATTTATGGCCAAAATGTCATACATCGACCCGATTAACTAAGTGGGGGTGCCACAATTGCAATGTTAAACTTTTCGATAGTTTGGAAGGAATTGGCCGAACCGATTTAATTTTGTATGAAGAAGTTGTGCAAGATAAAAAAGTAAGAGTTTTAGGATATAGTATATACAATGCAGGACTACCAAAATAAAAGTAATAAAATTTTCTTTTAATAAGTGTTTGTGTTGAACTGTCAGCATCGATTTTAACCTTATTGTAATGTTTATTATGTATACATATATATAAAGCCATAATGGCATATTTGGACCGGATCAACTAAACAGGGGTGCCACAATTACAAATTAAACTCTTTCAGTAACTATGGATTTGGAAGGAATTGGCTCAACGGATGTCAACTAAATTTTATATATATATGGTTTTTACAAAATACCATAATGAAATCACGATTTTTAAAGCGGAGCTTAAGAACAGAGTTACCACAATTAATAAATAATAAAAACAGTTTGCAACTTAAAAAAACTCTTTCCCGAGCGTACCCAGGCGTTTCAGCTAGTCCATCTATAAAACAAACATTTGTGACTTGTAACATTGAAACAATATAAAAATAAAAAGGGTACAAAAATTGTTTAAAATAATGTGGATTAAAGTCCATATGTTAAAACACCGATAAGTTAATTAAGTTACCTCATTAAGTCAATTTGAAAAATTATGAATTAACATACTCGTGAATCGGTAAAAAAATAGCACAGAAACCAATCAGTGCAACATCCTAAAAATCAGTGTATTCCTTGGTAAATCAATAAGGTTGGTCACTTTAGATATTCAAAGCAATTACCGTGGAGATGATACAAGGAGAAGCGGTTGGTAGAGAGGTGATTGAGCAGAGAAGTGTGCTAGTAAGGAAGGTGTCGGTAGAGATGAGTCCCATATCGATTAGGAAGGGCGTGGGAAGGAAGTCGTGTGTCAGCCAGAGATAGGTGTAAGCTGAATTGGGAGGTTTAATGCTTGTGTTTTCAGGAGAATGGCGTGTTATTGAGTGGGAGGCGATGGAGCGCGATCGACAGGATTAATGTGAGAAATTCCGTGGCAAGGAAAGCCAGTTAAGAGGGCGAGGAGCGAGAATAAGAGTAAATTTCTATTTTATCAAAGAATGTGTAATCAGGGGAATGATTATGAAACAGTTAAAGGAAGGAACGAGTATTGGGAATATTCGTTTTGCGAGAGAGTTCCGAGGTGTTGTTGCGAGAAGGCAGTGGTGCGGAGCAGCGGTTGATTGCTTTACAAGTTTCAGAGCCGGCTTGGAAAATCACGAGGCCCGTTGCAAAGTGGGCGCGTGGGCCCTCTTACGATTCAAAAATTATTAAGAGTAAACTTTAATAAATAGAGATACTTTTACTCCCATTACGAGTTTGATGTTCTTTCCGATTATAAAATTTTTTCAGAGGTTCAATAAAGAGCGCCCGGACTGGTGCAGTCGCACCGCCATCAAGCCGGCCATAGTAGAGATGTAGCGCTAATACAGAAGTGAGTGAAATTCATGTTGAGGGTTGGGTAAGCATGGGCGAGATTGAAGTTTTAGTAAATAGAGATAATTATGGGTACGTAGATAAGACGACAAGGAATCGGTAGGTGGAGATGGCAATGAAGTGTGGAGGAAGAAGACAAGTAAATCGAGCGAGAGTGCGGTGTCTAATAACCTCGAGTTTAATAAAATAAAACAGATGATAGGTAAAGGTTTGGGTAGTTGGAAGAAAATCCAGAGGAGAGGAATGCAGTTGGAAAAATATTTGACAAAGGAAGAGCTAAATGAAGTTGGTCAGCCAGAGGAGAGATGGATCTCAGAAAATCCTTCCCTCTCAAATGGTGAGATTGCCAAGCTAGAAACTGATGGAATGAAATGGTCATAAGATATTATGCAGACAGGCACAAGATGTAAATTTGGGAATAATTATGAAACGAGAAAAAAGTTCTGCTATGAGCTTGCCGGGAGGATATTCTACCACTGGACTATCGTAACAGAATAATTCTCGCATATCTGAACGCGAATGTTTTTCTTAGTTGGGTCCGGGTTAGCACACCCGCGTTCAGATACGGAAGAATTATTCTCTTCAGTGGTAGAATATCAACCAGGCAAATGGAAGACCCGGGTTCGAATCCCGATCATAGCAGAACTATTTTCTCGTTTCAAAATTATTCCCAATTTTAAAGCTTATGGATTTCTGTATAGGATCCTATGATCATTTCATTCCATCAATTTCAGAGGATGGATGGGTAATGGGAAAGTGATCAGGGGAGAGGATTGGAGGGTGAAGTGGTTGGACCGACCAAAATTAGATTAGAAGATCAACACTACTGTTTGGTAGAAAAAGGAATGGAAAGTATGACATGTTGTCGGCAGCTGATAGTTTATTCTAAGGGAGCGGACACAACTAAAAATATCTTTACTTGCCCGGAATCATTCTTGTATTATATTCATTCATGAGTACTTTACATTTTTCTAATTAAGAAATAATTAAAATAGAATTTAATTCTAGTTAAATTTAATATTAAAATATATTTCCTCCAAAATCGTTTTAACTACAAATACTATGGATCTTTTAATGTCATACACCCAGTCTTGTTCATTAAGCTGTAACACGCATCATTATATTTATCTTGATCAGACGATCCTTTCAATTAAATATATCCAAAAGTTTTTGGCTATCTGACACTTTCATGTAAAAATGACGTTTTCCTCGTAGTAAGACGATGCTACAGCCACAATCTCGAATTCCTTTGCTAAAAGTTCCAACTTTTGGCTGTTTGTTTTCCCAGCGCTTAGTCTCTCCCAGCGCTTTATGCCACCCGGTATATACTTCGCGCACCTGTAAAATTGAGCAAACTTTAATAACCCTTCTCTTTGTTTTATATCTAAAATTATGTTTAGAGGTGATAGTTACATGAAAAGAGAAATTTAAGCCATTCAAATTAACATCTAATGGAGAATTAACCTCCTCTATAAAAAATACAGATAATACCTTAACCATTGGGATGAGATAATGGAAGATCCAGTTTCTAAATCATCAATTTTATTTAAAAGTGATTTATTTTCTTTTTTTAAGAGGTTGTAGGTCTCTGTAAATAATAAACATCCAGAATTAATTTAGTTCCGAGTATATATCACGTTCCAGTCTGAAAACTCCTGAAATTAACAAACTAAATTCCCCTCCAATTAGGATAAAACAAAAAGAGCTGAATAAATAGCCAAAATTCATTTAAAATAGCCTTTGGGTTTTTTAATAAACCTCTAAATCACCCCTAAGATACCCTTTGCAGTGAAAATTTTGGTCATATTGCAACTATACTTATGATATTCTTATTCCTATTAATCTAATCAATGGTATCTAAATACATTTGTATAAATACATCACAGCATATTTTATTATAATTGTCTATAGTTATATTGATTTAACTATATATTTTAAAACCAAGAAGAAATTTTTAGGCTACATTTTTAGTTGTGTTTTTGGAATTCAGATCGTTTTTATTTCGCTTGCGTATCCTCCATAGTATGTTATTTTCCATTTGTACGGTCGTTCCACAAGGGAAGCCGTTTTGGTTATTGCACTCAAATTCATTTCCATTGCTCTAGAATTAATTCAACGGAGTCACCTTATATTTAATATGTCACTCATTGAGAGCTTGCGGCTCTTCACTTCATATTCAGGCTAACTTTATCGTTAGTAGAAATGTAATTGATGATGAAGACAACTTATATAGCTACAAAACATTTTGTTTTTCTTTCTCATTAATAGGATTAAGAGGATTCTAGCCACAAGGTGAGCGCCATATTTAACTTTTTAATTTTTTTAATTATTTCATTTATGATAGAGTTAGGCTCTAGCGCTGGTGGCAATTTAAAAGTTTTAACAGAACAAGTCTGCAAAGCATGCAAAGTCTTTTATTGGATAAACTAGGGAGATGCCCGTTGAAATTCAACGGGAAAGGTTTTCGTGAAATAAAAAATGAACATAAATACACCTTGACTTTCTTTGGATGGCAAAAAAACAAACTTTCGTTTTTTTGGGCGTTCGTTGTTTCAAGTCTCGAACTCATACGATGATCCTAAGTACCTAATTTTAATATGCGAATGATTAATATTCTACATTCAAATGTACTCCTTCTCGTAAATAACGCAACGAATGTTGTTTACATTGGTTGATATGAAAAGAATTTCTCACTCCTCTCTCTCGTACTAATTGTAACAGCATTCAAAGCACGCTTTCACCCATAAGGATTGAAATAACAATAAGATTTCGAGGTTTACCAATGCAATGGGTTGGCATGGCAACATCCCGTTAAAATGGAAAGATCCTCCTAAAATATGTGAATTAAACGTTTAACATGAGGAATTTCGAAATGTAGGCGGAAAAAGATGAACAGAATAAGAAACTTCATAGTTTTTTCTTTAAAATCGGCTAGATCCGAAGATCTACATCTACATGTTACCCTGCAATTCACCTAATTGGTGGGGGGCAGGGAATGAAATGCACCAAAACCTACCTAAAGATTGTCTATCACAGGTTGGAATTTTATATTGTGATCTCGTATTGTCCTCGGAAAGAACGAGCCTAGATAACGCTCAGTCCTACAATTGATCTCACGTATCTTATCGTCACGGTCGTTTCTACCTATATACGTTGGTGCTTCAATTATTCCTACAAACTCGTCTTTTAGATACTCCGATCTATATTTCTCCAGAAGCCGCAACATTGAGTTCAATCTACAAGGGGAAACTACCTCATTATATTTCCCATGGTAGACTGAAAAGCTGCAAATACCTCTATGGATCTCTCTGGGGTAAAATAACTCCGGAGGTAAAATAGTCCCCCAATCGGATCTTCGGGTGGGGACTACCCTAGGGCAGTGATGGCGAACCTATGGCACGCGTGCCAAGGGTGGCACGCGGAACGATTTTGGTTGGCACGCCACAAAATGGAATAAGAAAAAAAAATATGCCACTCATACGGCGACATGGCAAAAATGACCCCATAAATCTAACAAATGTAGGTATTGAAACGATGCGAAAGAGTGGCTTCGTTTACTATAGGTTATATTATGATTTTCAGGGGAGGAGAATTCTGTTAATTAAAAAAATATAAATCTGAATTCTTTTAATGCATAAACCATGTATAATGTTCGGATGTTTTTTACAACAAAATTATATAAAATTTCGGATTCTTTCAATTTCATTATCGTAGGTTAGTTTATCTAACATCCTTTTGTTCATTTTAAGGATTAAAAAGCCTCCCCCAAAATCATAAAATACCCGTACCATCTCTTTTCTCATTCTACAGACGGGTCTCCAGACCTGCTATATAATTGTGTAAACATTCATGCTATATTCTACGAATATACACATGATTTTTTATGGTACTGGCACGCGAAGAGGCAAATGTTCTCTTATTAAGATAATTTTGGCACGCGAGCTAGAAAAGGTTCACCATCACTGCCCTAGGGGATGCACAGAGGAAATGTAACATTAATAAGAAGAAAACCAGTAGTGAGAAATTAAGAATAGGCACATGGAATGTTAGGACTATGAATTCAGGGGGTAAACTAGAGAACTTAAAAAGGGAAATGAGAAGGAATAATGTAGCTATAGTAGGTCTTAGTGAAGTTCGGTGGGAAGGAGATGGCGAGAAAAATTCAGACGAATTTAAGATTATTTACTCGGGAGGGGAGAAAAAGGAAAGGGGAGTGGGGATTATAATGAGAAAAGAGATAGCTGAAATAATTAGCAAGGTAGTGACAGTTAATGATAGATTAATAGCCGTAAAACTTCAGACAGAGCCAGTGGAAATACTTATAATTCAAGTCTATATACCAACAACTATTGCTGGTGACGAAGAAGTACATGAAATGTATAAACAGATTACGGAGATATCGGAGGAGGAGGGAAAAGGAAGGATCACCACCATAGTAATGGGAGACTGGAACAGTGTAGTCGGAGAGGGACAGGAAGATAACATAGCGGGAAAATATGGACTAGGGAAGAGAAATGAAAAAGGGGAGAAACTTGTGGAATTCTGCCATAGAAATAGACTGATTGTAACTAATACATGGTTTAAACATCAACAGCGGAGACTTTACACATGGAGAAGCCCAGGAGACCAGAGACGATACCACAAATAGATTACATACTACTCAACGAAAGATTTAGAAATAGCATTAAAAATGTGAAAACACTACCAGGGGCAGATATCGATTCAGACCACAACCTTTTGGTGGCAAAACACAATGTATACTGAAGAGCGTTAAGAGAAATATAAGAGTTAACAAGAAATGGAACTTAGAGGAACTCCTTAAGAACAAGGAGGCTATCATAACTGAGCTGGAGGAAAGGTTGGGAGAGAGAGCTGAAGAAAATAGGAAGAATGTAGATGAGGAGTGGAGATACATCCATAGCAACATGGAAAAGAAGGTAGGAAATATAACGGGTGAAAGAAACAAAAAACCCTGGGTCACAGCAGCCATGCTGCAAAAAATGGAAGAGGGGAGAAAGTGGAAGAACATAAACACTGAAGAAGGCCAAAGAAAATACAAGGAGTTAAATAATGCTTTAAGAAGGGAAACAGATAAAACCAGAGAACAGTGAATAAATGAGAAATGCGAGGAGATTGACAAGTGTGAAAGAATTTGTAGAACCAACCTCATGTATAGCAAACCAAGGGAACTATTCAAGAAAGATAGGACGTAAAGGAATCATGAACAAAAGTGGTAAAATAGTCTCGGAGCCAGACAATGTAAAGAATGTTTGGAAAGAATACATTGAGGTGCTGTATGACAAAGAAGAAAAGCCAAGAAATATTGAATTAAATGAAAAAGAGGATGTGGAAAAAGACCAGCTAGGACCAAGTATTCTCGAGTCTGAAGTTAAAAGAGCAATTGATGACATGAAAAGAAGGAAGGCTGTTGGGAGTGATGATATACCAGTGGACGTTCTTAAGGTTTTGGGGTCGAAAGCAGTTAAGCAACTCACAAAATTCTTTAACCAAGTAGATGATACTGACATATGTCCTGAAGATTTTTTAGATGTTGTTATGGTACCACTGGAGAAAAAGAATAATGCAAAAAGTTGTAAGGATTAC
Source organism: Tanypteryx hageni (assembly GCA_028673005.1). Taxonomy (NCBI): domain Eukaryota; kingdom Metazoa; phylum Arthropoda; class Insecta; order Odonata; family Petaluridae; genus Tanypteryx; species Tanypteryx hageni. Next base: position 226,507,442 of record CM054112.1, on the reverse strand, counting down.
CGAACTATTAGTTTAATTTCTCATACAGCTAAAGTTTTAACCAGAATAATAACCAAAATAATTGAAGGTAAAATAGAAAAGGAGCTGCAAGATAATCAGTTTGGTTTCAGAAGAGGAAGAGGGACTAGAGATGCTATAGGATGTACGAGGATGATGATAGAAAAAGCGCTAGAAGTCAATCAATATATGTATTTTTGTTTTGTAGATTGGGAGAAAGCTTTTCACCGAGTGAAATGGGATAAAATGTTGGGTATTTTAAATAAAATAGGAATAGATTGGAAAGATAAAAGACTGCTTAAAAACCTCTACTTTGATAAAAAGATTAGAGTCAGGGTTGAAGGAGAAGAAACAGAAAGTACTTCAATAGGGAGGGGAGTGAGGCAGGGATGTCCTATTTCACCAGCGATATTTAATATTTATGCAGAAACAATAACAGAAGAAGCGTTGATGGAAGAAAAAGGATTTAAGATAGGAGGTGAAAGTATTACCACCATTAAATATGCAGATGACCCGGGATTAATAACAGAAGACGAGAAAGAACTTCAAAGGATAACAGACAGACCAGTGGAGGTTGGCCAACAATATGGAATGAAGATCAATGCCGGAAAAACGAAAGTCATGGTGGTTTCAAAGGAACATAAAGAATTAAATATAATGGTAAATGGCAAAAAATTGGAACAAGTAAGTAGTTTCAAATATCTTGTCAGTATTTTAGCGCAGGATGGAAGTAGTACACAGGACATCAGAAGTAGGATTGCAATGGCAAAAGCAGCATTTAACGAGAAGGAGCTTCTCACAGACAAGAAAATAAATATAGAAACAAGGAAGAAGTTAGCGAAATGCTACATATGGAGCATAGCTCTTTATGGTGCAGAGACGTGGACAGAAAGGAGGAAAAATATTTAGAAAGTTTTAAGATGTGGGTATGGAGGAGGATGATGAAAGTGAAATGGACAGAGAGGAAGAGAAACGAAGAAGTATTAGAAATGGTGGGAGAAGAAAGGGTGCTAATAAAAACAATCAGGAAAAGAAAAGCAAATTGGATAGGGCACATATTGAGAAGACAGTGTTTACAAAGGACGATCTTAGAAGGAAAAATTAGCGGAAGAAGAGGAAGAGGGAGAAAAAGAATAGGAATATTAGAGAATATAAAGCAGGAAGATAGTACTTATAGAGGCATAAAAGATGCTTCTAGGGAGAGAGAGAGAGAGAGAGAGAGAGAGATGGAGGCAGCGATTCAGCTAAATCTTGTCTTCGGACAGCAGCATGATGATGATGATGATATGCTCAAGCCGAATTCGGTAATAATCATCTCCATGGCAACAATCCGATAAAATGTGATTTAAAATGCAAAGATGCTACCTCTTAGTAGAAATTCAAGGAAATCAACTATCAAAATTCTATGATAAGAATTAGAAACTACATTTTTCCCCTTAGAACAGTACAAATCTCGCTACGATATCAAAATTTTAAGATATTTTAAAGTATTAAAGAAAACATCCCTGCACGGTGGATTTGAGACTTCCTATGTAAAATAAATAGGAGAAAAACGTTCCTAGAATCGAATCCGGAACTTCAATCTTTGCCAGGTAAATATAGCCCGGAGGGGGGATCTGCCAGCACGAACCTCATACCAAGTTTCATGAAAATCGGTCGATTGATGCAAAAGTTGTTAGTAGGGGGGACACACATAAAGACAGACAGGACTATTTCATAAGGCTGTTTCCTTTGGAAACCAGCCTAACAAAAATGAAATTTTTTTCTATTAATTACTACAATAAAAGCGTGTGTGTGTGTATTTTTGGCTAATCAACCTCTTGGATTATTATAGTACAATAAAAGCTTAGATGTGTTTGTGTATAACGCTGATGTCATCAATGGCACATTTTAACGCAACTTGAACAAACTTTCCAATAAGGTAGGTTGAAATATCGCAGAAATATTTGATTCAGATATAAAAATTAAATGACGAAAAAAAATACGAAAAAAGACCCGGGTTCGACTCCATAAGATAATACGTAAAAAGCGACTTTTTAAGTGCAGGCTTTTATTCTTTTGAAAATTCAAATTAGAAAGAATTGACGCACGATCACTGAATTTAAACTGTTTTAGGAAAATTAATAAAATTTATTTTATTCATATTTTTCCGCCTACCGTTCGAAATCTCAAACAATAAACATTTAAATCACATATTTTTGGAAAATATCGGCTTTTAAACGGGATGTTGCCTTTCTGACCACGTCGAGAATCAATTGTTGTCTCAACCCTCATACGTGTAATATACACGAGTTGCCTTAAATTATCGTAAGATTTTTCGAGAAAATACGTAATCCTAATGGAACTGGAATTTAGTTTGGATTCTTTTGCTTATCTCTATAGATTTAGAGTAAGAGAGAGGAAAATCTGGGGAGAGAGATAGGAAGGAAGGGATATTGAATGGAAGGTACATAGAGAGTAAGGGAGGTATAGAATTAGAAAGGGACGGGAGGAAAGAGATAAAGAGGGAGACGACGAAGAAAAAAAGGGATAGCAGTGGATTGGGACAGGAGGGAATGAGTGGGGAGGTGGGAGAAAAGAGAGGCAGAGAGGGAAGGAGAGAGAGGGAAGGAATAAGAGAGGGAGGGAGAGAGGGATGGCGGGAGGGAGGGAATGTTATTATTTATTTATTATTAATACTTCATCTCTATTTTGGCTAATTTTACCGGCTCTTACTTAATAATTACAGCTGCTATTGTTCATTTCTAAGTTCCCCGTAAATAATGTATTCCTTACCGTCATATTGACGGACTTTTATAATAGTTGTCAAATAAATTCCTACATCATGTGAAAGTAGAGGAAGAAAACGTTGCCTTGCTAATTTCAATATACCTATTCTGTTTAGATAAAACATAACAAGATGGAAAAGTATAGGAATACACAGAGATTTTAAAGGCGTTCTTAATGGGAAATACGTACGAAACGGTATCGAAAGATGGGCGATTCTCGAATTTTTATCCCCGAAACAATAAGACGTAATTATATAGTCTCGGGGACTATCTTGAAATAAATGTCATTCTTTATCCAAATAAATTTTTTGATCTTTACCTCACAGATCATATAGGAGAACGGGAGAGAAATATATGGATTTTTAATTGTTTTTTGCTGAGAGAACCGTCTTCGCGATCGATGTAAACAAAATATGCGATGTTATGCTCGGAGTTTTCTCGAATTTTTATATCGGAAGCCATAACTCGTAATTATGTGGTCTCGTAGACTATCTTGTAGTAAAGTTTGTCCTCTATCCGAATAACTTTTTGAAACTATACCTCACAGATCATTTAAGGGCGTGGGATAGAAAAACATGGATTTTAATCGTTTTTTACCGAGAGAACCGTCTTAGAGATCGACGTTAACAAAATATGCGATGTTTTGCGCGGGATTTTTTAGAATTTCTATCTCCGAAACTATAACTCGTAAGTATTAGGCCTCGTGGGTTTTCTTGTAGTAAATGTTGTTCTCTATCGGAATAAATATTTTAATCTATACCTTACAGATCATATAAGAGCTAGGGAGAGAAAAGTTTGGTGTTTCATTGTTGTTTGACGGATGCCATTTAACGAGATACGAGTATAAGTTTCATCATCGTCATACGTAGTCTGTCCGTAGACAGGTCCGTGATTATTCATGGTTAAACCTGGTTCTCCATATACTCCTATTTTCCGCTGTCCTCTTTATATCTTGATAACTCTCTTTCCCTTTCAAATCGTCTATCAGCTGAAACCTTTTCCTACCTCTTTCCCTTTTCCCATCTAGTTTTCCTTCTAACACGTCTTTAATCATACTCTCTCTCCTCAGGTAATGTCCAACCCAGTTAGCCTTCCTCTTTCTGATAGTCTGTATAATCATTCGCTTCTCTCCTATTCTTCGTAGCACTTCGTCGTTTTTCATCCTATCTGTCCATTTTATCTTCAGCATTCTCCTCCAAGTCCACATTTCAAAGCTTTCCAAGTATTTTATGTCATTTTTCCTTAGCGTCCATGTTTCTGCCCCATACAATGCTATACTCCATACGTAGCATTTTATCAACTTCTTGCGGATATCTTCCCTTATATTCCCTGTAAGTAGTAGTTGTTTCTTTCTCCTGAAAGCCGCTTTTGCTTTTCCTATTCTAGTTCTGATCTCATCCGTACATTTTGCTTCTCTTGTTATGATGCTTCCAAGGTATTTATAGTCTTGAAACTTGTTCTAAAGGCTTTCCTTCAATACTTATGTTCAGATTCTCCTCTTTGCCCGATATTCCAATCACCTTGACCACATTTTCTACCTGTTTTTACTAGTCTATTTATAATTTCTGGAGTTCCTCTTCCTTTCTTGCTAGAAGTACTTGATCATCCGCGTATTTTACTGTTCTTATAATCCTTCCTCCAATTTTGAAATCTCCTGTGCCTTCTAACGCTTTTTGCATTAGACTTTCTCCATATATATTGAATAGGGTCGGCGATAAACAGCAGCCCTGTCTTAAGTATAAGTTTATTAAAGTAATTATAAAAGTGGAAGTTCTAATTGACGGATTCAGTTGAAAATCACATTTTGAATAAAGATCACTCATACTTAATTAAAATCTGTCCAGCGGTTTAGGAGATGAAAGTTACGACGGACGGACGGACCAGACGTGCCCAAAAGGCGTTCCGTTATTACCGCTTCGCTGGTAAAGAATGCCTAAAAATAGTTTGAAGTAAGCCTAATTCAGAAGCTATAATTAGAAATTGGTTGACAACGCAATAAGCGTAAGTTTTACGCTAAAGGACTGTACGTACCATGTACAAATATTTAGTAGAAAATGGCGTTGAAAGGATAATAATGATGGAGAATAAAGATGATGCTCTTCATTACTTTTAATTTACAAATGTCCATTAGCCCAAAAACTCTCCAGACTAAATATTTTATAATATCCGTTTGCGTGCCAACTTCCAGCCCACAAGCATCGTCTAAATATTATTCTCTGAATAATTTAGTTTTTGTTAAACATTTCTATATCCTAACTTGTGCCACTACGTCGTCTAAAAATTTCATACTACTGCATCAAAATCAATATCATTTTGGGCCATTCCATCACCTAGCGTTAAAAATGCAGGTTTGTAAAATACAATGAATATATTTTATTTAAGAAATGAGAATTATTGTTAAATGTTCTCAAATAATCTTGCTATCACTTAAACCTTGCTTGAATTACAAAACCTTAATTAGTTATATCTTAAACTGCAATCATAATACTATGGACTTTTTAACCTGTTAGATTTTGGTTATCTTTTTTCAAGGCAACTATGAACTCCTCCAGACTATTTTTCTCAATTTTCAATGACTTGAGTAGATCTTCTGCTGCGTCAAATTGTTTTTGAGGCACAACTTCAGCGTAGTTGGCTTTTAAGGCGCAGAGCTGAGTAGACAACTCTACTATGGCCTCCCTAGACAAAAAACAATTAATCAGATTTTCACAAGTAATTGATTCGCGTCCATATTGTTATTCTTTCTCAAGACTCTTAAAAATGATATCATACATAAGTATATATATATATATATATATATATATATATATATATATATATATATATATATATATATATATATATAATACTATGAAAACTCTACGTATCATAACTACAATAAGCGCAAGTGTTCAGTAAGGACAGGGCTCCCAAAACCTACTTACCGCAGGCTTATAGTGATTTCATTCATTGTTACACTATTTTTAAGAACTTTTCATTTTGACTTGAAAGGGGATTTGGACCTGCAAGCCGTTAAGGTTTGCGAATCAACACCTTTCATATATTTCTCAAATTTCTTCCGCTCACCCTTTATCCGACCCGCTTAATCATTTCATTCTATCAAGGATCTAAAAACTGCAGGGCCATGGCGTGAGGTGAGTCGGATAGACCAGGGGTTTTTAAACTTTTTTCTCTGGGGTCCAGTAAAATGAGAAAATATATGTTGCGGCCCACAAAAATGTTTATTCATTAATGACTACATATAAATACACGAAATAGCATAACTTAATTAAATCTTTCGTACATAGAGTTAAAAAAGCAATATTTCATACATAGAATATATGTTAGTGCGCTGCTTGTAAACCAGAAATGCAAAACTGAATTTACATCTTAAAAATCTGATGTGGCCAGCACATGACTTTCTCCATAATTTTAGTAATGCATGATTGCATTATATATCTCTTATGTACTGTACTGAAAATAAATATTGATGAGTTTTTAAGACAATATATCTGCGCTACTTCTTATGACTATGTATGAAATAGTAAAATGCCTAAATTTGCAACTATCCATCCAAATGCGGATGAAATTGATTAAGAAAAAACAAAGAAAGATGAAACAAAGACAAAGGAGAAAAAAAGCACTCGCAATCACCAAAAAATCGGCACATGAATACGAAAGAAGAAATTATTTCAATAAACCAGTAGTGCTAGGCTTTCAAATGCTGAATTAACAGTCAGCAGACAAAATTGTTTCCTGTTGCCAAGGATGGCAGATTGTTGCAGCGCAAGATGTTGAAAAGATCATTTCTTTTGTTTTGTTTCGCAAATGGAATTTTAAGCTAATATTTATATTTTGTCTAATCAGTAGACCGTAATTATTTTCGTCGACAGTTTTTATTAAATACTAGCGTAATTGTCCGTAAAATATGACGGGTATGCGTGAATTAAATATTAAGTTAAAATTGAAATCAAAATTAATGACACCAACTTTTAAACGAACTAACAAGTAAGCAATAAATATAAAATTCACATAATTGAGTGTTCCGGAGAGTAAAAATAGTTTTGGGCAAAGATAAATTGTATGACAAGGAAGTACATTACGCTATACAATTCTTATACGCCTAAAATTATTTTTAACTTATGGAACACTAGATAAACCCGTACTTTTCCCGGGTTTACAGTCGAATTTCTCGTACACATTTCATTCGCTAACATTTCCATTAAAACTCAAGGTACCCTCAAGATAAGTGACCAATATTCCCCCTTAGTTGGTAAGAACAAATTAAATATAGATTTAAATTTGATACCTCCCCCCCCCCCCAAGAAATCAAAGATCTGGCACCGAGGTGCGCATCCTCATCGCCTTTTTGGTAGGTGTGCCAAGTTTTAAGTCTACGTTTCTTCGTTTAACTGATGGAGGATCCATTGATAAGATATCTTTTTAAAAACCGAAATTTGGACCGACTGTTCCATGGAGATCCTTCGACCCCGCGATCCGATTAAAATTATATTTGGCACTGCAACTCTCAACCTAAAGCTGCATAATAGTTCTGGAGATAATCTGGAAGACCTACTCAGACGTTAGGAACTTATAAAAAATTATGAAAAAAGGATCAACTTCCAATTATCACTCGATGGTTGAGAAAAAGTAAAACTCGTTCACGCCTTTTATTTGAGGCTCAAAAATGTATCTCACCAAAACATTGAAATTACTGAAGGTATAATCAAAATCGCTCTATTTATTTCCGAGATATTTAAAAAACAAAACAAAATTTGGACGGGCCCTTACATTACGATTCTTCGACCCCTGGAAACGATCTGGTCCATTTTCGGCTCGAAAACGTGCCTCATCAAAACATTGATATTGGTGAAGGATTAATCAAAATCGCTCAATTAGTTGCTTTAAAAAAAAACGAAATTTGAACTGACCGCTCCATGGGGACCCCTTGACCCCGTGGGCCGATTTTATCCATTTTCGGCTCGAAGATGTCTCATCAAAACATTTTTATTGGTGGAGGATTCATCAAAATCGGTCAATTGTTTGCTGAGATATCTTTTTAAAAACGAAATTTGGACCGTCCGTTCCATGAAGGCCCCTCGGGCACCCGTGAGCTGATTTGAATTATATTTGGCACTGCAACTCTCATGATTAACTTGTAACTGCTACCAAATTTTGAAGCTTCTAGCTTTATTTTCTGATGAGTTACGACTGCCACAGACAGCTTCTTTCATTATTAGATTCAAAGTACGCATTCCTTTCGCATATCTCTCTATATTATAACCGCACTAATGTGTGTTACAGAAACTATTTCTTACTACCGTATGAGCTAGAATGCTGAAAAAATTCAGACGTTATTCATGATTTATTATTACAGGAAAAATTGCGAAAAAGGGAAGCTTTTAAGTTTAAGTGAAAAAATTTCGAAAAATTCCCATAAGATTAACATTGGAGCATTGTTGCTGCCAAGCACGCTTCTAAAGAGGACTTGGAGATGCAATTTGGCGTTCCAACTCGGTATGTACGGGGTAGCTCACTGGGTAAATAAATCGCGTTAGGTCAGTCCGATTTCGACGAAACTTTAATTATAATACTCGGTGTGAGGTTCTGCATGCTGTTTATCCAGTTATCTAAGTAGATGGGTTCGATTTCAGTAAAGTTTCCATTCTACATTCGTTTACTTATTAAAATTAATTGTAATTGTCCTAGAAATTAGACACTTAAACCATCGTACGTGCAAAAGAACGCTAATTTATTTAGCTACTGTAGATTTTCAAATACGAGTAGTATTCGAATTAGCTGATAAAATTGTTTTATAGACGAAAATTTGTGAATAAAATCGTTCGTTGCCAAGAACAAAGAGCATTGTTGCCGGACTCATAAAATTATAAAAGACCGTATTGGGAAAAAGGAGGAAGACGGGAGTGTGAGGAAAAGAAAGAGAAAGAAAGAAGGAGAGAGAGAGGGGGGGAGGGAAAGGGGAAGGGAGAGAATGAGGGAAAGTAGAAGTTTGGGAAAGGGGGAGATTTGATGGGTGGGAGGGAGGGGCAAATAGGGAGGTAGAGAGAGGGAGGGGAATGAGAGGAAGGGAGAGAGAGAGAGAAGCCCGAAAATACGGCTAAATATAATTTTCTACCTTAAATATATGCCGAAAGGAGGAGGTTCAAGGTTGCAAACGGACAGCAGACGAATTCGCACGGGGTTGACGCGCGTAGTGGCAGACCCCTAGTATAACATAAGTATTAAGGCGACAATACAATCTCCAGATTTAACAATGACACGGTCGGCAAAGCAACATATCGTTAAAAAGCTTATACTTTTACAATAAACATGATTTAAACGTAGAATTTGAGCGATTTTGTATCGTAGGCAAAATGTGACGATAAGAATAACAAACGTTATTTAGTTTTATTTAGAACGGTGCAGGTTTGAAGATCGTAGATCAATTATTTCTCATTTTAATATGCAAAAGAGTAAAAGACTGCAAGTTGAAAAATCGATTTTTACGTGTAATCTTTTGGGAAATGGCAGCCCCCTCCACTTCCCCCCTCCTCGCAAAAATAAAAATTCTGGCCCCGAAGTGCAAATCCCCATGGTCCCATTAGTAAGTATACCTAGTTTTAAGTCGCCAAGTTTCTTGGGTTTCGAGATATGCTGTCCATACACACACATTGCCTTTTATTGATACAGATGTTTCAGGAATTTTCCGAAAGGTGGCGTCCGTGTACACTGGTAAGTTACGATTAAAATAAATATCTCCGAAATTACAGGTTTTACGAAAATTTGTTTTCAACAAAAGTTGTAGAGAATATTATTCTCTACAAAACTGGTGTTTACAAACATTACTTATAATGAATTCTTAAATAAGATATTTGTCAATAGCCGAATAAATCAAAACAATTCCAAAAATAGTTTAAATCCAACGCTGTACAGAATAACCATATCTACAATATTTAAATGTAATGTTACTATAAATTATGAATTTTTAATGGATAAAATCGACAAAAACGAAAAAGAGACCAAGAGTAAAGTGTCACTTTCGGTTGACCGATTTTAACCGAAAACTAATCAACTCTTGTCCTTTTAATAAAAATGTCAAATAGAATTTCGCGTTGATCTGATGAATAGTTTTTGAGTTAAAGCGCCCACAAAATTAATATCGCATACAGACATAATCGAGAAAATGGTCAAAACGAGTTCAGGGAACCCCAAAACGTGGATTTCCGTTTAAATCTCGAAATTGATTTTTTTCATGAAAACAATACTTTCCCCTACGTATGGAGAAAGTAAAAATGAATTTGCATGCCACTGAATACAGTAGATATATTTAAACCGGAATCGTCCAAGAAAAACTAGAAAAATTAATAATTAGTTCCTTTTCTAATGAGAGTTAGCACAGATTTTATTTAGAACTCATTAGATATTAATAATAAATACAGTATTTTGCTGCCTTTTTACCGCACTATTTACGCCAATAAATAATCTTTCAAGCTGAAGCGCAAAAATATGCAAGAAATTTTCCTCAATGCCTTGATATTACTAGGACGATTGAAATAATCGATTACTATTTTGTATAATAAAATTTACCGAATATTTATTTACAAATTGTTAATAAAAACAATATTTATGCAATGCTATTCGAAAAATGAGTAATAAATTACGCAAGAAAAATAAAAATGCTTTTATCTTATCGCCAAGTATGATTGGATTTACATGATGGCGAAAATCATCTGCCAAATATGGTAGAATATAAAGAATTACCACTTGAATTTCAGATGCTGTATATGTGCGCAGATGGTTCTTCGCTCGTCACCAAAGGTTAAGGTTTTACTGACAAATCACTTTCCTTCCTCATGTTACACAAGGAAGCAGACGACGACTTCCCAAAACAAAGTGGTTTTAAGGCTTTCGTCTTATAGTAGTAGGTGCAAATAAATACTATGAAAGGCAATGCAGGAGATGGGGTAAAAGGGCAGCACGAAATATTGGTAATAACGAAAAATGGATCAATCTCACACGCCGGTTTAGACTTAACCAGGGACTTAACACTCATGCAATCTCACACACACTTCGGGTTCCTATTCGAAACTAAATGTGCGTTTTTGTTCAAAGAAGTCCGTGAATAAATTGGCCAAAAAGGTGAAAGTGGGTTCCTAATGTCTGTCCAATCCTGATGTTTGTAAAAAAAGATTTATTGAATAGGAAAAAGTTTTGATCCATACAATGTTTAGAAAACTTAATTTATACAACGGATGTGTCAGGGAAAGCCCCATATTATACAGACACTCTTCGAGAAAACTAAGTGGTATTTATTTGGATAATAGGATAGAGAGACGTGACATTAAAAGAAATTAACGCTTGGGAATCACTAAGGATTAAATTTTTGGCATTTTCAATAAAATCTTCAGCATTTTTAAGCAGGTTTTTAATTCAACTATCCATATAGAAAGAAGATAAGGGTGGGAATCAATACATGACAAAATAGGTCTAATAGAAATTCCTGGTTTGTGGAATTAAGGTAAACAATGCAATATTGAGATGGTAGAATTTGTAACCTTAATCTTATAAGGTAAGATCTCTTCTGAGTTTAGGGCAGTAGTTTAATGGTGCCCGTGGTAGAAAAAATTCTATTAAGAAGATTTCTTGTGAGAAGTGAATAAGGCCCGTTTTCAAATAATTGTTCAACTTTATCAAAATAATTATGCTGATTCATGACATGATGACAGCGGAATTTCCTTTATCGGCTTTCAAATAAAAGTTTTTAAATTTTCGATGAGTTTGTAATTTAGTACTGGGAATGTGATTTATATTGTTTTTATATTATGTTCCAGTTTTATTTTTCAAGTGGCTCTAACGTGAATTTTGGTAGTAACGTTCAGGTTTTTAATGGATTATTCAATGCCTATAATATCATCCAAAGGAGGTTCATTGTGAGAGGGTTTAGTCCTTTGCTCAAGAGTTGAACACTTGTTAATAAATGTTTCTCGATGTCATCAAAGTGCTTCATGTGGTCACTAAAAAATTTTATGTTTTGCGCGTATGACAGAAAGAGTCCCTGGCGTGGAGTAGTTTCCCCTAAGCCTAGAGTGTGTAGGAGATTCCGTGTTAGGTCCCTGGCGTGGAGTAATTTCTCCCCTTCCACTTTATAATTTTTATGGTCATTAGGAAGTTTCTCCATTTTGCTGTAATTAACCAAAGGGCTTTGATATAAATTTCTCTTTGAACTAAAGATTGGTTTCTGGAAACATCTCGTCAAGGCAATTTATCCTCAGATATAAGATTTCCGAGAATAAGACTTCGGAAGATACGCGTCGCATTTTCCAGGAAAATGATTAGTGAGGAAGCAGATCGAATATCGAAAGCCTATGAAATTGAAATTAATTCAAGGTCAGTTAATTCTCCATGTAAATAAAAGATGGCATAACCACCTATTTTTAGCAAGGGGAAGTAGGGAAGATAAAGGGATGGAGAATGGGAGGAAGATAGAGAGAAGGAGAGAAAATGGGAGGAAGGGAGAGAATGGGAGGAAGGAAGAGAGTGGGAGGAAAGAAGAGAGAGTGGGAGGAAGGAAGAGAGGAGAGAGAATGGGGGAAGGGGAAGAGAATGGGAGGGAGAGAGAATGGGAGGGAAAGAGAATGGGAGGAAGCAGAGAGAGGGAGAGAGACTGGGAGGGAGAGAGACTGGGAGGGAGAGAGAATGGGAGGGAGAGAATGGGAGGAAGGCAGAGAGAGGGAGAGAGAATGGGCGGGAGAGAGGGGGGAGGAGAGGGGAGGAAGAAAGGGGGAGGGGGAGAGGAGGAGAGGGGGGAGATGGGAAGGAGAGGGGGGATGGAGGAGGGAGGATGGAGGGGGGAGAGAGAGGGAGAGGGGGGAGAGAGAGGGAGAGAGGGGGGAGAGGCATCAAAGCAGCGATAATGACAAAAGCTCATTTTCGTGCAACGACTTTTACACTGTGCTTTCAAACAATCCAAAATTAATGCAAGAAATATCTTCGTCCACCAAGTACAAAATGTCTGTGCTTGAGGATGAATCATGAACTCTCATACCAGCTTCAGAACCAACTCATTCGACAGCAGCTGCAAATTAATTGCAAATAAAACTTAATAAATATTTAAAAAGAAAATTAATTTGTTGTTCATCCACCTATATTTCAGGATTGTTAATCTAAATTTCTAATTAGCCCAAGTTGGGATTACGCTTTTGAACGACATGAATTAAAAAGTACACGTTGGCCATTTTTTACTTTCTCCATATACTAGGTATAGAGAAAGTATTGTTTTCATGAAAAAATCGAATTCGAGATTTCAAAGGAAATACATGTTTAAAGGTCCCCTGAACACGTTTTGACTATTTTCTCGATGCCTGTGGGTGTGTGTGTCTGTGCGTGTCAGTGTGTTTATGTGACTAGTATTTTGTGGGTGCTCTAACTCAAAAACTATTAATCAGGTCAACGTGAAATTCTATATTTAACATTTTTTAAAAAAGTCACAAGAACTGATTAGTTTTTGGTAAAAATCGGTCAACTGGAAGTGGGTGTTTACTCGTCACATCTGTTATTTTGAAAGAATTATGATAAAAGTTATTTAAATAAGGTAGCATAATTTAACAACTAATGCAGAGAGTAAAATACAGAGCCTAACATGGATAAAGCATCAAACTCTGGGTGGCATAAGTTCTACAAGATGTAGTTGAGCATACCTGAGTGGAGAAATTTTTCTTTAAGAAGTGAGAGAATAAATTCTTCACATAATGTACTAGTGTAATTGCCCATCAAAAATAAAGTTAATGCATGAATGAAGTATGAAATTAAAATTCATACACTTCCTATTTTTACACCTACTCTCTCTCTCTCTCTCTCATTCACTTCCTCCCTCCAATTCTCTCTCTTCCAGAGCCGAATTAAGAGTTCATGGAGTCCTAGGCCAGGGTTCAGTGCAGTGAACTGAAAAATGTGGGATGGGGTGGGGTGAATTTGGTACTTATTTATGTAATGCTATAACGACTTTGTATAAGACATTTATTTTTAATATTATAAAAAATCTGACAAGGCCACCACATGACTTTCTCCATACCTATAATATTTCTAAAAATTCCAAATAGGCAAATGATAATAAATATTTTAAGGAACTGCGAGAAAAATTCAAAGACAACAAAGAACTGAAATAAGCTCAAACTGTAGCATTCTGATACTGGATATTGCCAGGAAGCTCCAACAATTAAAATAAAAGGAGCATTACTATGACATAACTAAGCATAAAATTTTTACAATAGTCACTGGTAGGTGGTGTGGTGGTAGCAGCTAAAAAATTAGTTTTACGATATCTCTTAAACAATGCATTATAGTGGGAAATATTTCAAACAAAAGTTGTAGAAAATAAAATTTCTTACAATTTTTATTCCACTACTTTTTTACATTAATCAAATATTACAGCAAATATTTCAAAAAAATCTGATGTGGCCACCACATGACTTTCTCCATATCTGTAATATTTCTAAAAATTCCAATTAGGTTACATAATAATAAATATTTTAAGAAACTGCAAGAAAATTTTAGACTTGACAAAGAACAGAATTAAACTCAAACCATAGCCTTCTGATATTAGATATAGCTCTGAAGCTCCAACAAAAAAATAAAAAGGAGCATTACTAAGACGTAAATAAGCGTCAATTGTTAACAATAGTCATTGGTAGGTGGCGTGGTGGAGGTAGTTAAAAATTTAATTTGTAAGATATCTCTTAATGCATTATATGGGAAATGTTTCAAACAAGGATTATAGAAAATTAAATTTCCTACAACTTTTATTCCAATACATTTTTAGATTTATCAAATCTTAAAGCAAATATTTCAAAATAACGGATGTGACAAGAGTAAACACCCACTTCCGGTTTGCCGATTTTTACTAAAAACTAGTCAGTTCTTGTGACATTTATAAAAATGTTAAATATAAAATTTCACGTTGACCTGATTAATAGTTTTTGAGTTAGAGCACCCACAAAAAGCTGTCACATACATGCACACAGACATCAAGAAAATGGTCAAAAAGTGTTCAGGGGACCTCAAAACATGTATTTCCGTTGAAATCTCGAAATCGATTTTTTTCATGAAAACAATACTTTCTCCTATACTACATATGGAGAAAGTAAAAAATAGGGTTCTTCTTAGTAAAACAAACTCTTCCATTGAAATTTTTCTTTTATCCTGTAAACATATTGGACAGTGTTGTTTTTCCTTGAATATCAGTCTTGTTTGTTGTATGGTTGTTTTCACTGTTAACGACCAAAATTATGACTAGATGGTGGGTACATTTAAATTAAATTAAATGATTTAATGTCCAATATATCTGTAAATATTACTTTCTGACAGTTGGAAGTACATATCATATTCGTTATCAGGATCTCCAAATATACCAAACTAGCTGAGACCTGCGCCATTATTCCGCAAAGTTTTTTTGATAAATTTATGAACAATCGATTATATAAAAATGAATTTTTAAAACCACTTCTATATAGTTAATAATTTTATTTGGATTAAAATTATAATACTAAAATTTTTCGATATAACTTATATGACAAAAATTTAACAATTCCTTATATCACCAAGTCTAAGCTAAATCTCAAAAGGTTAAACTTATACGTTAATTTTCAATCACTCATTGTTCTTCATACATGTTTTGAGTGTAAGTTAAGTGTAAATGCACTGAAAATACTGAAGACAACAATTCCAGTAACCTAGGTAACCTCCTTTTGAAATTTGGAAAAATCTTGAAAAATTCTTCTACAATCTTACAATTCAAGCAAATTCGAACTAAAGTGTATAGATGATAAGAATAAGAATCTACATTTTTTCTGCATAAATAGTGCAAATTCTGTGATGATATCTCCATTCTGAGACATTTAAAAATGTTTATGACTATAGGTCCACATGTTACATGTTAATCAAATAGAAAAATGGAACACGTCTGGAATCAAAGCAATGAACTTGAGAAAAAAATGAACACCCATTGCACTCTCATGAAAGTTCATGCTTTCCAACCATACCACATTTATAGGGGTTTTATCTTTCATTTTCACGAAACTACGTGCATTTGAAAGCAACTCCTCCTTAGTTACCACTAACAGTTTGTGGTAATTAATAATTAGAACCTATCAAACACAGGGAGCGGCAAACGCATTATATCTCTGGAGGTCCTAGATGCCCCGCCACCCTCACACACTAGGCAAGCCCCACACTCGCGCAGAGCCCACGGCCATGGCCTACGCCTTAATCCGGCCCTGCTCTTGCCCATTCTCTCTCTCCCTCCCCTCCCTCTCTCTCCTTCCCTCACTCTCCTTTCCTTTCTCCTTCTCTAAATCCAATTTAACATAAATATATTAATTAATATAGCAACAATTAATTTGGTTGTCCTTGGTTACAAAAATATTTTCTTCTGAAAAAATAAAATTTTCATAATCAAACCAATTTTATGGACCAATTTGAATCACATATGAAAATCGATACTATGAAAATAAATTTTTGTTTTAGGCATTCTTTGTTTCAAGTCCTGAGTTTGTACGATGATTATAACAAATTATAAAATTCAAATCAAAAATATAATGCAGGAAATACAATACTACTCAAATTGGGAATGGTCCATTCATTCATACTTGGTGATAATCCACATTTTCTTATAGGTATAAGGCAGACTATGTGCCGAAAGAATGAACAAAACAATTAGGCCATTCTCAAGTTATTCTCTATTTAGGAGCATATAAGATAGATGAAAACTGCTCATTATATAATAAGATACGAGTGAAAATTCATTTTTATCTTAATAGATCCATTGCTGGATCAAGATAAGCTACACTATGCTATGGTAAGAAATTACATCATTTTATCCTAGTTATTTTAAATGAAATACATCTCAATAGAATAAAAACTCACTGGCAATCATTCAAAGCTTCTTCCAAGACTATTGGATCTTTACTCATAGTAAACTTCATAACTTTTTGGGGATACTTGTTTTCAGCTACATTTTTTATTAGATAAGGCTTGAAATTATCATCAGCCTGGATATGGGCATTCATTTTAATTCTATTTTGCAGCATAACCATTTCCTTTTTTAGCCCAATTAAGTCAGACAAAACAAACTGTCGTGATCTGAACTCTCTATCCACTTGTTTGCTACAGCATTCCAATTTTTTCTCTAGCTGAAATCAATTAGCATAAGCAACTAAATAAATTTTATGAAAGTGCCTAATAATTGTCTTTCTACAGATTAAAGATGGTTGAAGAAGCATTATTAAAACTGAATCATATGTAGAACAAAAAGTTACCTTTTTGATGGCAGCTTCTTTCTTTTCTTTCTCATTCATCAACATTTCTATTGTAGTATGAAAACATGATCTTTCTTTCTCCAAACTATTCAAAACCATATTCTTCATTTCATGAAAACCAAATGCTGGATCTTTGCAAATATTTTGAAAACCAAGAAGAGATTTCTATATTATTTTGGAGGATAAAGAGAAACAAATGTCTCTTATTAATGACTGCACTGAAATTGTTCTCAAAAAATATTTATATACAGGTAAATCCATATTTCACCATTAATATACTCCAAGTGCAGAGACCCCTTATAATCACCTACTTTGTGGATGGACCCCTTTTTATATTTCCTAAATGTAAGGTGACCAGATGTCCTCCTTTGGGAAGGACAGTCATTCCTTTTCAGATATTGCCCTCCTAAAACTTTTTGTCCTCCCAAGTCCTCCATTTTCAGTGCTTTCCCATTTTTGTCCTTGCTTTTACCAATCAAAACAAATTTCACCCAATTTTAGTAGATTGGCTGTATCTGCATGCACTAGTTACATTGTTACCCACTGCTGCATAAGGCAGGGAGTCCCACTAATGAATGGGCAGCTACTTGTACAGGGTGATTCACTAGGTAGATGCCTCAGGATTTGACTATTTTCTTTATTTATTAACCAGTTTCCATAAAATTTGGTTAAACCAGACCTCATTCAATTACATCATTTTGAGGGTCTCTTAAGTAGGCAATTTTTTTATTCCTTACAGGAAATATATTCACAATCAAACTGCATTAATTTCTTGTTCACATGTACTGAAAGACAGAGTCATTCAAGGAGTGCCACAAGGCATTTCAGCAGAAGTATGTAACACCACACCCTCTAAATCCTACATTCAGAAATGACAGGAAGTGTACTGGGGGGGGGAGGGTGGACAAAGATGTTGGAAGAAACAGTGGAGGATTTTAGGCAGAGACTCCTGGATTCACCATACAAGTCATTATGTAGACCAATGCTCTGCAACCTTTTTTATCTCATGGCACACTTTTGAGTTTATTCAGTCATTGTGGCACACCAAGCTAAATTTCATGACCACATTGTCTAGAACAGTGCTTCTCAAACTGTCTGATGTGGCAGACCGGTAATTTTTTTTCCAGTGTACCTGGGACTGGCATAAGGTTGCCAAATTGAGAGGTATTAAAAAAAAATTTGAATTGAAAAATTATATATTTTTATTGAAAATATTAAAACACTATATTACAATCAGTTAATCCTTCAGCGATGGCCTCTGTGCATGGTACAGACCCATGCCACGCTGCTTTTAATTTGCTATATGGAGATGTTTTTAATTTTTTTCGATTGGCTTTCATATTATTATATATAAAGGTTTTCACCTTAAGTATATGTTGAATACAATATTTTTCTAAACATTTTACTACACAAAACTAAATTCCGTCTGCTGTGATGACATCTGTTCCACTGGTTGATGCAAGTAAAAATGATTTGCACTATATTTTCACTCTTAATCTCTATCAGTTTCCAAAGATTTATTCGTCTCTAAAGCACTCAGAAATTAGCTCATTCTTTCTGTAAGGAAATAATTCGAAGAAAGTTGATACTTTTCATCAGAAAATCCTGTCTTCAGAATGAATATGATCAAAGATACAGAACACAAGGCGAGTGTTCGCAATCAATAGAAATTAGTAGTGGTCAAGGTTGCTAAGGCACCATGAAAAGAAGGGGAATAGGGGACAGCTAGAGATGATTCACTCTCATTTTTATAAATAACATCCATGCGATGTTATTCATAAACAGTTCTTGAGTGCCACATCTGTGTTAGGAAGAGATAAAGAAAGTGGGAAGAGGCTCTCAACTGCATCATTATGAGAATGGAGCAACTTGCTGCTATATACAGAGAACTCGAGCGTGTCATTTGAATGGATGGGAACAAATCTAGCATGTAAAGCTGTGAGTAAATGTTAAACATTTGTGTGGAATCAACTTTTATTTTTCTTCGTGTGATAATAGACAATCTTATTGTAATCGAATTATATAAAACATTTGGTATAACAAATGTACCATAATGTAAATATTCTGAAAATTTCACGTAAATCCGATTATTAGGTAAAACTTATGAATGTTTATAATGAACTAAATTAAAATCGGATATTTCAATTAAATACCTGCCGGCCGTAAGGTAGAAAGGTATTTAAATCTAGCCCGTCACTGAAGGGTTAAGAAAAAGAAGCAAAAAAATGTTACAAATATTTATTCAATAAGCATGTTAAACACCTAACCTTTATTAATGTGAAAGGTGAGCCTGCTTCTTATTTGCCAGCTTATCAAGCCGTGGCTCAATTGAGGACAGTGCCACACGCAATGGTGAATGAAAATCCATGCTGTTCCTGTGCTTTGTCTTAATGACACTCATGGTTGAGATGAAGGAAGGAAGGAATGTTACAGTTTCAAAACTCATCTTCAACAGCCAGCTCCAACAATTTATCCTCCATAGTGACAGTCAAATCATCCTTCAATGCAATAAATGGATTTCGGATCCATCGTCCCTTTCCATGGATCTTCTTCTGCCAGAAAGTAGAATTCAAAACACCCGGCTAAATTCAACAAGTGTATATTAATGACGTTTTGTAGAGATGTGACATCAAGCTCTTCCCCTGCATCGGCAATGGTTGCTGCCAAGTTGTGAAACATATCAAAACAATCTCTTGACACTCGAATCTTCCATGCTTCTAGCTTTCGTTTCTGTCCATCGATTTTGTGTGCCATTGTAAAGCACGAAGTCATCCTTACCTGCATGGAGGTGTTGAGCTCATTCAAGATGGCAAAGATATCAGCCAAATAAGCCAGCTTGACTGACTATCCAGTCAACATTTCAAAATAGTTCTACCCAATTTGGTTTTTTGTCTTGGAAAAACTTGGCGAGCTCATTTCAGAGCTCAAATACTCTCGAAAGGACTTTGCCCCTCGACAACCAATGCACATTAGCATGCAATAGGAGCTGTTTATGGTCAGCCCCCATATCATCACATAATGCAGCGAATAGTCTCAAATTAAAAGCGTTTGCCTTTACTGGTTCACAATTTTTACGACTTCACTGAGCACACTGTTCAGTTCTGTTGACATTTTCTTTGTAGCAAGACTTTCTTGGTGAATGAAACAGAGCATAGACTTGCATTCAGGTGCTAGCGCCTTAATCTGGGTAACCACTCCAGAATGCCACTGTCATTGCCACAGCGCCATCAGAACATACACCTACACAAAACTTGAAATCCACCTACATTTGCCAATGATGTAGTTGCTCACAGCCTTGAACACTTAAGAACTAGTTGTATTTGTTGGTAGTGAAGCAGAAAATAATACCCGTCCTTCAAATCACCTTCATGTTCAAAATGCACATACATCAACAGAATTGCCATATTAGCAACGTCTGTATATTCATCAAGCTGCAATGAAAAGTACTTTGCTAATTTAATCTGTTCTATGATCTGATCTTCAATATCGTGAGCCAGATCATGAATTCGTCGTGCTATAGTGTCATTTGAGAGTGGCACCTGGTGCTATGGCATTCCAATGTTATGCTTCTGAAAACATATTTCTTTCTTTCCTGGCAGCTCGCTGCAGATTGGTGACTGATGGCTCGTAGACCGGCACCAGTCCACGGACCACCACTTTGAGAATCACTGGTTTAGAACATTTTTATCACTACTAGTCAACAACAATAAGAGAAAATAATCATCTTTTTCTAAACAGATGGAATCAAGTATCTCTGAAATAATTCACTTGAAATCATTTTAATATTTCTTGGTTTGTGAAATAAAACAGAGAGAAATTTATTTAAATTTATCTAGAATGTCATATACAGTAATACCTCGATTAATGCAAAGGATGCATTCCTGAAGGCTGTTGCATAATACGAAATTGAGTTAAACGAACATTATATTGAATGTATATTCCAAAAAAGGCAAGACGAGCACCATTTTATTTATTGTGCTTTACAAAATTAAAACAAAGTTTAACAATTTAAACACCACTGTAAAAACTAATAAAGAAATTACTTAAATGATTAACGAATTAAATAATACATAAAACATTAAATAACATGCAACCTGAATGACAGAGCTCATTGATTCGCCAGTGATGCAAACACTATGGTGACTGCAGCAGCTCTTAAACTTGTGGAACCAACCAGAACTGGCCACAAATGTCTCAGTGGTAGATCCCTTGCCTTACTGTTCTCTCATATGGTTGTAGATGCTCTTTGCTTTGTGCAGTATAATCGACTGATTAATCGGTATGTGACTCTGGGTTTGATCATCAATCAAATGCACCAATATTTTTTTCATTTTTCCAGTAAACTGTTATGCAAACGCATTAATTTCTTAACAGTTAATGTAGTAGTAGATTGAGCAGATGATTCTATCTTTTCATTCTCATAGAAATTAAAAATAGAACATAATAAAAAATTTTAATACCCCAAGATTCCAATTGCACTACAGTAAACTCTCGATAATCCAGCACCCCTCGGGACCGGAGTAGTATGGGAATAACGAGATTACCCGATCAGCGAGAGGCAAAATTTATAGTATATGTTCAAGGAGATAACACACGCGTATTAACCAAAATGGTCAGATTTGAGGAATGCATTTCATTTGCAACCCTCAATATCTGCATAAATTATTTATAACAAATATGACCATGAACATTTAAATCCGGTACATGTGTTAAATGTGCAAGGTAATTACATGCTGTATACAGACACATATGTATGTATTTAGGTGACATATCATAGGTTTCATTCCCAGGTTCATAATTTATTAGGTACTTGTCTGAATTTTCGAACCATAGCAGAATTAAATAATTATAAAATCATCTACGGGAGGCTTCTGTAGAAATAGCAAATGCAGCGACTGAAGATTTATCGAGAAATAATGCTATAATAACGTAAGATGTGTGCTTTGTTACTCTTCCATAGTACTTTTTGAATAACAGTAAATTCGTTCATTCAAATATTTTGTATGCTTTTAAGTTCGTCTGTGTTTTGTCTCTCCTGATCTTCCTTCAGACAGACTTAGCTAACTCCTTGCAGTAGCTAAACTCACGGTCGTAGAATTAACGTTAGTTATATGCGGGAATAGGTGCCCACATTAACTCATTTGTTTTGTGAAGGAACAGAAGCAGTTTTGATAGTGCATTGGCGAAAACAACCAGGCTCTGTGGTTTTCATTTGAAAGAGGTTATTGGAGACAGCTATCATTCTTCGTGAACTAGAAATAATTAACAAAGTTAATGTAAATATTGGTCAGCCACTATTATTTAAGTTCACGGTTCCAAAGTTTCACAAAAATCGACATGTAATTCAACCATCTCGGCAAAATAAATCTCCTTCTTTAATTTACATTACCATTTCCATCAAAATAAATGCAGTACCCATCTTTGTTTAGAATACCACTGTGTCGTCATCATTTAACAGAATTTGTTTACTTAAACTTCTAAACACAAATTGCAAATAACAACTTAGCACAAATATCATGGATGTCGTTGTAACACAAAACACATCACAGGAAATACAAACAAGAAATAAAATAAAATACAAAAATATATAAAATAAAAATACAAAATAAGAACAAAATTGGGTGGATAATACCAATCAAACATTACACTTTTCATGGATGCTCCTTATCGTAATAAATCTAATTCCCCTCTTTGTGAGTACTAATACACTTATATATATGATTTCTCTTGCTTGTTTGTGCAAAACCTTGCATTTACTTCCTTCATCCTCCATTTTAGAACACCACAAGATGGTACTATTTATACCTCAATTGTAAATAACACAAATAAACACGAAAATCATGCCGCAAATGTACAAACCTCACTCCAAAAGCCGCTGTAACTGACTGACGCTGATTGGCCAAGTGAAGGATTGCGAGAAACCACGTGACATTCCTGACCTTCTGCACATCCACATGACACCCGCCTTCGTTCGTGCTCCCTACTTTAGTCCTCTACGCTGTGGTTTTCAACAACTAGTTAAACGTAAATACAAATTTAAACTATTAGTTTAATTTTTCCATTACGTAAAAGAAATTTACATGGCCTGTGTACTTCAAACTTGGTTCAATGCCCTCAGTTCTCATCCAATGTGACAGTATTTCCATCTTGCGGTGAAATGCAGAACTTCGCGATGTTGTCACAAAAAAGTGCCGCAATAACGAGAGTGCCGAATCAACGGGTGCCGGATTATCAAGAGTTTACTGTATATCAAAATTGTGCTAACATCAAATGATAATTTAATATTAGTGAGATACTTGTCTTGAAGAACGGAGGCATTAGGTGTTTGTCTCTATGCTGGAAAGAGCTACTGAAAGTTCCTGGTCCAGGTATTTTAGATATGACCTCTTATTTTTCTTAAGAGCTGTGCTCAAATTGTAAAATTTTAACAGAGGAAACACTAGAAACCAGAACATTATTATCTGATAATTTAACAACATGAATGCTATGGGCTTCATTTTGTGGAATGGTGTTTCCATGCATTACTGTCTAATTTGAGCAATGAATAAGAGTCAATGTTGAAAAACTCAACCCACATGGGTATGTCATTGCAAACGACAATGGTATATCAATGGCACGATCAGAAATGGTAATATATTCATTCTTCACATAGTCAAAATTCATCCAGAGGTATCTCATTGAACTCGTTTGAGAACATTGCTATTGAGTTCTGTATATTCATTCCTCTCTTATATTTGGATAAAACTCCTTCATTGATATTTCTGCAGATAAAACATGAGGATGATGCAACCAGTGCTCTATGCTAGTTAAGTAAAACTTATTTTTAAATTAATCATTAAAAATTTTCAAGTGTTCAACAATCACTGTTTGGAGCTTCTTTTCAGGATGTATTCTGTTGACACCTTTCAACTTCTACAATGGTCCATGTTTAATTTTTTTCCCAAGTTGAAGTTTTGATTTGAACCCATTTAGCTTGTCCATACATGTAAGCATGTTCTCAGCCATGTAAGTAAGTTTTTCAAGAATTTATCTTGTAACAACATAACATTTCAATTCACTTTGTAATATATAAAATGACTGTACCTGCTCTCTCAACTCAAAAACTCTTGACAAGACCGTTCCTTGCGAAAGCCAGCAAATCTTAAAGTGAAGAAGTAGGGATTGATGATTTGCCCCATATCCACACAACTACTGCAAAAAGGCAAGAATTAAGAGGTCGATATTCACGGCTCAGCCAAAACTGACTTTAATTTATCTGGTAGGCTTTTTGCCATGAGAGCTTTGAGGTTAAGGAAACAATGCATGATTTGAATGCTTGTTTTAATTTTTTATATTTGACATGAAACCTTTAACTTTTTCTGTTATTGCAGCTGCTCCATCCGTGCGAACACTAGTGCAATTTTGCCACTGAATCCCTTCGCTTTTTAGATATTCAACTGTAATGCGAAATATTTCGTCGTCTGTTGCACATTGAGATAATGATCTTTAATGCAACCCTCACCAACAAAGTGCATGATGGCGATGAATTTCACACAATGTTCTAGCTCTGTTGACTCATCAGCTTGGAGGGATAATTTCCCAGATCCTCTCCCACAGTTGCTTCTATTTCACTCAACATGTCATTAATGAGTCTCCTGATGATTTTGCCTGAATGCAATACTCTGGTTACCTCCTTTACTGCCTCGACTCCTATCATGGCACACAGGTGAAATGTGTCCCCACTAGTTTTTTTTACACTTTGGCAATAAAATAAGCCCCACTGTAGCTCTGTCTGAAACTTTTAGACACATGTTTATTAAGTCACTTTGCTTAAAGTTCTCCTCCTGCAACAATTTTAAATAACCAATATTTTTACCGAGGTAAGAAGGGTATTTAGTAGAAAGGTGACACTTTAAATTGCTTGGCACCATAACTTCGTTTGATAGTTATTCTCTACAAATGAATCACTCAACTTTTGGCGATGATGCCTCTCCAAACCATGAAAATCCATAGGCCAAGTACTCTTCTTTATATTACCTAATCAATGTCTTTGCCCTTTTACTTGTAGGTCTATCTCTTTCAGTACTTTGGCATGCAGATTTAGCCGTGGATGTGCTCTCTCCAACCTAAAATTTGTCCATGTCACACTTAACCATTAACTGCAAAACCAATATAATTTTTTTTAAACGTTATCACTAAGCACTTTTAACACATGTATATAAATTAACATAATCAAGTTATTATTTTTTCTCACCATACACGCTGATGAGACATTCTTGAGCATTGACACTAGATGAATCACTGAAGTGAGCCAAAGGAGCTCTCCCCTATTCGCAAAATATTTCTTCACAGAAGACAGAAATTTTGATTTTTTTATATTTCCAAAATCCACTTTTATATTTCCAATCTTTTATTTTGGATACGAGAATATTAACTAATGAGAAAACAATTGAAATGCAATTTACATTATTAAACTAAACTGCTGTTTTAATCACTTGGGATGATTGCTTCGTAACTGCCAACAACATCAAGTTAAACCCTCTGTAATTTTTGTAAACTATAGGGAAAAACTCGAGAAACTTTTACTGTTTCAATAACGTAATATCACACTTTATTAATCAAAAACTGTGGAGAACACATTGCCTGAAACCAATACGAATTCGAGGCTATTGGACTAAGCTCCCATGTTTCTTATACGAGTTTTCGGTGCTTGCACACTGCAAGCGCTTAAAAAATCACCATACACCAAGATCTAAACTCATAAATAAACTATCATGATAGCATTTGAACTACACAGAGCCCATATAAAAAAGATAATAGTCTTCATTTTCCGTGTAATTAAGGCATCTACCCAGAATTTCCTAATTCTCTGGCAATCAGCTTGCGTCCAAGTTATCCAATTTCAAGTATCATGGCTCAGATCGCTCTTTTTCAGCAATATCTCTAATCATCATTAAGACAATAGCAGTGGTGTACTGCAGTGGGAACATGTGGGAATGGCGTTCTGGGAAATGATTCATCAATGGAAATCCTAGAAATGCTATAAGCCATAATAATATAATCAAATAAAATTAATTTCAGCTTTTTAACATTGGCTTAATTTTTGTTCCTTAAGAAGAGAATTTAAACCCCCCCCCCCCTTCCTTTAGGAAAATTCTGCCTACTCCACTGATATATGTATATCAGTAGATATACTGATACCACTGAGCTTTAGCTGCATGAACCTTATTGTAACAGAAACAAGGTCTAGGTTTTTAATCAACCATGTGAGAAATCTTATGTTATAAAACTTCTCAGTACTCCGGTTCAAACCTGGAAACCAGACAACTATGTACACAAATTGTTTAGGTGTCATCATTCAGCAACTGATGCACAAACAAGTAGACAAGTCCAAGGAATTTACTGTTGATCCAGTTTGGAAATTATGTTAATAATTTCTCCTGGAGTGCAAAAGTTCAAGGTGAGACTAAATAAATTATTTTTAATGAATTGTATTGTTTTGAGATTCTGGAATAATGATAATAATAATATTTATTTGATCTTAGGGTCAATACAGACATAGAGAAATCAGAAAAAAAGGTAATTAAAATAATTACAAAGTCATAAATATAATCATTTAAAGAATAATAAGCTTTGCTTGTTAGCAGACTTATAAAACTTTTTTAATAAAGACATAGAGCATGAATTCTTTATCCTAGGAGGAAGCTTATTATACATTACAGAAACAGCATGGTGAGGACCTTTTTGACCAAGAATCAAGCGATAATCATTGAAGTAAATGACAGTTTTATGGCGTGTATCAGGGAAATGAAAATCTTGGTTAATGGGAAACAGTTCTGGGTAAGTTTTGACAAATGTTGCGCAGTTAAGAATATAGATGAAGGAAAGGGTGAGTATGCCAAGGGCCTGGAAAAATGGTTTACCATGAGTTAAGTAAGGAACATGACAAATGGTTTTAATTGCTTGTTTTTGTAATGCGAAAGCTTTACTAACATAGGTGGCATTGCCCCAAAAGATAATACCATATGATAAGTATAGTGTATTTTGGCATAATATAATAGTTTCAGTATGTCAATAGAAACAAGAGGAGCTAATTTATGAAGCATAAAGATGCCCATTGCTTCTTTGCTCAGAATTATGCTGATATTCTCAGACCAATCAAGATCTTCACTTAAGTGTAAGCCCAGAAATTTTACATGTGGAGAACATACAATACTGGAACCATTTATTTTAATACAAGGACTTGATATATGAGGTGCATTATTAGTATGAAATTGCAAATAGACTGTTTTAGTCTTGTTTACAGTAAGAGAATTTGAAAGACACCATTGTTACATTGCTTTGGTTGATAAATTAGAGTGCTCTAATAAATCAGACAGATTTTTTAAATTGGATCAGGAAAGAGGTAACATCAGCATATAAGACCGGTTTACTATTCCTAATATTATCCGGAAGGTCATTAATAAAAATTATAAAAAGTAAATGGCCTAAAATAGAACCCTGGGGGACACCACACTCAACATTTTGTGGTTTAGATGTAGCAATTTTTGGGCCATTAGGTGATTGATAGGAATATCTAATGATTTGTTGTCAATCAGATAAAAAAAAGTTATCCAACGTACTGCATTTCCATTTATGCCTAATAATTGTAGCTTCAAATACAAAATCTTGTGGTCAATACTATCAAATGCCTTGCTTAAATCATAAAAAATCCCAAGGGTAAGTAGTTTTGCATTTAAAGCCTGGTAAATATTATTAATAAATTGAAAAAAGGCTGACGTAGTTGATGTAGCTTTTCTGAATCCATGTTGGGATTCATCCAATAGATGGAAAGATTCTAAATAATCAATCACTCTGTTATAAAAGACTTTCTCAAAGATCTTGGAAAAAACTGAAAGTACTGAAATAGGGCAGTAATTATCAGAATTAGATAATGGACCTTTTTTTGGAATAGGGATAATGCAAGCAAATTTAAGGTTGGAAGGGAAGCAACCTTTACAGAAAGATAAATTAATTATACTAGCTAAGGGAAGTGCAGTATATTTTATAGCCACTTTGACAATTGGTGCAGGGATATCGTCAATACCACAGGACCATGAATTAGCAAAAGAATGAACAATACTCATAATTTCCTGAGGATCTGTAGGTAATAGAAAAAATGACTGAGAAAAGGGGGTTGGTATAAATTGATTCGGTTCAACTAAATTAATTAGTGGGGAATGACAAAACTGTAAGTTAAAATTGTTTGCAATTTCATCAGGGTCAGAGATGGAATAGTCACAGAAATTAATGGTATTCTGACCATGACAATGAATTTTAGCATTACTATTTGATTTGATAATAAACCAAGATGATTTAATTACATTATTAGAAGATTTGATGAAATTTTCATTGGCAAGTTTACGATAAAGTAACACACACTGTTTAAATTCTTTAAGAGATTTTAGATAATGACAACGGAGATTGGGGTCAATAAATTTACTTTTCAAGTGCAAGTTACAAAGTGATCGACTCATGACAACAAGTTCATCCGAATAATATTTCCTATTTAGATTCAAAGTATTTAGTCCAATTCTTTTAATAGGGAAAGCTGCATTAAAATACATCATAAAAGTATTCATAAAGACATTAAATTTATGGTCAACATCACAAGAACTGTCAAAATCAGATCAGGTTTCATGGGATAACAAAGTACAAAAATTTTGAATTGAATGTAAATTAAAAATACGTTTAGAGACCATAACAGGATTAGAATGGATAGGTAAATTAGGATAGCTAAAAATTAAATTCAGAGCTTAATGATCAGAAAGGCCAGTGTACGCTGTTTGAGAAAAATTAGTATCAAAATTAGGGACATCTGATATGATCAAATCAATTAATGTAGAAGTTAGCGAAGTTAACCTTGTCAGCTCTTGGAGGCCAAAAGTACTTAAAAGATTAATAAAGTCTAAAGATTCAGGAGAGTCCTTTAAGAGATTAATATAAAAATCACCAAATAATATCATGCCATCTACTTTTGTGTGCATCAAGAACATAATAGCATTGTGAAGGGATGCAAAGAAATCACTCAAATTTTCACTTGGGGAATGGTAGATACAACATATGGCAAAAGTACATTTATTCCACTTAAGGATTCCCATACAGCATTCAAATACTTGATCTAAGCATTTGTTATAAACAATGCGTGTGATCTTAATGCCATGTCTAGAGTAAATAGCAACACCACCATGCTTAACATTTCCACGAAAAAAGGAAGAAATTAGATTATAACCAGGAATATTAAAAACAGATATTTCTGCAGAAGACAACAAGTGTTCAGTCATGAGTAAAATATCCGAGTCCAAATCTTGAAGTAAAACTTCAAGGGCATAGCCCTTGTTTCTAACTGATTGTACATTACTGTAAAAGAACTTGAGTTTAATATCGCCATTAACTAGTCAGCTTAGTTTGGGTTTCCTGATTCCAGTTCTAGCTCTAGTGGCCACGTCAGTGAGACCATCAGCAGGGGCACTAGCAGAGGGTACAGGAACTTCAGCAGCAGGTTCAATAGAATGAGCAGGAATAATTTCTGCTGGGGATACAGGATCCACAACAGTAGCGATGACAGGAACAAATTCATTGGATGTACCAACAGCCATTGACGGAGTGGCAATGGGAGAAAGGGGTAGGGGGACACTGACACCTGTTCGCGATTCTTGCGATGTTTTGGGGACAAAGCCTGATTTTTTAATATTAAATTGCCTCACACAAACACCATAGGGCCAATTCACTCCATTATTAAACTCACTAAGTAACCCGTAGTCTGCGCTAACCTTAAAAGTGGCACAGTTAGAACATTCTGATAGTTTATCACATGTGAAATTATAACCATTGAACTTTGAAACAAGATAATTTAAAATGTATTCAGGAGTAGTTACTTTACTAAGACGGCTTAAATGGTTCCAAGCTCGTCTTGGCATGCCGGAAAACTAAGTTTGAGCCTAGCTTAAACCAAGCACATGTCGACAATTTTTGGACTTGAACTTCCTTTTATATAGCACTAATGTAAAACCATCCTCACTGGGGGCAGGCAAAATGCTGGAAACAGAAGTAGTGGGATTAAATTTAGAGATCGCAATAGTCATGGAAGAATTAAGGTCAGAAGTAGTATTGATAGGATTTACAGTAATATCATCTTTGGAGTGCAAAGGAAATTTACGAACAGGTAGGTTATTATCATCATCATTCAAAGGCACTGGGATGTTGTTAGCTGGCTTTTCACCAGTTCCAATTCCGATGTTTTCTTGACAAACCACGTGGTTATAGTTACACACAATTTCACATTTTGAGTCAGCCCGGTTATTATCTAGTAATACTAGCCTATTTTCGATGTTCTTTAAACTATCAAGCACAGTTTTGACAAAGGGTGGGGGCTGGATGTCCTTAATAATGGCTTTCGGGGATGTGGAAGCCAATTCCGTAGCGAGGCAGTAGTTACAAGTCCAAACGATGGATTTATTACTACTTATCACAAAAAATTCAAGTTCTGTTAATCCAGTACACTTTAATTGATAGTAGCTCAATAACTTTGGCTAAGATTAATAAAGGTAAAATACTCCTTTATCCAAACAATTAGAGGGTGTTGTAACCCTCTAACTGTTTGGCTAAAGGAGTATTTTACCTTTATCAGTACACTTTAAATAAAATTCAGATGAGCATTTACCACCACACAATAAAGATAGTTAGCCATTATTATGCCAGTAAGAAAAACAATGTTAGATCAGACATTGAAATTGAAATTACTAAAAATTTCAAACCATGAAACACAGATAAACATGCTCAAGACACAAGAATTGAAAACATTTCATGTAATAATGATGAGTTTTTATTTCCTTAACCATCCTGGCATCTTTTGTGCTTTTCTCTCTTTGGTTTTGGTTTTTTGATACCATTGCCCATGATTTTAGCCTGTTTGTAGTAGATTTATCTTGGCAGACAACTCATGACATGCCAAAAGAGAGCTTTTTCAGGGATTCTCTTCTTGATAACTTCGGATGGCAATTTCATTTTCAATATAATCATTTCTGGCTTCCAACTAACTACTATCACTATCAATATTACTCAATATTGCAACTATGGTATTAGCAAATCTTGTGGTGTTTCTTCGTTACTTTTGTCGTCCGATCTAGTGTGATAAACAAGTTAAAAATTCTTTGCTGAAATTCCTCTCTGATTGGATTCATGTCTTAAGAATACGTAGGTACTTAAAGTAACTTTTTAATTGGAATATCCTGAGAGTAGTCAAATGTTTATTCCTTTGATTGAGTATGGCGTGTAGATGTCTCATTGACAGCAGCTATGTTAAATTGTTTAAAATAACAACATAGCATATGGCTAGTATGCCGTCAATGGGTCTTACAGACCAAATGTGGCAAAACAGGTCCTAAAGGTTCCATACACACGATTGATATTAGACCAGTGGTGAGCAACCTACGGCCTCCGAGGGCGTTTTATGCGACCCGTGAAGTTGTGATTAAAAAGAGATCCAAAAATTAAAGCCATATACATTCAAATTACGACAATAAATCACTTGAGATTGAAATGTAAATCCTTAAAACATATATCCTTGTTTTTCACTGATCTCTAGTTAGGATCCGATTTAAAGTCTAATCCAACCCGCCGAAGCATGGACAACTTGCAATGCGGCCGGCCACGTAGAAAAAGTTGCCCATCACTCGATTAGCCTAAATTACTAAATTTTAGAATAATAATACGGGAAGGTACTGAGAGCCATAACGAAGCACCTGTTTAACTCTAATTGTGATAAAAGGCACTAAATCAAGCGGGCCACACATATCTGGCGCCAGTTCTTCTGAGTTAAGGTCCCTTGGGCAGAGGTTATTATATATATATTTTAAATCCGCCGTTGTATCGACTTTTTTTTTGTTGATGCAGTTTGTATTTCAACGAAATTAGTCAAATACATACACATCCTAAATATTGTTTAAACTTCCATCTCTTCTATGAAATAAGAGCTACGATAGGAAATACAACCACCAAGATTGAATTAAAAAGTTAAATTAAGCAAAATCATGCATGTGTAAAAAATAAAACATTGTTACGGTTAAGTTAATGTATTCCTCCAGTCTAGAATTTCGTACATCCAGGGCTGATTCATACAAATTCCTGACTTTCCTTAAAACGGGACGTACCGTTGAAAAGCTGCGCATGAGGATATTCAAGACTTGTCTTGCCACCTTAGGTGTATGAAATTAAATATTCATCGTAAATGAAATAATTTATTTGTGATATCTGTATACTGATTTTTTATTCGTAATACCACTATAGTGATAAATAACGAAATTGTGAATTAATTTTACTTGGAGTAATGGTCAACCAAAATTAAAAATTAATAAAAATATACCTGTAATTGTGAGTCAATTTCTCTTTGCTTGCATTCCAAATTCTCCGAAGCGGTATCTATATTCTCGCCTTCTTTTGCAGTGGCTAAATTCTTTAAAATCTCATTTTCTAGAGTTCTAATTAATCTTTCTTCGTCCATTTAATACCGTAGTAACTTAACCCGACAATTTTGAGAACCTAAAGCGAAACTGTAACTATAATTTCATAAATGTTTAAATATTTGGGGTAATTTGACGTTTTACGGGAATGAATGAGTTTTACATATTACAATGGCATACGCATTATAGTATTGTTAAGTTTAAAAAAATAATAAACGTTTTAGTTTTGGCACTGCTCATAGGGGCGCAGTAAAAAATAAATAATTAAGAGAGCAGAAGGTACCAATTTAAATCATAAAGTACATAATACGTTCTGTCAGTTTTAATATATTTTTAATAAAAATCTCATATTTTAATAAAAAAGGCAAAAAATTTGAAAATTCGTAACAAAGAAAAATTGGAAAAAGGAAGTGCGGATTGTACTAAACGTAATCACTGCCAAAACCCACCTTCTCCGTTCAGATAGGAGATTCGCTGGGGTGTTGAAGAAACACATCTACACATACAGATAAGAGCTTTCAGAGTGATCTCTTTGTCATAACAAGCCAGAGGCAACTCCCTCAGCACCTAGGTGCCGTTTAGGGGCCATCCTTAAATGATGTCACAGCATTTTTGGGATTTTTGACCCCCCCCCCCTCCCCCCTCTGTCACAAAGTGTCACATAGAGCTTCACCCCCCCCCCCTCCCATGTCACAAAGTTTTCACACAGTCCCTTAAGAAAGGAAGATTTTTTGTATATAACTAGAGTTAACAGACTTCAATTGCTAAAAATGAAAGACGTATTCAAGAAGATTCGGTTGTTTGCAAACTGGTTTGCAGTGTTTGATTGCCATTGTGACGCGATGCCATGGCAAGTGGCATGGGTGTGCCGGCCCTTGCAATTGTGTCAAATTTTACCCTTGAACGATGAAATGCCAATATATTGGGCCGAGGGTCTAGCGGCATTAATGGCCACTGTGTCCATGTGTAAAAATGCTCCCATGTATTCAAACATAAATGTATATACTGACAATATGGCTGTATTAGCCGCAGTCCAGAAAGGCTCTGGATTACTATTTTCATGTGATATGTATATTGCTTTGCTTATGCTACTAATAAAGGATTCGTCACGTAAGGTGACCTGGGGGTACGTTCCGACAGCGACCAATTTGGCCGATCGTCCTTCCCGGACCATCCTACCTCCCTATGCCATCTCGGCCAGCGATTGGCTCACCGCATTTGGGGTGGTATATAGGTGGGATGACGCCTGGGTAGGAGGTCGGTCAGAGTAGTCAATGTCGGGGCGTGCCGCCAGCTCAATAACAGTCAAGGAGACTAGAACATAGAGGAGGACTAGAACACCAACACAATAACAACTTAAGCTGATAATTAGGTATACAGCTTAATATAATAGTTATTGGAGTTTTTCTGTGAGGTTTAGTTTTGCATTATGTTTTTCAACTGTTATTTACAAGTTTCCACCAGAGGGTCAGTGGCAGGAAAGATGAGTCAAACGGAGAATAAATAAAAGTTAGTGAATGTCACTTCAAGAAAATTAAGGAAATAAAGCACAAGATCTTGGCAAAAATCTTTACTTATTTGTGACATCACATTGTTTTACATATACTCCCCCCCCTTGTCACAAAATGTCACATATTCCAAGACCCTCCCCCTCCCCCTTAAGCGTGACATCATTTAAGGATGGCCCCTTATATATTCTGTGGTAAAAGGAACCCCCAGCACCCACTCCCCTGCACCCTGCCAGATCTCACCCCTGCAGTAGACCCCGGTGCTTCGCATCCCCAATAAACCAACCATGCAATTCCTTCTTCCATCCCACCACTAACATCACCTACCCCATAACCTCTCCTACCAACTGCACTGCTCGCAATGTTATTTACCTTCTGAGATGCGCCCAATGTCCTGCTTTTTATGTTGGCCTCATCAGCAATTCCCTCAACATCCGCATGAATGGCCACCACAACAGCGTCATTCTTAAATGACCGCTGCCCGTGGCTGTTCATGCGAACGACACAATTTGAAGTTCAATGATTGCTCGATTGCTTCACGGTGAGAGCCATCTGTGCTCTGTGTGATGCCAAACCACTATTGCAAACTTTGTTCTGCTAAAAATATAAGCATTGTAAATCATTATCTCGGTTTCCTGGTCAGTTAAGTTGATTATCCTTCTTAAAAAGTAGCAATCAGATGCAGCTTTTGCACAGAGAATTTATATGAGGTTCTCAACTAAGGCACTCACTGATATGTACAACTAGGAATTTCACAGTAAAGGAGCTTTTTATTGTAGTATCTTATAGTCTAAAAAATGGCCTACGGAACTGTAAGAAAGTGAACTTTGTTTTACAAATTAGGTTATTAGAAGCACACCAGTTCTCCATTTTTATGCATTCTTTGCACCATGTGCACAAAGTGAATGCATATAGGGAAGGTCGTTTCTGTTTGTCCACATATTAAAACTTGGGTACCACTAGATGTATTTGGATGAAATTTGGTATTTGTCAGTTTTACTAAAATTTGTTGATCTCAAAGAATGCATTTGGAAACTCAGTGTACTCCAACATGGAGTACACCTTTCCATACTTGTTTGAATAGCTGATTGCATAGGTGCTGAAATGTTGTCAGAACTCCTTATAATATGGTTGGTATCATCAGCATAAATAAAAAGATCATTGTTTATATACCCTGTAAGTCATTTATATAAAGAAATAAGAGCCTTAAGATGGACCATTGTGGAACACTCCTGGATATATTCATGCAGTATAGGAAATGCGCTCATTTCCCAAAAAGAAATGGATAGAGACAGCCTGCACTCTATTAGACATGAAAGATCTACCATAGTTTTCAGCATATAAGACGCACTTTTTTTCCAAAAAATTTACCCAAAAAATCAGCCTGCGTCTTTTACGCTGAAGGTAAAATTATTACTGTTCTCAATATTGACACTCACGAACCCACTCAACCCCAAAATGGAATAATTGGCAGTCATTCATGGCAAAAAATAAAATATATATAATTAATAATTATCAGTAAAAAATCTGTTAATATATAGAGTAATACCTTATGCAACGCGGATTCCAACGATGCACTTTCATTACTGCCCTTTATTACATGTCCGTTCACAGTAATTACAATCTCGGTGCATTTTATATGTTGATCATAATTTTAAGTTGAATAACGTGATTAATTCCAAAGAATATTATAATTGCGATAAAAATTTTGTAAATACCTAGGATAAATAAAGTTACATGTATTGAAATCTCAATGGCTACAAGAATGAAAAGATATGCCTACACTATTACCTATAAGCTTCAGATGATTTAATACACAAAAACACACGGGAACCGAGTAACAGCACATCGTTTCTGCCCACCTCCCACAGAAAAAAATGATTCATGAATGGAGAAAACGAGGATTAACTGAAGCTGACAGAATAAGAGAAACAGCCTTCATAAGGTTGGCCTTAAATGGCCACAACTAGAGGAGGGAGTGATGATAGTAGAACAAAGAAAGTTTGGTATTGCTGTATCGATCAAAATCACTATGTATGAGGCAAAAAGAAATGCAGAAGAAAAAGAACTAGTTCAGTGCAGTGCCGTAATTAGGGTATGGGGAAGGTTGTATTTGCCATAGGCATGGCTTGCAAAAGGAACCAAAATTTCCAGCAAAAATGCCAAAAGTTTATTTTCCCATAAATAAGTATTAATTTAATACTCAAATATTTAAGTTATTGTTAATAAAAACGCTAATATTCTTTATGAAAATGTAGCATAAATCATATTCTACATACACAAGGTGTTTCCTTAAAAATTTGCCATAGGCACCATATCTCCCAGTTATGCCTCTGGTTGAGCATTATGTATTGTTATTACGTATGCATTTTATTATTTATCCCATTAAATTAAAATATCATCTTGCACTTAAGTTGAAGTAAGTACTATCAGTAAAGGGTATCTGTGTGACGTATGCAGCACACTCCGACAGCTTAATTAATACAACTGCCAAGTTAATGCAGGGCACATTTAGTTATATAAGTCTCGAAGTAATTATTTATGTTTTAGATCATACCTATTTATTTTACAAATTAAGTTTATCTAAAACGTTATATGTATTTACCTGTTATCATGCCGTAATATTTCCTGTAAATGTTACCAGATATAGACTTAATCACAGCTGGAAATGATACATGACATGGCCCTTTCTAAATGCCTTGCTGAACCAAATTACATTTTTTCCTGAAAATCTTCTAATAAACCAGGGTGCATCTTATACCTTGGTGAGTCTTATATGCTGAAAAATAAGGTAATTAGATCATTGGCCACAAATTCTGTATGACTCAATTTTATGTAAAAGAAAATTATGGTCATTTGAATTAAAGACCTTTGAGAGATCATAGAAAATAACTGTGGTATTTACATGCTGGTCCAAGCCTTCAAGAACAGAATTTATGAATCTATAAATGGCAATTTCTATTGAGAGACCCTTAAGGAACACAAATTGACAAGTGGATGTTGTACTTTTTCAGAAATAAAACAATTTTATTGCAAATTACTGCTTACAAAATGTTTGAGAAAACAGCCAACACTAAAATAGGTTGATAATTGTCCAAACTGTTTCTATCACCTTTTTTTATAAACAGGCACAACTTTGGATATTTCCATTTGATAAGGAAAAATTCCTGATGACAAAGACATTCAACACGTGTGATAGGTGATAACAGATATGCTTTGATATTACCTTTTATTAAAGAGCAGGGAATATCATTCCACCCAGTCAAGTGTTTAGAGTTGATAGAATTTATGATTGTGCTGATTTCTGCTAAACAACTAGGATATAAGAAGATGGTGTTACAGAAGGCAACATGAGGTTGAATTCTGCTGAGTCCTTTCACAGGAGACTTATTCTTTAAGATAAGATCGACCAAGTTAAGAAAATGAAAATTGAATTTATTAACAATTAGGATCTGTGATTGAAAGATGATTGTGTGATATCAATGGATAAATTTTTATAGGTTGTAGGAGATAAGGCATTTATTACTCTCCATGCATTTTTAGTTATATTTTTCAATTGATTTATTAAGTTAATGTAAAAGTTTCTCTTTGTTTATGTTACCAATTTTGAATATTGTTTTTTTGCAATCCAAATAAAAAAATTTTCATTGATATCATTAGTTTATATTTGGTCCAAAGATGTCTTAAATCCTAAGAAAGAAAGATTATGTCAGAGGTAATCCAAGATTTTTCACTGGCATTCATTTATATATACTTGTCAAAAATAAACAATGCATAATAGATACAGAGATATTGATTGAAATATATAAGAAAAAATGTAGGTATTAATGGTAAGGCAAAGCATTGAATATAACATTAAAAACAACACAACTATTAGATCTTATCCTCTTAAATATTCACAGTTATCTATATGATTTTGCTTAAAACAGCTCTTTCTAAATGCACTAACCAAAACATTTAAATTTACTATAGCACTTTAAAGAGAGCATTAAAAAAAGCACATAACATAAACTAGAGCTTATCCTCTAAATATTCATTCACAGAATAATTAAATTTTGCTTGCAACAGCTCTCATTTTTTTAAAACACTGACCTTAGAAATATTTTTATTTCCTTTGAGATTTTATTAAAGATATGTATGCCTATTTCCTTTGGCCTTAAAGCAACAGACTTGTATCTGGTGTGTTTAACACTCAGAACATTATTCCTCCTGGTATAGTGAGAATGGAAGTTCCTAGGTAGGCTGTTTATATTACTGTTAATGTACAATGAGAGTGAGTATGTATAGAAGCAAGGAATAGGTGATATGTTCAATTTATGGAATAATAGATGGCAAGGGGCATTATACTTTTCCTGGTCCATGATGTGTAATGCTTGTTATTACATTTTTGAAAATTTTTATTTATAGCAATGAGGATCCCCAAAAGGTTTTGCTGTGAATGACGTGAATAAAATTCCCTATACTATTCCCTAAAGCATTCTCATTATTTCCTCATTAACTTATGTCTTAAGCTCCTTATGAGGAAGCAGATTGAGCTGAATTTATTACAGAGAGCATCAATGTGACTGTCCCAAGACAAGTTACTATCAAGATGTACACAAAGAAATTTTATATTACTAACATTAGCAATTGATTTTTGATCAATTCTTAAGAGTAGAATTTCAGAGTGGTTTGTATTGAAAAAATTTATCATTTTGGATTTATCTGTATTCAGACTTAAACGATTAAGCTAAATGAGCATTCTAAAGAAAAAAGAATACATTAACTCCACATTAGGTAAAAAGCAATAAAACTAAAATTAATGCATTTGCTCATACTACATTCTACCAATGCAAAGCTGGCTTTAAGGCAGTGCCAACGGTGTAGCTGCAGGCTCTGCACTTACAGAGGCTCTCCAAAAAATGTCTGTTGCACTTATAAAGTACAGCCATTTTAAAATATCAGAAAAAATATTGAACACTGTCATAGTGATAGAGGTTATTTTAATTATTAAAATTTACTACACGAGGCCCCATGCACACACTTAGCACCAGGCCCCATGATTTTCCTAACCGGTTCTGTACTTATGCAAAGAGGTACAGCTTGCATTTTCACTAAATTGGAATCTTACCTGCAAGTTTTAATACACGTAATTCTCGATTCTGCCACCAGATAAGAGCAGCATCTTGCCTCAGATAATCTCACAACCAAAGTGAGCCATGACTACCGTCCTCCATGAAATTAGGGAATAGAAATGTAGAGAATAGAAATAGTTTCAATTACATTAGTTATGTTAAGATGAAATTTTGGTGTTTCTCACTCTAAAAATGGTGTCAAACTCTTTGTATCCCTAAAACGTTCAATTTTCTTGGTGTTTTCATTAATCATAAACATGAGAAAATTAAAGCAATAAGACTGAAGCCAGGCATTACTCTGCAAGTTGTGTTCAGAATGTTTACCTTAAGATTTAACTATTCAATTTCTTGAAGAGTTAAACTTGTCCATTCTGCCAAGATCATTTGCTATGCTTTATGTAAGAGATGATATTCATTCTGAACAAGTAGATTATGTAAATACTCAACAAGAGGAAAATGTTTTTGAGGTAGTGGCCATATCCTTAAATGATTGTATTGTAATATCATTTTATAGAATTCCATGTATTCCTAATGATAAGTTTTATGATAGTCTGTTTGACGCACTGCATTATGTCAGCAGTTTAGGTAAAAAAATGTTTTTAATGTGTGATATTAATGTTAATATTTTAGACACAAAGGCCCCTCATGTAAATTATTTGTTAAACCTGTTGGGTATCTTGGGCCTTAAACCAACAGTTTTTGAAAGTACCAGGTATGCCAGTGAAGGATGTATCAACAACATTTTTACTGATGCATATATATGTGCCATGTATGTCAACTTGTTTCAGCTCAGATCATAAGGGAATTTGTCTTTCACTGAGTAGTGCAAGTGGCACTAAAGATAATAAAGTAGGATTTTGGTCTAGAGACATAAATAATCCCCTTCTCAGGAACAGGTTCTTCCTTGAACTTTCCAAAGTCGACTGGACAGCTCTTACAGTACCAACTGACCTGCAGGAGGCTTTTGAGACTTTCTGGAAAATATTTTTGGGATTATTCTACCATATCTTTCCAGAAAAATATAGAAATAGGACAACTAAAAAGAAAAGGGATAAACTTAGATTTAGTAAAGAACTACAGGTCCTTAGAAATAGGCTCCATTACTTATTGGACCTCAGGTTACAGAGTTGATGTAAATTTGAGTTCTGAAATTAGAAAGGTTTGGAAAGAATACAGGTGTGAACTAAGAAAAGCCAAATTATCTAGGAACAATGACAGAATACTGCAGTCATCAAACTATTCTAGGACAATCTGGAACATAATTAAGGAATGTAAAGGTGAAAACACAAAGAATGTCACGTTCTGAAATTTCTGCAAACGTTTTTAATTTTTTTGTAAATACTCCTAAGGAAATAATTAGTATTATAGGCAGATGTGATATGGTATTCAAAGACTTCCTTGATAATGCAGAGAAAGTACATAGGAGTAAGTTTGTGAATCCTGTAGATGCTACTGAAGTATATGAAATATTAATGTCTGTTAGAAATTCGTTTGCAGTAGATTACTATGGTATGAGCTCAAATTTAATTAAATTTGTTGGGTCCCAATTAGTGGAACCATTGGTATTGTTGAAAAACCAGGCATTTCAGGAAGGGTCTTTCCCAGAAGTGTTGAAAGTAAATAAAGTGGCTCCAGTCTATAAAAGAAAGGAGATATCAAGGACACTGGCAGCGGCGAACTTCTGCCTAGGCAAACTAGGCAGCTGCCTAGGGCCCCAACCTCGGCGAGGGCCCTGACCAGGGGCCGAAATGGTACACATTGAGGAAACAGGACACGGAAAATAATATGTCAATTTTTCCGAACGAAATAGAAAATAATTGACCATAGTTAATTTTTTGACAAGTCAAGTGGCAACACTGTGTTTGTGTTCTTTGTTTGTTTTGCATCGCACCTGCTTCATTCTATAACTTGTCACTACTTGTCAGTTCACGTTGAAAGTGTTAGAAAGTTGTATCAATTTCAATTTTGCGGCTCAAAAGTTTTATCTTCCATGCGAATTTGCTGAGGTTAGTTAAGGATACAATACGAGTAGTGTTGGCGACGGAAGCTAAAGAATGTGGTAGAATTTTCTAGTGTATAGTGTCTTAAGATTTTATAGAATAATCCCGTAAGATAGAATATTCCGGAAATGATTAGTGAATGGTAGTACAGGAACATTCTCAAAGGTTCTAGATATTTCGATATTGTATGTGTATAGAAAGTTCTGGAAAAGTGTTCTAGAACTCTGTGGAAGACTATGGAATATTAAAGAATGTTCATTTCTAAGTCTGCTTGTCTATTTTCTAAAGTCAAAGTAGGTTAAATAAATAAAAAATAAAAGTAAAGTTTGTTTTTTGCTAAATTACCAAAAAGGGGGCCCCAACCCTGTTAACTGCCTAGGGGCCCTGGGTCTCTATGTCCGGGCCTGGACACTGGTAACTATAGGCCCATAACTTTAACCCCTATTATTTCAAAAATATTTGAAAGTGCTTTCAAAAGAAGGCTGGAAGACTTTCTTGAGGTCCATGGGATGCTATCATACACTCAATACGGTTTTAGGAAGGGTAAAGGAACAAATGCTATGTTGACAGATGATGAAATATATACACGAGGCATTTGAGAATGAGAAGTAAATATGGTGTGTTGTGACCTTAGTAAAGCCTGTGATACTGTCAAATATGACTGCCTACTTGAAAAGTTATACTGGTATGGTATTAGGGGAAATGCCCTGCATTTCTGTGAAAGTTTTCTATTCAATAGATACCAAGCAGTGTTTTGGGAAAATTGCATTTCAGATTTGAAACCCATCTCATATGGTGTGCTGCAGGGCTCACTGTTTGGGCCTCTATTTTTCATCATTTATGTTAATGACATACATTGCGCTATGACACCAAATAAGCTGATGCAGTTGACACTTCCTTTATGTGTCGAAATCGGGATGCAACTATCCTTGACCATAGGATGGATTCAAGCTTTCCACAAATAAAAGACTGGTTCAAAGCTAATAGTTTACATTTAAACGAAGACAAAACTCAGGAGATTACTTTTATCCTCAAAGGATCTTCCATTAATGACCAGGTACCATGTATCCTGTTAGGGTTCTGTTTTGATAGTGGATTAACATGGCAAGTGCATATTACTAAGATGTGCTCTAAATTGTCATCTATAAGTTTTTTAATATTAAAAATACATAATAGTACATCATTTGAAGTTCTGAGAATTGTATATATGGCCTTATTTCAAGATCTTGTTACATATGGTATATTACTCTGGGGTGGCTCATGTCATCTCAGGCTGGTGATGCTAATTCAAAAGCGTTGCATCAGGATAATGGCTGGTGTTAAAAGGAGAGAACACTGTAAACCACCGTTTGCAAAGTATAGAATTCTGACTATTGCATCATTATATATTTTGGCATGCTTGAAATAGGTAGGAGAAAATATTGATAACTTTACACAAGTGGATAATGTGCATGAGTACAACACTAGGAAATCTGGTAAATTATTTGTGCCCTCCTGTAGGAAAACTAAAACACTGAATGGTTTCCTTGGGTTGAGTCTGAGGTTATATAATGCTCTACCTAAAAAGTCATACTGAAACCAACCAATCATTGTATTAATATTATTAAGGAATGATTGTTATGTAATCTCCTGTATTCTGTTGATGAGTTTTTCTTAGGGCACCATGGCATTGGGATAATGATGTACCTACTACCTACCTACTTTTGACGATATATGACATGTTCACATGTTTTAAACTGAATAAATATCTATCTATCTATACATAATTTCCTTGCTACATTTAAATCGCCTCATTGCAAAATATATGAATTCTTAAGGAGGATATAATTTACGTACATCAAATCTGTCTCTGCAAAAGGCCAGACTGTCCACAATGCATGCCACAAATAAAACAAGCACTGCTTGAAATATATTTACTTACCTATATTACTCATTTTTGAAATTCATTTATCTAGGAACAGTATATAAATTACAATATAAACCAAGGAGATTTTAATCAATAATTGTTTTTCAAACTAGTGACAGGCCACAAAAAACCCACTTGATAGCACAAAGCACTCAGGCAGGAATTAGCTACTTCTGATACACAGAATGGCCCACAAATAATGCAACAAGTTGCTAACTATAATATATTTAGACAATGAATTGCATGAGGACCCAGATACAGTGTGAGAGAGATCAAAGTGTTGAGTGGGTGCCCAGCTGGTTTTAGTTATACCATTACATTACAGTTTCAATAAATGAACTAGTCAGACTTTTGAATGCTAAAAATTAATAAATGTTAAGTGCCACAGTTGATTTATAAGAGTACATTTATCATCACTTTCTTCCAAGACTAGCTATATTGCAAATAATCACTAGCAAAATAACATTCTGTAGCCTACCAAGTAGTTATGGGGGCAAGAGGAGGGTAATGTGCCCTACCCAGATGTTCCTAACCTGCTTCATTGGATGCATTCTTAAACCCATTCTCCAAAAAATTGCGTTTCTGCACAACAGGTCCATAGGGCAAGGAAAACAAAGATTCTAATAGAGGGAAGGATTTCCATAATTATAGGTTGTCAGTAGCAGGGAATTCAAGAGAGGCGAGGCACAATTGTTATATTTTGCTTGAAAAAGGAAAAAGTAAATAGAAGGTTCTTAAATTTAAGCCTGAGTAAAGAAAGTCGATGTCCATACACCGGTACAGACAATCGCTGCTGAGGAAGGATGGCATGTATGTCAAACCAGCCTAAGGAGTTAATTTTTGCATCAGCAATAAATGTTTGAAGAACTTTGAATTAGACCAAACCTGTTGGCTTTACAACCTGTATACCTATGGCCAGGGCATACAAATAAAAGGGACTCACAAAAAGTTCAAACAAAAAAAATGTAGTTTTTTTAATACAATTAAATTCACACCATGCATTATATCTAGTTATTTGGCATAAGTAGGT
Source organism: Tanypteryx hageni (assembly GCA_028673005.1). Lineage (NCBI taxonomy): Eukaryota > Metazoa > Arthropoda > Insecta > Odonata > Petaluridae > Tanypteryx > Tanypteryx hageni. Next base: position 226,463,349 of record CM054112.1, on the reverse strand, counting down.
AGGTATAGCACTCATGTGGAAGCCAGCTGACATGCACAATAAAACTAGTATAGTAGTAGTACTCCTATAAGTTTTCTTGAGATATCAATAATAATTTTTCTCCAATAAGTATCATCTTGTACATACAGGACCAGCACAACAACCTGGCAACCAGGGCAGTCATCCAGGGCCTCAGGGAACATGTGGCCTCACGCTGTAAAGGGCTATGTAGATATATTCAGGTTTTTACATAAAATACCAGACTTAAAAAATACAAATAATGAATTTAATAGATGAGCGTGTGTGTGTGTGTGTGTGTTGAATGGTGAATCAGCCTCTTGGGCTATTATCGCCATACCCTTACCGTAATGATTCATTCATTTTTGCAGAATATCAAAGTTCCACACGACACAAAGATGAGGCCAAGACTTCATGGAATTCCATAATAAAAAGACAAACAATACTAGATAGTAATTTTAATAGTGCTAAACTTTTGCTAATTTCCAAAGAATATTTAAAAGATCATCAGTGAGTGGAACACATGTTATTTGAGTTGGAATATAATCAATGGACAATGTTGCAAGAAAGTATACTATCTTGAGTGTTTGAAACAACTGCATGGTATATTTGACTTGGAAAATTGAATTGGAAGAAGTAATTAATCTTAAAGTAAATAAGAGCACCAAGCCCAATAGGGTATTGTTTTTTAGGTATTCTTTACAGGCGAAGCGATAGTAGCAAAGTGCGTTATGGGCACATCTTGTTTGTCTGTCTGTTGCAACTTTCATCTCTTGAAATTCCAATTTACATAAAAACTTAAAATACATTTATACTTGTAGCTTGTTAAATAGCATCTGTCAAGCAATAATTAAATAACATATTTTTCTCTCACTAACTCTTCTATGATCTGTAAGATTTAAAAATTTCGTCACGTAGAGGACAACATTAACCACAAAAAAGTTCATGAAATCACATAATTATGGCTTATAGTGTTGGAGATAAAAATTCGAGAAAATCCTAAGCATAACATCACATATTTTGTTTACATCAGTCACAACAAAAATTCTATCAGCAAACAACAATTAAAAAACCATATTTTTCTCTCCCAAGCTCTTATAACAATAATAAGGAAAGCCTTTCAAATCTCTGTGTATTACATTTATGCCATATACTATTCTTTTTTGTTTATGGAAAGACATGAATAATACGGTGTGAAATGACCTTGCTGTCGACACACCTTATAAAATCAACTCTACTACTACTAGACATGAATAACTTCATTATGGCGGTAAATATTGGTCAAATCTTTTATTTTCAATTAATTAACATTTTAAGATTTTGTTAGCAATTTTGGTTACACAGTTGGAATATAGATCCTGATGGTTAGATTAATACAAATTAGAAATGGCAAATATTTTCCAACTATTTGTCTCATAGTACCAGTCCTACTTCTAGGTGGTTACTCATTGAGTCAAAGAGAGGCAGGAGTGGATATAGTGAGACAAAAATGTAGGGCAGACCCAAGGTACCAGCAAGCCAGGTAGGGAGCCAAAATCTTGGGACCTTTTTCTTGACTTACCACCTATATATTACTTGAAAGTATGTGTCTGAATGTGGGCTAGCAACTGATATTGCATTTCTTCATTATCAATACTTTTCATGATGAAAAAAGTAAATAAATATGGTTTCAAACATCTTCATAAAAATTTACAGAACAAGCACTGGAGAGTATTCTCACCCTGTGTACAAAAATATCTTATGCCATAAATAAATGAAAAGGAGAGAAAGACTTAGTAAAATAATTCCACTTCAAGTGTTTCTCTCCTTTTCATTTATTATGGAGTACCACAAAGTAAAGGCTTCATCCGTCGATTATATCTTAGGCCGCTCTGAGGATAGAATATCATTTCTTAGCATGAGGCTCATTGCATGACATCATTAACTGTGCCTACAACAACCAACTAACAATCTTCATTTTTGCTGTCAAATTTAAATACCATCATATCCATCTATTCAATAATGTCTATAATGAACACAATTAAGAAAAGCATAGAAAACAACTACATGTTGAATACTGTAGTGTTGAGATTGAAATATTGAGTATTGGAATTATATGGCGAGTCATTTAACTCCCTTGGGCACCGAGACAAGAAAAGAATTCAGAGATACTCTGAATATAAGAACACACTGAGACTTTTTCAACCATCCTGTTCTGCTCCCAAAGTAATTTTTCCTTCAAGTTCTACAGAACCATAAAGTAGGATACAATAATTGGTTTTTCTTAGCATAAAAGACAAGACTGACAAATAATTATACACAAAACGGATCAGATGAAACACATTTTTTATGACTTGGGATCAAAGAAAAAATGTTACATTTATTAATAGCTATCAGCTGATCAAGTAATTGTAACAAGAGAATGAAGACAAAATTAAGAGATAACTTGATAATAAAAAGTGACACATCATCACCTATATGGGATAATGCTTTAGGAGCATATGCACACTTCCCAGTTATTAAGCAAAAAACTTAATAAATTGCCAAATATTGATACAGAACCTGTACATAAACTAACAATGCATTTAATCTCAAGGAAAGACATGAAACTAGATAAGTAGAGCGCCTATGTTAATAACTACAACTGAGATAGTAGTAACTGATAGGGAAATTGGCTATGTCAGTGGTTCTTAACCTTTTCAGACCATTTACCAGAACAGAATATTACCACAAATCACCATAATCACATTTCAGAAGCTGATATTCATTATTGTCTGCCAGCTAACAATCTGCCTTTCACATTGCTTTTAGCTTTTAATTTAACTTTTTAGTCACTAATAAGGATCTGGGGTGTTGGTGGTGTACTGGTTAGGGCACTGGCCTGCAGCTTGTCCGCTGCTCAAAGGGCCAGTGGGCACGAATCCAGCAAAAGTAGGATTTTTTTCTGAGGCCACCCGGCCTCCTATTTATGTGTTTACAACTAAGAGAACAAGGAAAATAAAATGAAGAGAATGCACAAATCAGTGCTCTGTCCTTCGGAAGGGACGTTAAGTAGTTAGCTCCCTTGATACTCCTTATAAAAGTAGGCTATAGGTTGGTCACTTTCTAAACAACATGCACCGACTTCCACCATGCATGGAGAGGAAGTTCTCCATTTCACCTTGACTACCCCCTCCCCCACCACTAACCCACCCATCTCAATAGGAAAACAGGTAAGGAAGGGTGAGAGGGGAGGGTGTCAAGTGGGATGGGATGGGGGCCATTACAGAGTCCCACGAAAGCTTAGACCTCGCTCAGAATACACAAAGAATGTTGTTTAGAACATGGCCTACCTATAATACCAGGTTTCCCTCCCTTCTGTGTGTATGGTGAGGGAGGCAACAGAAAACTACCACACCTTGTGTGTATATTCCCTGGTAAATTAAAATGAACTAAGGATTGAAAACGATTTATCATTATTAATAAGGACCACCAACATAAAGTCTGCAGACAGGTTTAGAACACTTGAGATATAATATCACAAGAAATAAATGCAGGTATAAGCAATTCTATTTGTGATCTCATGGAAAAAGCAGAAAACCAAAAATTATCAAATACAAGCAAGAAAAATAATTGGAAATTTTGATGGAGTATACTGAATAGAAATGTCTAGAAATAGTCTCCAAAGAATCTGCCGAGGCTTAATCCATTTGCCTATTTTACACATTAAAATATCAAATTATGCGAAGAAACCACTTATCTATAAACCTAAAGATGATAAAATTCAATCAGCTTCCTGATCTAATTGGTCAACTATGATTTTCTACGATTACTTTGGCAGTTGTTCATTGTCAATACTCCATCCCTGTAATGGATCGCACAAAGAGTACAAAGTATGTACCAATGGAACACAATATATTCACAAATAAATAAGTGATTATCTCCTAAAGACTTAAGGACCACCAGCGTATCATCATGCATCAATAGCAATTATGTAGTTAGCAAATTTCCTTCAACTCCTTTTTTATAGAGAGGACCTGTTGACCCATCGTTACCTTCTACTCAAACATTGTATGTTCATCGTTCAGATTCTCTTCTTGTTGTCCATTAATCTCCTAGTTCTTTTTTCAAGGTTCCTCCATTTAGGCACCACTTAGCTTTTTCGAATTTAATTTCTATTCCAAACGCTACACCAAGTATTCTGAAAACTGCAATGTGTTCCATTTTCCAAAGAGGAAAAAATTCCAAGAGAATTATAACCAAATTCCTGATCATTTACACAAACTAGTATGCAAAAATACTTTCCTGTGTTAACAGATGTCTATCAATACTTACCTTAACCCTAAATAAGCATTTTATCTCCTTTTGATACACATCCATACTACTACTAATAATTTCTCTCGTCCTCCAATCATTTTTGGGATATTAATTTTAACCATCAATAAACCTATAAGACTTATTCCCTTACGTTGCTTAATATAGATATGGAAGTGTGAAATATGTCGTACCCTATTTATTAACTTCCTTTACTCAAATACAATCTTAAAGCATAATTTCGATTAAATGATTCACATGAATTCCAATATAAAAATGTATGCGTTTTAAGGCTGTTACCTTCTCATTAAAGATAAACAGAATCCTCTCTCTTCCGCTTGAATGCACATAAACTTATCAATGAAAGTTTGCTTCTAAATTTTACATGGAATTTAGTACAAACTGGATTAAGACTATAGTAAGAAACTTAAGAAAACCAAGTTAACGAAAATAAATCTTTAAATTATTCAAGTTAATTTTGCGAACAAAACTCAGAAATATCAATCAAATATCATTCCTCGAACACCCAGCACAGAGCAATTAAACCATTATTCCAAGTAAATTTCTTAAATGACTGCAGTGCCAACTTACAGAGGCGGCTTCGCATTAATAGCTAGAAAGAGCAAAATTTCTCCAAGCTGACATCGGATTGATACACTAACTTATTTTGCTAGTGAATTAATTCATTAAGAAATTATAATCAGGGAGTTAGCCCCATAAAAGACTTTTACATAGATACAATCAAAAAATATTAAACAAGGAAAATTGAAATACGAAATCTTAAAATGTAATGTTTAATGGTAAAAAATAAAATATTTTTCCACGCCAACGTAGCTAAATTGGAGTTTTGCGATTAAACTTAAAATTAAATGAAAAATGTGTCCAGTAAAATGTAATACCTTCCAGGACTTACTATTCACATATCAATACAAAACACCAATAGCCAATGCGCCTGTTGCCATAGTAACATAGACACTCTGCCATCTATTTAAATTCATTGAAACTAATATGTGACGTAACCATCCAGGAGTTCTAGTAAATTAAAAATGGCTGCTTCGAGTGTAGGACGGACCCAAATGGATCCTCAAGGAAGTAGTCCAGCAGGGCTCGTGGATCGTTTAAAGCTTCTGTATCCAATGGTAAATGAAGAGGAAACTCCTTTACCTAGATCTTGGAGCCCTAAAGATAAATACAACTACATTGGACTGTCTCAAAATAATTTGCGAGTGCACTACAAAGGTAAGTAGTGTAACTCTACATTCATTGGCTTTATGCGTAAAAACGATTTTGCTACTACTATTTAGGTTTCTGTCTCTAGCAAATTTCAAGTTAGTTTATTTTAGTTCTTTTCTTAAATTGTATGCCTTTTACGTAAAATTTAGAAGATAGAAAATGCCTGTCATTGTGATATTGCTCGAGAAAGCTTGTTTCGTCTATGTCATCGACCAGTGAACTCCGCTGCCATGTCTCCAAACAAAGAAATCAGCTGATCTGGTAGTGTCATGACGCAAGTGGATAGTTGTGTAGAAAATGCTTAGAATTTGACTATAAATTCTTAAAATTTCGTAGGAAGATGTAGAATTTAATGCTTAATGTGAATAATTTTAAGGTAAAGTAATAAAAATTTGCATAGTAATGGTTCATTAATGGGAGGAGCGTTTATCAGTGTGGTTAGTAAACGTCTAATGGCGACAATAAAAACAATGTCGTGTCTTGTTTTTAATGACAGTTGTTGGCGAATGTTTAAATTAAAAGTTCTATCAGTTTATATCTTACTTGCGTGAATTTTGCACATGTGGCTTAATGTAGAATACATCACCATTGTTGAAACTACGAATCAATCATTACTTCGTAACGAAACGTTAAATTTTATCAACAGTTTCGATATTTTTATTGAAAAATGGTGAAAACAGCTGGTCTGCATTAATTTTTGCAAATTTTGTCATGGCCGTATTTATAAGCGTAATAATTCTATTCCATTAAAGGCTTATTTTTAATTTAGTGATCTCGATATATGTATTCCTTATCGACTTTTGCTCAGATTTCTTTTTTAATTATCACGTTTGCGTATTATTTTACGATTTAAATAAAAATTACGTAGGTTAACCCTTTGCTCAATATGTATCAAAAATGGAACTATCGCCTTGCGCAACATTACAGGATTTTTGCATTTAATGTATTTTCACCCACTTTTTATTGAATTTTATTATTAAAACTGGAATTCATGTATGTATTAATAATTAAACTCGTTTTTTACGATACTTTTAAGTCCAATCTTCATATATCATATTTAGGTTTTGTTGATCAGCTGTGCATTTCGTGACAAAACTTTGCCATTTTACGTAATATTGTTTTCAATATTTTGTATTGTACTGGTCGCCATTTTGAAGCCATTATTGCGCAGATTTCTGTTCGTTTCCGGCAGTGTCTATTTTAACCCTTTCTTGCGGTTCTGTATGGGTATTTTCTTCTTTTCCATTTTCAAGGCCGTGCACTGGCTTCGAACTCTGCCCTCCATCTATCTTGCTTCTTGCGACTTCTTCATGCGACACTCATTCCTCCGCCTAGTCTGATAACTATGATGAATGTGCAAAGTTGCTTTTTCTATTAAGGATATTAAAATACAATAATTTATTCTATACATTAACTATTTTGTTATAAAGGAAAATTTATTACTTAAATTTCCCGCGGAAACTTGCTCCAAAAGTCGATAAAATTCTACTGCGCTACGTTCCTAAAATCTCGGACAAATTCTATGACAGCTATTAAAGTAATCTTTGGTTTAGTATAAGACAGCGTGATTTAATCATCAGTTATTATGTACGTTATGTTCCATTGTCATTGGAAGTAATTTTTATTACGGTGTAAAATGTATTTCTGACGATATTTCCACCTCAACTGTAAACGTTCATGGCTTTCAGTTTGAACCTTAGTATTTCATTTATGGATTGCAATAAATACGTGATTTTTTTTCAATAAAAGTACCTCTTGTATTATTTTGCATGTTGAACGACCTCACTATTATGTGGACTATAATCGAAGAAATTTTAGTGGCATTGATCTGTTTATCAAATTATTCAGTTATCCCATCGTAAATGGATGACAGTATAGTTTCAGTAACTGTTGGAACTTTCCATGGTGTTCTGTTAAACAAGCTAGTGATTCCATAATAATCTCATTTTAGTAGCTTTTCCTGTTTATACATATATCCATTGAATTACTCTAATGTAGTTCTCAATCCATTTGTTTAGGTGAAGTTGAAGAACTTAATTTGTGTTTTTTAATCGTTTTCTCAGTCTATATTTAAAGCTGCTTAATTAGTAATTACAGTGGCAAGGTTAAGTCATTTGTTTTTATACACCTCCACACTTTATATGACTAAATAGATAAGCCCTTCCTGAAGAGTGATGCCTTACAATTCATTCTCAATGTTATGCAGGTTTTTCAACTACCTTTGTATATTAATCGTTGTGTAGTTGATGCTGATAATAATAACAGCTAGTCTTTGAAAATTCAAATGATTGTTCCAAGATGGCAACTACAAGTGAAAATTTTCAAAAATTTGGATGAGGCAATAGGTCTAAAATATGATTGTGAAACTTAAATAAGCATTTTTATTGTATCAAATTTAAAAAATGAAATATCTGTTCAATGATGAAGATGTGTAATTCCTATATGATAGCTTTTACATTTGAAAGTCTTTCATTTTATGAGAAGGTTTTAATTTTCTACAGCTCATTACTTTCATCTTTGACTATTAACTGCAAATGTCAGATTTAGAATAGTAAATGAAAAAATTGGATAATAGCAGTTTTGACTTCCTCTTTTAAGAATTATTCCATCTTACATTTTCTGTATAGTGTTTTTTCCATCACCATTCATTTTTGTTGATTTATTTTAGTTGTATACTCAGTGGCTGTTGAAGATAAAAAATAATTAAATTATAGTTATAATTTCTGTGAAAAATATATTGAAATTATATATTTACAAATAATATCCTCTGTGAGCTGTGACAATCGAACAACAATTTATGCACTATTGCAAAGGGTAAAACTGCTGATTTTATTATTAAGTAGGTAAGTACTTATTGCTTAGAGTTATAGTCTTAGTAGAGTATCTTGTTTTCCTATTATATGCTTATTGCAAATTATCTCTGCCACTTAAAAGAGTATGCCATAACCCATCTATTCTCTTTCATTTCTCTGTTGTGGTAAATATATCTCACTCAATGTTATGTAATTTATATAAGTATTTTGTTTTCATACCATGACTTGTTTGGGTTCTCTCTGCTCCATTTTGTTTGTAGGTTTATCTTAATCGTGGGCATTTATATTCCATATTAATCATCAGTTAAAGGGATATTTTTTTAAATTGTTCTTTTTTTAATCCTTTGTTTATTTAGTTTATTTTTTAACTAATTGTAATTAAGAGTGCCAAATAAGGTTATGTGATACAGGAGCCCAGTGGGTCTTGACCTTGCCAACATAGGGTTCAGTCAATCAATTATAAAATGAAAGGTATAAGGAAATTTAAACAAGCATTCATTTGGTGAGTCATGCACATTACTTTGGAATATATTCCTAATTGCAATTGAACTAATGGCCAGTTGGAAAAGTGAGATTCAATAAAAGGTGATTTAGTAATATAGGGTTTTATGGAGATATTTTTCTTGGAGATAATTTTAGATGCCAACCTAAATAAGGCTTTCATTATCCAGTAAGTTTTAAAATTATAATCTTTAGTTACCATTTATTGATTATAAAGAAAAAATTCCCCTAGGCTATAAAAATTTGTCCATTTTCACATACTAGGTTTCTTCAAGATTATGCTTTCTAAAACATCTGTTTATAATATATTTGTTGTCCAGTATTAGTAATAAAGGTAGATCGGGGGCTTGGGAAGAGAACACACTAGAAGCATGAGGTCACAGCAGGCTGAGGCAAAAATGCTGAAGATGAAAGGCTCAGGAGAAGGGAGACCTCGGAACTAGAGTTGTTTGAGAAAGATTATCACAAGGGGATGCAGATGGTGTAGTGGTTAGGATGCTGGCTGCTACTTGCCTGTGAAAGTAGGATTTTTTTCTGAGGTTGCCTGGCCCCCTGTTTGTGTGGTTTGAGGAGACTGCACTAAGTCAGTCTTCCGTCTTTCAGACTCATCGTAAAGATCTATGATCGGCCTACTGAGGATGGAATCATTGATTTTGAAATACGTATTTAGGCATTCTTTAAAAAAAAAGAAGTACAATATATTTTTTATTTTTTGTTTGCTTGTAAATAAGGATCCCTGGAATGGAGTAGTTCCCCTAAACCCTGAGTGTAATAAATTGTGTGAGTGTTCGGTCCCTGGCATGGAGTAATTCCCATAAACCAGTCCTTTGCATGTAAACAAGGGTCCCTGGTGTAGAGTAGTTCCCCTAAACCTGGAGTGTATGAGATTGTGCGAGTGTTTGGTCCCTGGCATGGAGTAATTCTCCTAAACCAGTGTGTATTTGTGTACTTCTTTTTTAATTTTTTTGCTTCTAAGGCGGTTTCTCCTTTTTCAATTATTGTAATTAACCGTAGGCTCCTAAATTTAATTTTTAATAAACATCTATGTATGTGCTAAGTGCCCTTAGTATCTGTTGGCAGATACTCTAGCCACCTGTCTACCAAGGGTGACAGAAGAGAAAGATTAATGAGTGTAGCCATCCTTTGCACATTTAAGGTTCATTTATTAATTTTCATTCTATTTTTATTTGAGAATTGACTTTTTAGGCGTGTTTCACTTGCAGTGTGAGCACCTGTTAGCTTTGGCCAATCCTTCTGTATGCATGTTCATTCTTGGCTTCTTCTCAATAGATTTTTGTGAAACTTGGTATTAACACTTTGGGTAAAGATAATAAGAAAATGATATAAATGGTTTACATAAACTAATTGGATGCCACTAGACCAAAAGCAAAAAACAAACTTTCCATTATATTTCATAAAATGTTAGTCATACCAAAAGTCTTCAAATAAATTTTGTGGAACTAGATAAATAAAATATTTTTTGGCGTATACACTTTTATCGAATGAGTAACCATTTTCACGAAAATCTAACAAGAAAGCCATAGTTCACTTTGAACTTGGAAAATTTTTTGCCTGGTTTTTTAATTGTTGTCAACAAAAATAACCTTCTTAGCAACTGATATGAACAGGATCCTCTATATTTCCTTAAATACATTTAATTTCCTTTCCTACCCATGCAGAATTTACTAAGTGAAAGGTAATGGATTATCTATGATGAAGAATGACCATAAACATGTTTATTTTCCATGCATTTACACAACATTTTTGGGTGAAAAGAAATGATAATTTACAACAAAAGAATGAACGTAACTGTACATGTACATTAGAACTACTTAACTCGAGGTATGTTTTAAAATAATTTTCGATTGTTTGTTTAATTATAACTGATTGAAAAATAAATCGCTAAATCAAAAATTTATTATTTCCTTGGTATCATTTCTGATATATTATTTTGCAGTCTTTAGTCATTATACTAAAATTATGTAAATATGTTTATTTTGACAGCAATAGTGATTGAAATGGATATACAAAGTTGTTTATTCAAGTGACAGCATTGATGAAGGTGGTGATGATTGTGATGGTGCAGTAGTAAAACCTTTTCTCTCTAGCTGTAATATCAAAATTAGTCCTCTGGTGAAGAAGGAACGAGAAAAGTGGAATATTGTCTGCAGTAATTACAGTACACCTGACAGATTTAAGCTCTCCGTAGGGCGAAAGACTATTGGACTGCAAGTTTCTTCTTACTGTTATGTAGCTTTTTCCAAGTGTTTTTCAGTTACTCTCGATAAAAAGTATTTTGGATGAGACAAACAACTTTGTCAGTGCTAGACTTAGGCAGAAGGTACCATCCAAACGATTCATCTGGAATAGTTGGACAGATGTGATAGGAGATGAAATGAAAGCTTTTCTGAGCATCATGCTAAATCTCAACTATAAATATTTTGAAGAATTTGTTTGTTTTTTGTGCATTTATAACTCAACAACTACAGAACATAGAAGCAAGATGAATGTGCCATTTTAACAGCAATAAAAAGTTAAGTGAAATGGGTGGGTTTTTAAAGCGATTTGAATTACCTTTTTCATTTTTAAAAAGTTTTTCTCTTTTAATTTTTCCCATTTAAATAACATGGGAATGAATGTATTTTTGGATTAACAGTCTACTTGACAACCATTATAAACAATACCTAATATTAACTAAAAGAAATAATATATACCTAATATAAACTAAAGTAGGGAAGAAAGAAACACGAAGGTTATTCAAAGTAGGGATTTCACCAAAAACTATAAATTGGGCTAATTGTTTCGAAAGGTAGGTGGAAGACAGTTTTAATATGCAATTTTAAGCACTTTTGTTCTCTAAAAATTTTTTATGTATTCTGCATATTCTCTTTATAGACAACGAAATATATTTTTCATTAATATTAAAATTAATAACGTGAAAGATATCTCAGAAGGTACAATGAGAAAACTTCTATAATAGTTCTTGAATTTCGACCAAAATTTATAATCGTTAACTCTTCCTCCCTTGAACATCTATATGTACATTTTGCTTTCCTTTCAACTGAACATTTGTATGCATCAATTAAGCTAATTGAACTTATTACATTAAAACAACACTTTCAATGTCGTATTAACATACTTTTTATCGCCTAAATGTATTTCAAAATCAGGGAACACATTTTGTTTTGTAGTTTTGACTTTAAAATATTCACGTGACAAATCAGACCCACAAAATCAGCCTTTGCATGGGATAACATATTGGTAAGCTAAATTTGAATATATCTGCAAACGTGTTTCCACCAGTTGCATCCCTGGAGCTTGTAATTCCTGCCTAAGTTTTTAATGTTTTTGAGATTCATGACCACATAATATCATGCAGTTTCTTCCAATGGAACTTATTTGAGTGAAATAACTATTTTAAAAGTGATTCCATCGATTGTTTATTATGATTATTTGATAAAAAAGTCACCAAATTGATCGATCAAGGATGCAGGAAAAATTTATTTATTTGGGCAAAAGATGGGAAGACAAGAAATATTGCATACCATTAAGCACTACAATAAAAATTAACCTGGTTTCATTACTTGGTTTTATTCTCAAATCTTTCTCAATATTTTTTGTTTTGACTTAAAAACCCGAGCAATGCCAGGTAATTTCAGCTAGAATGAGGATAATTTGTCTTCCTAATTTGCAGCATTGTTGGTGTGAGGATTTTGGTGTGTTCCAAAAGTCGTTGAACAAGTTGAATATGAAAATAAATGTCCCTAGTAAAGACATGTGCTTCGTTTCATTAGACAGAACAACTCAAAATGTTAATTCATTAAAATCTTCTCTAGATGGTGACGGACATGGTTGCTGCTGAGCAATGTAGCAACAATTAATAGATTTCCATTGCACAGTAGCCATAAAAAAAGTGTTCTGCAGCAGTTCTGCTGTAAACAGCTTTAGTTGGTGCTTCAAAGTTCCTCTGTATCCTTCATTCAAAGGAAAGTTGTCTGTTAAAAATGTGGACTCCACAAGAGAAACCTATTTGCATAGACTGAATTTCTGAAACAAAATCGCACATTCAAGTTAATAGAAATTTCAACAAATATTTTGGCAAGGGTCCACCATCCTGTCGCAGCATGAGACCAAGACATGAGAAATTCTTGGAAATCTGAAGTGTTCTTGAACAGGAAAGAGGTGGCTGACCAAGCATAAGGAAAGGGATGTTCAATGTGTCTGGGAAGCCTACCAGCAGAGCCCTACAAAGTCTACCTGAGCTGTCTCTAAAATGTTGGAACTGGCTTGCATTACTATCCACCGAGTGCTGCACAAGAGACTTCGGCTGTACACCTACAAGGTGTAAATCTTGCAGTCCCTAGAGCCTTATAACAAATCATACTGCTTTTCATTTGCAATAGATATGCTTGGTTACCTAGAAGATGATGATGGCTACTTGTGACATGTTTTGTTTTCGGACGGGTCAATCTTCTCTCTCTCAGAAAAAGTAACCATCATAAAGTGAGGACATGGAGTTCAGAGAACTCGCATCAAACTACAGGATACTTCCACGACATCCCTAAGATCAACATTTTGTGTATATTATTATTTATTCAAATCATCGGATCGTTTTTCTTCTCGGAACCAACCATCACGGAAAGACACTATCTGGATATGGTGCAACTCTTCCCAGCCCCTCAATTTGCTGCTGTCTCACAGCATGATTGTGCACTACCACATTGGGAAGAACACGTTCAGGACTATCTCAAAGTAGAGTTCCCTGGCAAATGGATTGGCAGAGATGGGCCAATTCTTTGACCACCACATTTCCCGGGCATCACACCTCTTGACTTCTTGTAATGATATGTCAAGGACATTGTATTCAAGTCGAAGGAGAGGGAAATGTCTAAGCTAATGAGGCATATCACAGAAGGTATCGCATCAGTTGACAATGACATATTGGTGCAGATATGGCAGGAACTGGAGTCTCAGTTAGATGTTTTTTGTACAACAAAGGGTGCGCACATTGACCTGTACTGATATTTTATAATAAACTTTTTAAGTTGGTCTATGAATGAAACAAAATGTCTCTGTTATGCATATTTATTTTTTTGTTCCATGTTCTAATTGTTCAGAGACTTGGGTATATTCACTTTTGTCATTATTGTTCAACAATGTCTGAATCACATTGAACTCCCTTTCACTCCCAGGATTGAGCTTGATCTAAATGTTGAGAGTGTGACAGATCGATCTTTACAATGTAGTATGCTGTGGAAGTGCAACCAGGAGCAACCTGTCCCATGCATCTCACTCCCCTCTTCCTCACAGTGCTCTACCCTCCTTACTGCCCCTTCAGCCTCTCATTCGGCCAACCCACTCCCATCTTCTGTGCAGCACACTCCCTTACCACCTCTACCACCATGCGCCGGGACATCAGACCAGAATCTATCATCTTTGGGAACTTATATATAGATGTTATACAAACCCTGCTCTTGCCAAGGAGTTACTCAAAGAAAAATGTCACTTCACTGGGACAGTAATGCCAAGCAGAAAAGACATCTCACCTTTATAAAAAAACGAAGTTGAAGAAAGGAAGCATATAGGAATTATAACAATGCTTCTTGCTTGGATGGACAAGAGGATAGTTATGATCTTAAACACCTGAGACATTTCAGAGATTCAAGTTGTGGAGAGTTCCAGGTGATGAAATAGATACTTTAATTTAGCCCAATGTTATCATGAATTACATATAGTGTAATATGTTGGTGGAGTTGATACTGCAGATCATTACACCAGTACATATTGTTTTATGAGAAAGATGCTGAAATGGTGGTATTAATTATTTTTCTGGGGCTTTGAAGTCAGTATGGTTAGTACCTATATCTTGTATAAGGAGTCCCCAAAAAGAATGAATGAAAAACCCATTCTCATTTTAAGTATACGAGGAAGGATCAAAAAGTTCCCGGAATTCAGGCATAAATTTTAGTAAAAAGTATATGTAAAAAAATAACCTAGTCACTGTCGAAGTACTGCCCTTCTGCACATACACACTTGCTCCAGCAGTCCTGCCATTGCTGGAAGCATCTCTGGAAGTCCTCTTCTGGCATGGATCTGATATCTGTTGTCGCGTTCTGTTGAATTTCCTCCACAGACGCAAAACAATGACCTTTGAGCCCCATCTTGAATCTCAGGAAGGGCCAGAAATCACATGGAGTGCGATCTGGGGGAATACGGTGGCTGGATGATGATTGGAATTGGATTCCTTGCCAAAAACTGCTGCACTGCGAGGGAGGTATGATGGTGCATTGTCATGGTGCAGGATCCAATTTTGCACACACACATCACATTGACATCATCTTTCTGAATGCTCTGAACTGATCCATATGAGATGTCAATTTCATTTGCTATCTCCTCAATGGTCAAATGCCGATCTGATCTTACAATTGTGCGAACTTTGGCCCCTTTTTATTGTGCCTTGATGTTGATGGCCTCATATTCCGATGATTCTTGACTATTTTTAAATGGGTTGTACACATCAGAATTTTTAAGAGATGTATCTCCGTAAATCGCATTGAGGCTTGTAAGGGTTTTTGCTGCTGATTACCCTAGTTTGCAAAAGAGTTTGATGTTTGCCTGCTGTTCGGACTGAGGCATCGCGAAAGTGCTGGCAACGCACTTCCACTCTATGGGTGACTGCGGCACTAACGTTTCTCAACCTGTTGAAACTTTATCCACAGATAGTGCACAGTCCACTCCTGCACACTCCACTCCCCTTGCTTTAACAAGAAACGTGGTCATCTTGATATGCCTGAATTTCGGGAACTTTATGATTCTTCCTCATATAAGGAAACTAATGGATTTAATTCGTTGGCAATTTTCAGGCTGGTGCTACTACTCTGAGAGGAACACTATCAGACCATGAACAACATTTAGATGGGAAATTCCATCTAATCATACCACATCCCACAATAAACCACAGAGACTCCAGTTTGTTTTGATTGGAAGAGAGAGGCAATTTGCATGTGAGATGTGTGAACGTAAACCGGGGCTTCATGTGGGTGAATGTTTAAAAAATATCACAATGAAAAAATATAGAGATGAAAATAAAGAACAGTATGTGCACATTTTCAGTTTGAAAAACGGAAATAAAATAGGTTTATTTGGAAGTAAATTTGAGTTATTTGTCTTTAAAGACAAGGGTTTTAATTATAAAGAAAGTAGGTGCAGCCTGCTAAGATTATATAAATATCCATGATATCATATTATTTACTCCATGTAAATGTTCTTTAATGAATCCTTTTGAAGAAGATAGTGACCACTTCAAATTTATTGCTAGATTGTCAAGGTAGTAAACAAGATTCTTTATGAATCAAAGACAAAGCAGAACTTGTCTTAAAGCAAAGGATTTCTCATGTTATGACATGAATAAATTTCTGGATATTACAATGATTATAAGATTCTCTTCACTTTGATAAATTATTGTAATTTTGAACAACATTGGCAGAAGAATATTAACAATTCTGTTGGAGATGTAAATTTATACCATTTAATTAATTTAATATATTCTCACCCCCTTCTCTACTTCCCTCTCACCCCTTCTCTACTTCCCTCTCACCCCTTCTCTACTTCCCTCTCACCCCTTCTCTACTTCCCTCTCACCCCTTCTCTACTTCCCTCTCGCCCCCTCTCTCCTTCCCTCTCGCCCCCTCTCTACTTCCCTCTCATCCCCTCTCTCCTTCCCTCTCACCCCCTCTCTCCTTTCCTCTCACCCCTTCTCTCCTTTCCTCTCACCCCTTCTCTCCTTTCCTCTCACCCCTCCTTTCCTTCCCTCTCACCCCTCCTTTCCTTCCCTCTCGCCCTCCTTTCCTTCCCTCTCGCCCCCTTCTCTCCTCCCCTCTCGCCCCCTTCTCTCCTCCCCTCTCGCCCCCTTCTCTCCTCCCCTCTCGCCCCCTTCTCCCCTCCCCTCTCCCCCCCTTCTCCCCCCCTTCTCTCCTCCCCTCCCCCCCTTCTCCCCACCCATCTCGCCCCTTCTCCCCTCCCCTCCTACCCCATTCTCTCCTCCCTGTTTAGTCTCAATCTCGCCCTAATAAAGACGTCGATCTATCTATCCTCCCTCTCCCCTTCTTTTTCTCCCTGCATTTCCCTCTGTCCCTCTCTCCCACCAAACCTCCCACTTTCCCAAACTTCCGCTTTACCTCATTCTCTCCCTGCCTCTCTTCCTCCCATCCCTCTCTTTCTCATTCACTCTCCCCTTCCTCCATTATCCCAATAGGGTCCGATATAATTTTATGGGTATGACAACAATGCTGATTGTTCTTGCCAACGAAATATTTTATTAAAAAAAAACTTAAAATTTTCATCTTCAAAACAATTTTCTGACAAGGAGAGGACATGGTAGTGGGATCATGGATTTTTATGTAATTCGGTAGGTGTATAGCTCTGGATTCCAGGATCACTGCAAACCCCCCTTTTGTGTGTATACAGCTGATAGTTTTTCCGAAAATCGCTATTAAATATTGCAATTTCTCATCAACTAGTATAAATTTTTTCTGATACTTGCCTAATTAATCAAGCAATTGTTGGCGGTTAGCGTATAGTGATTGCATCTTAAATGTGAGTGCGGGTTCGATTCCCTCATGGGTAGATTTTTTATTTTACTGCTAAATACGAAAAAGGATTTGAATAGGAGGAGGAATGAAAGAAAAAGAAAACTATCCATAGGGGAATCAAACTCACATCCTCATTTAGGACGCAATCACTATACGCTCACCACCAACAATTGCTTGAGTAATTAGGCATGTATTAGAAAAAATTTATACTAGCTGATGAGAAATTGCAATATTTAATAGTGATTTTTGGAAAAAACTATCGGCATTATACACACAAAAAGGGGATTTGCAGTGATCCTGGAATCCAGAGCTATACACCTACCAAATTACATAAAAATCCATGATCCCACTACCATTCGTGAGTAGATGCAGCATGAAGTCAATGGTATGCAATTACTAAAAACTGGCAACATTGCAGATCACTAAGAATGTCAAATTTTCGCTTTTAAAACTGATGTTGATCGATTTAACGCATATTAAAAAATCAATGGCAGAGAAACAAACTTTCAAGTCTCAAACTCCTACGATGATTCTAGGCAATTTTACTATGCAAGTGGTTTGTCCTACATTCAAATGTATTCCTTCTCATAAATAACGCAACCAATGTTGTTTACATTGATTGCTATGAAAATCATTTCTCTCTCCTTCCTTCTCTTTTTCTCATATTAAAAGCATTCAAAGCACTATTTCACTGGTAAGGATCGAAATAACAATTGTATTTCAAGATTTTACAATGTAATTGGTTGGCAAGGTAACCTTTAAGATGCTAAGATTTTTCCAAAATATATCATTCAAACGATTAACATGAGTGATTTTGAGCAGGAGATAAAAGATGAATAAAATTAGAAACTTCAAAATGTTTTCTTTAGAATGGTCCAGATCCAAAGGTCATTGGTCAATTTTTTAAATTTTAACTTCCAAAAGATGAAAATGCTGCACATCAAAAAGTTGATTTTTATGTGTTTTCTTATGGGGATTGCAAATCATCCCCTGGAGTCGAACTTGGGACACTTATGTAAACGAAAATAATTTTCCGGGGTCTCCTAGTTGGCAGAAACAAAATGGCATTTACAATATTTCTCTATGACACTGTTCAAGAGATAAAAGGGGGACAGACAGACATTGAGTAATTATATATAAAAGATTTTAAAAAGCAAAACGAAAGATATCTTATACTCTTTTATGTGTTAATCAAATGGAGAATGGAAACTATCCTGATATGGAAACCCATGCCCTTATGTTAGACAACTGCACATTTATCACATGCAGAAAGTCACACAGAGTATTAAAATTAATGTTTGGTCAAAATTGAACTGACCTATTGTGATTTATTTACCAACTTGAGAGAATTGTACTGTAGTTCACATGGCTTCCGTCCAATGTGGCATCATGCATAGTGCACATGTAGTATAGAGAGAAAAAGGAGACTCCCAAGTGTATGATATCTTCCTACACACTCCATTGTTTACATAAAAAATCTGATGTGGCCACCACATGACTTTCTGCATTCCTGTAATATTTCTAAAAATTCCAAATGGGTTAAATGATAATGAATATTTTAAGGAACTGTGAGAAAATTTTAAAGACTTTACAAAGAACAGAAATAAACTCAAATCGTAGCCTTCTGATATTGGATATAGCCAGGAAGCTCCAACAATTAAGAAAATAAAAAGTGTTACTAAGACATAACTAAGCGTCAAGTGTTTACAATAGTTGCCGGTAGGTGGTGTAAGCTAAAACATTAGTTTTTTAAATGTGTCTTAAACAATGTATTAAATGGGAAAATGTTTTGAATAAACATTGTAGAAAATTAAATTTCCTACAACTTTGATTCCAGTACTTTTTTACATTTATCAAATATTAAAGCAAATATAAAAAAACGTGTGTTGAGTAAACACCCACTCCTGGTTGACCGATTTTTACCAAAAACTATCAGTTCTTTTCCCTTTAAAAAAAAGTCAAATATAAAATTTTGCATTAATCTGATTAATAGTTTTTGAGTTAGAGCGCCCACAAAATACCGGTCACTGATACACACCCACTGACATCATCGAGAAAACAGTCAAAGTGTGTTCAGGGAACCTTAAAACATGCATTTCTGTTGAAATCTTGAATTCGATTTTTTTTCATGAAGACAATAGCTTATGAACTAAAGCAGTAATCCAGAAGTTGTATTTCAAAAGAATAACAAATGAAAGCTAAAGGTCTTACTTTAAAGAACCCAGTAAATTAAGCTATCTTTTATCCTTGACAATATTTCCATGTTAAATATAGAAGAGAAGAATGTTTATTGGAAAGAGTTACTGTCAACTTGTTCATGAACTATCATCTATATTATTTAGTTTAAACATCTTATTATAGTGATAAAAATATTTTTTTTTGCATTCAAAAAGGCCATCTTTAAAATATTTCCAGAATTACTAAGCATAATCTTAACCCTTTTTCAGTGTTTTTTAGGATAATTATATTTTATTTGTATGTCTGATGCAAAAATTTGAGTAATCCACATTATATCTTATTTTGGCTTGAAGAAAATAAATAATACCAGAGAAATGTATGTGTATGATTCACCAAATCTGTCTTACTGGCTAGCTGCAATGTATACTTTTTACTTTGTTCTTCAATCAGCATAATGGTAGTCCTGGTTGTAACTGCAAAATAGAATTTGAAGTTTTTCATGACTATAATTTTTCAATTATTGCTCATATATGTAGTTTTTTTAATGTTTAATACATGAATTTTAATTTTGGAGGACTATGATATTTAACATCACGGTAAGGAAAGATGAAGCTTAATTTGGCTATATATTGTCCAATTTGCCCTGGGCCCTGTATCTCTCTAGGGACAGTGCTATTATCCAGTATTATTGCTAAACTATCGAACAATTACCATTACCAATATTAATTCATGCCATCCTATGGCTCACTGTAGTTATTAATACTTATGTCAAAGGTAGCTAAATATTGCTGTCAAAATGAATAATTGATCAAATCATAGTAAAGTTAAAAATCATTCTTATTTCCATCCTTTGGTCATTGTTTTTAAAGAATTTTACTAACCACAATTCTTAGACATATACCATATTTACTCGCATATAAGCCGCACCCTTGTTTTTTGAAACAGAATGTAGGGGAAGGAAAGTTCCCAAAAATAAACCTCACCTCAAAAATCGCGATTAGATGTAAAACGTTCTGGCTAACTAATTACTATAATTTTTTATGAAAAATCATCACAACTCCAAACTGAAAATTACATTACAAAACTTTCTCACAATAGAATTATCAGAATATGAGACAAAACTGTTAACGGTGCCTTGATATCGTTCAAATTATGGCATCTTTATCACGGGCCCCTGGTGCTACCTTAGCGACCTCCTGCAAAAACTGACTTTGTAACTCTATCATCAATAATAATGACATTTATTTCCTCTTTTATTTGTTTCGCTGAATATGTTATGTTTTTCTATGTCACATATGGTGCATTGAATCAACCAGCCATTTTGCAAAATCCTAGTAAATTTTAACGAATATCACACATTTTTGGTTTTTCCGATTTTGTTTCCTCACATATAAGCCGCATCCTCATTTGGGAGATAAAATTTTGGCAAAAGAGTGCAGCTTATATGTGAGTAAATAGAGTATTTAAGCTTCTTAATTTTTGTATTAATTTTATTTATTAAGCTGTAAAAATCAATATCTTTTTCTGAATTGGTTTTCAGAGCTATATTTTCTGTTTTCTTGACAATCATTGGCCTAGACAACTCTATGCACCAGATCTCCAATAATCTTTGAACCTAAAGAGTCTTCAGTGTAGTGATTTAGATGAAATTTATTATGTATTTTTGCTGATAGTAGTGAGCAGTTGCCTCTCGAATAAAAGTCATTCTTTATTAAAGCACCAAGTGTGTGTTTCAGTTTTTAATGAAAAAGAAACAAGGTAAATTTGAGCTCATAGCTCCAGAATATTTTTAAATCAGCTCATGGGTAAATGTAATAATAGGAACAAAATTATTTCAGTCTCATTCATTCGTATTTAATTATTATTGTTTCAAACTATCCTGATTTTCTATTTCAAAAGCTTAATTGCAAACCTGAACAACACCTTCACATCCATCTCTTCCTCATATTCTTTCTTTGGATGACAGTATCATCTATGCCCAAAACCTTAGTTTTACTATTTGCAAATCTTATTTATTTCTTTGCCATCTATTATTATTGATTTCATGCTTTCCATAAAAAAATCCTAATTATTTAGGCTTAATTATGTCTATAGTTGGAAATACTTTTCTCTCACAGTGCTTTAATTTAACTATGGTCTTCAAGTTGTCCTAGTAAAATTCATTACCGTTATAACAGGCCATGGGAAGACCCATAAAGATGCTGCAAGTGTGCGTGCCACTCATCCTATTCCTCCAGCTTGTGGATTATACTACTTTGAAGTGAAGATAGTAAGCAAAGGCAGAGATGGGTGAGTTGTGTGTCTTACATTCCCAATTGGAAGCAACAGATTTAGATGTTTTTTCCATCTTTAGTGATTTTCTTTTTCATTTTATCTGCAATCATGATTTCATGAAATGTTAGTGGGAGTTGCTTCAACTTAAATTATTGATTCTGATTGATAAATATTTGCCAGGTTTGATCCCTTTTTATATTACATTATAGACATAAAATAGATACAGTTGTCCCTTATCTTATGTTCAACTTGTACAATTTTCACTAGAATGCGATTTTGTATTAAACAATGAACAAGAAAAATAACCTCAACTTATGCGTGCTTTCTCACATTAACCAATTGCCTGTATCCCATATGGGCAGACTCGCTGTCCTCAAACAAACAGAACTTGGTCATCTGACATAGATGACCCTGTTCCCCAGTAATTCTTCCGCTTGTCACATTCCACCAGCCAGCCTTCTCAAGTAAGGTGCATGGTAAGATTTCATTCATTTTCAGTGTTTTCATTTTTTCAGACAAGTATTCTTAATAAACTTTGTTGTAATGCTTATAAATATAAATAATCGTTAATTTCATAAAGAAAAGTGATGTTCGAAGAATTTTCAGGAATGCAGTCTCCACTTATATCATTATTTCTATGGGAAACTCTTTTCAACTTATGAGCACATCTGTTGCATAAGTTGAGGGATAACTGTAAGCTAAATTTTTCTGTTTATCATGGGAGGTTTAAAAATTTACTTCTGAAAATATGGACACGCTCTAATAATAAATTATATTATTATCCTTCTGATGTTTTAACATATAAAGTTGGTTTGCATTTTCATATACATGGCAACAAATTCCATCTCATCCTTATACAAAGTTAAAGAAAGGTACATTTTCATTGCAGTAATGTACAATAGGTCTCCATTCATTATAAAATATCCTGAAGCATGTTTTTTAGTGGTAAATGAGAATTACAAAAGATTAAATCATGTTTTGTTTTAAGAGAAATTGGAAATTATATTAAAATTTTCTTGTATGACACGCATCAAAAAGTTCTGAGACTGATCGGATAACACAAAAACCCAAGTACGCATATAATTTTGAAGCTTATCTCTTTCAAAGTAGTTTCCCTGCAATTGAATTGTTCGATTCCATCGATCTTTCCACTTCTGGAAGAATGCCTGAAATTTCTCCTTCGTGATGGCTCTCAGTTGCTTGATCATATTTGCAATGACGTCCTCTCTATCATCGAATCTCATCTCTTTAAGGTTAGCTTTAATTTTGGGGAAGAGGAAAAAGTCACAGGGAGCTACATTGGGAGAGTAAGAGAGGATGTGGCACCACAAAGTTGCTGTGTTTCACCAGAAATTCAACAACAGACCGGGCAGTATGGGGATGCACATTATCATGGTGAAGGAGCCAAGTGCCATTGTCTCACTTGTCTCAGCATTTTTATCTAACCACATCATCCAATCCTGCTAAAACACTGTAGTAAAATGTCTAATTGGTGGTTTCCCTTGTACAAGTGATTATCACAGCATTCCTTGATGTTGAAGGATGGTCATTGTGTTCATCTTCCTCTACTGATGTTCTGCCATCTTTAAACTTGGGAAACCGTCAATGATGTTGCATGGTTTAATGCTTTGTCCATGAATGTATTTTGCAGCATTTCATGTACCATATTTACTTGTGTAATACCCGCACTTTTTTCTCCAAAAGTTCCCATCAGAAAAGGGGTGCGAACACACAAGATTTGCCCATTCATCTGTTGATGGTAGGCCACCCACGAAATGCCTACACAATATTGCGCGCCTTGCGTGAGAAGGCGTTTTTTTTTTTTTGGTAGATGCAATATGGTGTGCATTTTATTTCCTCGATTTTTTACCAAGATATTTTTCAAAAATGCATTTAATAATATAATAAGCAAGATGTTTATCAGATATCTTTTTCTCTGCCAGCTGTCAGTAGTAAACCTAAATCATGTAAATATTCTTGGTAAATAGACGTGTCAGACAGAGTTCATTTTCATAGAAAAGGTGATGTAAGAGAAATAAACAACTGAACTGCATATATTTTTCATTAAATACAAACACATTCTGTTAGATAGTCTTGTAATTCGTGACATGTTCAAATCACATTTTACCGTAACTGCACTTTTTTGGGTTCCTTTTGTGTTATGCATTCCTAAAACAATATACTTTTTTTACTCTGTATAAAAGCAAAGAACACAATCTTACAATGGAAATGTGTCACTAAATAGCTGTTGGAGTTGTTCATTTGTGCTTTCTGAAAGCTGTGATATATTTTATCCGCAGAAATGTGAGAAATGCTTCTATGTAACCGAGTCGTATTGCATCTAGTGACAGGATTATTTTTGGTATTATACGATGTCTGAGGAATTAAGGAGCTAGACTCCAAAATAGGTTTTCGAGTTCTTCATGGTTACGTACGTTAAAAAAGTACTAAAAATCATTTTTAGAAGTCACTTATTAAATATTTGCATTTTGCTGTAATTGTATCATCAAACTCGGCTTCAGATAGATTATTCAACCGATGTTGCCATAAAATATCAACATTGAAATTTCAGATGTGCGGACATCACACGGATTCCAATTTTTTCAGATTTTTAGCTCTAAAATGGGGGTGTGGGCATTACACGTGTGTGAGTATTACATGAGTAAATACGGTATTTCTACAGCTGTTAAATGCAAACCTTAATGCACACACATTGTTCTTTGCCATCAGCCACTAGGAAATGTGAAATTGCACTGATTGTGAGACAAATCCTCTTACTAATGTATATAACAAAAGACACTGCAGTTATTGCAATGGTGATCCGTTTGTGACATCACTGATACACTACAGTGTTACCATAATAGCCAAGACTCTCCACTACTCACGGTATTGTAAAAAACAAATTTGTCTCAAAACTTTTTGATACCCCCTTATAATTGGAAGGGAGAAGAACGAACAAGATTGTTAAAGTAAGTAAGGGTATAATAAGCCTACTAAAAGCAAGTCTCAGAATTATTTATAAAATGAATAAAGAATTTTGGATTGATCTAATAGTGGCACTGACAGAATTAAATGCAGACAATTTATCTATGGTGTCATTAGGGAAAATGTACAATTTTATCACTACTCAAGGTTTCCATGAGAAATCTTTCATTTCCCTAATATTGGTATAAGAAAAATTTCTATTTCTCTCTTAAGAAAAATTGTGACTGAAATGTAAATGCACAAATATTTTGAAAGCCTAATTCTTGTGAAGTAGTAATAAAATTGATTCATCTTGGAATTATTTGTTCACCACTCATCTGTTCCTATATTTTAACTATAAATTATTCTTGCATTTCATTACAATAAAGCCAAAATCTACAAAAGTATTAAAGTAACTGTTTAATCAAATCCTTTTTGTCAATATTATCATGTCACTGTAATATTGTCTATATGCAACTTTCCCATGGCTTATGTTGCATTTTACAAGACTTACTAACTCGTAGTTATTCATTATGATCCACAATTCTGTATAATTCCCTAATATGTATAATGATTACTCATTGTTGCATTATTTAGCCTTTGTACATTTAATCATGAGTATGCTCTTAGTATCCAAAAATGTTGTCATCGTTTGGTTCCATTCCCATAATTACTGACTATAATTTATTTTTATTTCTATGACATATTGTGTACTGGTAATAGATCAAGATAGTATCATATGATGGTTTGAATTGAAGTAGGAGCTGCTTACTTTGTAAAAAAATGTTGCTAGGTCATGTTTGTTTCTTTATTTTGGGAGCCATACATTTCTATATATAACATCCAATATGGAGGTTGTATGACTAGCAGATTGGCCTCTGTGAGACATGTTATTCATAAAGGATGAATTACTATGTAAATGCTATTATTGTTGATTATAATAAATTGAACAAATGACATAGAATTCATATCTGGAGAGAAGTAATGCCGTAATATTCAAATGTAATATTGATATGAGGTGATAACTTGTGTTATTATTAAAGAGGAAACTGACTTTAAAATCAATATACTTCATGTAAAAATCTAGTCAAGTATTTGATGCCTGATGCAAACATTAAGATTAATAGAAACACAATATATGTGATACTGTATTTTTCTGTGTATAAATGCATTCCCAAGAATAAGGTAATTTTCCAGTTTTCAAATTTTTTTTACTAAAAAATTTTTCATGATAAGGGTATAGGATTCAATAGTTTAAAAAACAACATAAAGTAAATTACCACATTAACCTGAAAGGAAGAGGTTTTTTTCCAAATCTTTTGGCAAAAAAATTAGGGATTGTCTTAAAATCGAACACAAAGTTTTAAATGCCGCAAGGAATACCCCAACGCCATTCCACAAAAATACATTTATTTATACATAATACATGACATTTAATTTATTAATACAATACATTTATTCATATTTTTGAAGTTAACAATTTACAATGTGCTTTTCACCTCATGGGTACTGGTGGAAGGGGAGTGTTGACAAACCTACAACAGAACTTGTAATCTGCTGGGTAAGAAATTTGATATATACAGCATTGAAAATGATTTAACTAAGATGCCAGCGTTTTGTGTCTTGTTACAATTTAAACATCTTTGTTACTTTTCGATTGGTGTGCCAGAAGCAAACAACTACTACACCTTTAGTTTGAAGAGTATAATATCTATAAGTGCATGCAATTGGTACAAACTTTGCTAAGTTTTAACATGAAGCAAGGACTAGTAATTATTTTTAGCAGTTTTTAGTAAGTTACCCCAAATCTTAGGACAGAAATGATGGATCATATAGAGAAAAAAGGCACCTGTAAAGGAGAATGTATCACAAGGTATAAGATGAAGTTGTGATAGAAATTTTAAGCTAATGGTGGTGCATTATGCTGAAGAAACTAATACTTGTGAGGCCAGAAGGAAATATAATGCAATGGAGGATAATGTGTGAAGGTGGAAGCAAGCAAAACAGAAACTTGAAGGTGCTAACCCAACATGGAAATCATTTAATGGACCCAAACAAGGTCAATTTCACAAATTAGGAGAAGAAACTGAGAAATTTGTGCATACTCAAAGAATGGACAGAAAACCATTGTGGAAAATCATTAAACTGAAAGCTGAAGCTGAGTTATCACGATCACTAAACATCCCGTGGCAATAATTCAATGCTAGTAATGGTTGGTGCGTATGGATGATGCATCATTATGGTTTTTGCCTGCGACGAAGAACTTCTCATTTGCCCACATTTACCTTTGACTACGTGGGCAAACTTTTGCTTTCCAGAAGCATGTAATTGTGTTGCAGAAAATTCACAATTACCTTCTGGGTATTGCAAACAAGACACCTATTAATTCGACTTGTCATCCAATTACACAACGAAAAAGGTGCCAAAAAATATCATTATAAAAAATTTGGGGAATGAAAAAATGGGCATTACTGTAATGCTGGCAGTGTTAGCAGAGGGTACCAAGTTACCACCACCGTATGTTAGTTAAAAATCTGATGTGGCCACCACATGACTTTCTCCATATCTGTAATATTTCTAGAAATTCCAAATAGGTTACATAATAATAAATATTTTAAGAAACCGAGAAAATTTTAGACTACAAAAAACAGAAATAAACTTCTGATATTTGATATAGCCACAAAGCTCCAACAATTAAGAAAAGAAACAGGAGCATTAATAAGACATAACTAAGTGACAATTGTTAACATTAGTCGTTGGTAGGTGGCGTGGTGGTGGCAGCTAAGAATATCAGATCTCTTAAACAATGCATTATATGGAAAAATGTTTCAAACAAAGGGTGTAGGAAATTAAATGTCCTACAACTTTTATTCCAATACATTTTTACATTTATCAAATATTAAAGCAAATATTTCAAAATAATGGATAAGTGACTAGAGTAAACAACCACTTCCGGTTGACCGATCTTTACCAAAAACTAATCAGTTCTAACTTTTATAAAAATGTTAAATATAAAATTTTGCGATGACGTGATTAATAGTTTTTGAGTTAGAGCACCCACAAAAAGCTATCACACACACACACAGACATCGAGAAAATGGTCAAAATGTGTATTTCCGTTGAAATCTCGAAGTTGATTTTTTCATGAATACAATACTGTCCCCTATACTATGTATATGGAGAAAGTAAAAAATGGCATTATAAAGTTTCTTCCTGAATAGACCTTGTTTTTTACTATTGTTAACAATTGTCACTTAGTGACATCTTAGTAACGCTCCTTTTTCTTTTCTTAATTGTTGGAGCTTTGTGGCTATATCCAATATCAGAAGCCTATGGTTTGAGTTTATTTCTGTTCTTTGTCTAGTCTAAAATCTTCTTGCTGTTTCTTAAAATATTTATTATTATGTAACCTATTTAGAATTTTTAGAAATATTACAGATATGGAGAAAGTCATGTGGTGGCCACGTCAGATTTTTATTGTGGTTGTCTCAAATTCGAAGTTTCTTCCTTTCGGATTAGTACGCTAATTATTGGTTGAAAAGCATTTATTTGTTTAATAATTTTGAAAATATACTGTATTTTATCTTGTATTATAGTTGTGCCATCTTGAAAACGACCTTTTGGGTGTACTATGGGCATGGCTTAAGCTTTAGCGAGAATCTGTTAAGGTCACCCACACCACTTGGCACCCTCCCCTCAGTTGCCATATTTATCCTGATTATGGTAATATTGTTGTTTAAGTGAAACTAAGATGTTCAATCGTAACAAATTTTGCGCTGAATCTGATTATGTGTATTATAATTTTCTAAAAATTCGGTAACATTATTAAAATGTAGAGAAACTAAAATTGTAGACTCTGTAAGTTTTTTATCAATCCTTAAATGTAAAGTACAACTCCTTCTGCCATAAAGATATTGAAACTTGATGCATTTCGCCCTCTAAGTGGGCATCTTCAGGGGCGACTTGAGCCGGACAGTGACTGAAAGTCGACTAAGCCACCAACTTCACAATCCTTAAACGTGCAACGTCATATCTTGGCTTCTACTTATCCAATAAGAGCAATTTGTTTTGTCATGCCTCTTGAAAGACTGTTTATGACGATTATGTAAATGATAAATATATAATATTAATGAAACACCTTTATAAAATTTAATAACCTTGTTCTTTTTCCAAAATGTTATCTTGGGACATGAAAAAGCCAGTCTGCAGGAAACTTTCTCCCTAATTGATTTAGAGGAATACAGTGAGTGAATGAAATGTGCAGAAATGTTGAAATTTATTTTTGGAAAAGCCTCCAATCCAATGTTGTAGTTTGTAGTTCTCATGATACGGACATTTAAACAAAAGTGCGGTACAGCGCTGAGAAACAGACCAGTGCACCGTGGTAGTCGGCAGAGGATAGGGATGCTGCATAGTGGTGACAGTCAATGGTAAACATTGAGAACTGACAACATAGCTGTGAAAAGTCTGGGTTAGTGATGGGGTGGGGGTAGTCAAGGTGATGGAAGGAAACTTTCCCTCCATGTGTGGTGGCAATCCATGCAGGTCGTTTTCAACACGACACTACTGTAGCCACATTTTTTACAAATTTTTCACCACAAAAACTAGGATACAGTTTATGTGCAAGGAAAAAATCAGAAAATCCAGAAATGTGAGTCCCTGGGAATTTGGTGAATGACTGGATGATTCAATGCATAGTATGTGACGTATAAAAACATTACATAATCATCGCAACAAATAAAGAAGTTAACAAGGAACTGAAAAAGCAGATTCCATATCCCTTTTTATTATTAGAATGTTCGCCTAAATTTTTGGAATCTTCGACCTCCTATCCCTCCTTGTTATTTAAAATATGCCTCACTGCAGTTAAGCTGGTGTAATATGTTCTTTATCCCTTTTTAAATATAAATTGAATATATTTATGCTTCATTTTTATTATTGTAGCAAAGTAAAGGAAACGAAACATTATCATAGTAATGGACTTGTATAGATATTTCATAAAGGTTTTTTTTAAATCCATCTAAAAGCCAAACAGACAGACGGATGGACTGCAAAAATCAATATGGGCTTGATATCTGCCACCAGCTGAACCTATCCTGAAAATCTTAGCTTCCCAACTCTTCTTGTTGCTTCATAATTTTCTGCACAGACAGGCGGACTAAGTGAAAACAAGCGATTTAAAAAAGCGCTAAAAAGGAAAAGAAATATTATTATTATTGATGATGAAGTTACAAACGTCAGATTTTGCAGACGATCACTATGGTGTAATGCCAGGGCCTGCGAGAAAAATGCCACAGTCTGATGGATATCAAGACATTCTCCC
Source organism: Tanypteryx hageni (assembly GCA_028673005.1). Classification (NCBI taxonomy): domain Eukaryota; kingdom Metazoa; phylum Arthropoda; class Insecta; order Odonata; family Petaluridae; genus Tanypteryx; species Tanypteryx hageni. The sequence continues at coordinate 226,433,203 of CM054112.1, read as the reverse complement.
AATTTAGTTTTATATCCTGATACAGTAATACGTCGATATATGAAGTTTCGCTATAACGAACGTTTTATTTGGACATTTATTTTTCGTTTGCCATCAGCAATATAACTAACATTAGCATTAATAACATACTAACATTTTTACCAAGAACTGGTAAGGTAATCTGGGGAATATTTAATTAAATTCCTGCGGGTCCCGGCATTTTTCTCTCGCGACTCAGGACCGTCCCCGACCACCCGAAATATTTTCCTGGCCTTTTCGATTTTTTCCGGGGTTCCGCGATTTTTTTCGGGGTGACGCACTCCCAGCGACCACTTTGCCCGGGATGCGGATTTTTTCCTGTATCCTCGATTTCATACGCGGGTCTAGGCATTTTTTTCTGAACTACGGACTATCCCTTACGACATGGAATTTATTCAGACTTCCTGGAGAAATATTTGCGAGGTTCCCGGATTTTTTCCGAAGCAACGCGCTCCGAGCGGTCTCGCTACGGCCTCCCTCCCCGGGATGCGGATTTTTTCCCGCGATCCTTGACTTCTTACGCGTGTCCAGGCATTTTTTCCTCGTGACTCCGGGCCGTCGCCGATGACATGGAATTTTATCCGAGCCTCCTCGAATCGACGCCCTCCGAGCGATCTCCCTTCCCGGGATGCGGATTTTTTCCGCAATCCTCGATTTATTACGCGGGTTCTGGCGTTTTTACTCCAAACAACGGACTATTATCAATGACCCGGAATTTTTTCGGGCTTCTTGGGGGTTTTCCGGGGTTCCGAAATTTATTTTCCGGGGATTTCCCCTGGATGCGGATTATTTAATTTACCACCTTTTAAAAATGTGATAATTAATTAATTAAAGTTTTATGCTATAAGATGCGAAAGTATTAACATTGGAAATGCACCCCTTTGTAGTCATTTTATTCGATATACGAAGTTTCAATCTGCGAACAAAGTTTTAGGAACTTCATATATCAAGGTATTACTGTACTTTTATCACAAGAAAAATTTTGATAGTGTTTCTTTCAGTTTGGAAGTTGTTGAAATTTTTTTGTCGCTTTCCATGTGCAGCATGTTGGAGGTTCAAAGCTGCACATTTGATAATATTGCTCTTTGTGAAATAAATATATTGCTGATCGGCTACAGATAATTCACCAAAAAACATTGTCATTATAAATAGTAATAATAAGAATTCTATAGAATGAAGGCAGGTGTTTGAAGTTATGTACTGCATAGAAAATCTCCCTCTTTATCGAAAAGTGTCGTGAGAATTTAAAATGTGTATATCTAAATTTTAAGCTAAATATCTTATCAGCATTTAAAACCTTGTTCTATAAGACGTAGCATGATTTTAGGACATTTTTCTGACAGATACACAGGAAAATATGGTATTTTTTCATATCTGAAGTGTTACATTTCTTTGAAAAATGTAGTATTGTGTCACTGAAATAAAATGAAAGTTTATAGTGTTTGGTTGATAATTTTTCATTTTATTTTTATTTTGAAAATACAATTCTCTGTGGAGAGGTAGAAATATTGCATTTTTTATTTTCTCATATGCGTAGTATATTGAGAGAGTATTGTAATCATGAAAAAATTCAACTTCAAGATTTTGATGGAAATACACATTTTAGGTGTTTTCGAGTCCATAAAAGTCGTTTTTGCCATGCTATCTGTCTGTCGGTCTGTTTGCGGTTCTAGGACCCAAATGTGTACTAAATCGAATGATATCTCATATTTGTGTATAATATCATTCATAATAGACACGGAAGAGATGAATGATATTGCGCAATAATTAAGGGTACTTTATTCTTGGATATTTTGAAACAAAATTCTATATACTCAAAAATGGATATAAGGATTTTGATTAAAATACATCCAATCATACAGCCTGATGTCACAAATAATACTAACTAAGCCATATGTCCCAAAAAATTACTATATATGGTCCAGTGGCATTAAAATATACGCTAAACTACAGCAGCTAGGAAAACTGCTAGAAGAGTGTTAAAGACAAACCCTGATCAAAAGGTGATGCCATCGCAGTGACTTGCCAAGCACACAGTTAATTTCGGGACAGAGTGTAGAAAGTTTGTGCAATGTATATTGTGCAGTTTATTTCATTTCAAATTAGACTTGACTGAAAATTAATTTTCATAACTTATTTTAAAAACTGTAGTAATACAAATTTACATTCCAATATGATGTAATTACATTCAATGAAATTCAATACTTCTAGATAATTTTGTAGCCTATCCTTAGCAAAGATGCTATATTTGTAGATTGTATGATTCTGCTTGATACATTCCCCTTTGATCAATGGGATCAAACCATCCAAAAAATTAGATGCTGTAGCACATAGAGAACACATTAGAATTACTCCATTAAAGGAACTTCAGAAATTATTTTGTGTGATTTTTCAAACATCTTATTTTGTTCCAATTCTCTATTAATAAAAGTGTAATAGAATTTCTTCCATTCTTTTGTTGTGTGGTAAGTTTTTCTTTTGTGTCTCTACCAATGTAAGCACCACATGTTTGAATCTGGCCATGGGCATGATCATATGTGCTTGACTTTGTTTACCTTGGTTTTCTTGCAATAATAGACTGAAGTGATGTTATGAGTAAACGAGTGAGAGGTGGAAGAACATTTTCTTAAAGATTTTCATGGTTCTGCTTTGTCCCACCATTTGGGGGGGATACAACCCTTACTGTTAGAATGTAGATCCTCACTAGACCTTCCCATCTGGTTCAGCTTCAATACCATTTCAAAATTTCGAATTCTCAGATTTTGGAGCCATGTAACAAAATCTGTGAACTACTTGGAAATTCCAATCCATGGAAAATTCATAGATCGATATGAGCTATCTAATTCAAAAGGAATTTTCCAAATATCTCCTAAAACAAAAAAGTTGTCCAAAGACAGAGTGATCACATAAGCATGTTTTAGCACATTTTCTTAAAAGAAACAAGTGAGGAAAGATTCATGCATGCATAAATATTAATTATTATAATGTCTAAGAACAGAAAAATGTGCTGTCAAGGAAATATAGGATTTTTGATTCACTGATTTATTTCCTACTCAGTTGTCATCATAAATAACTGCTTCTTACATATCATTATAAATAACTGCTTCTTACATATCATATAGGATATGTCATGGGTGAAACTACCCCAGAAGTTTATCAGTGAGATTTCATTGTATCTTTGCTCCAGTTCAAAATTCTGTTATAATGTCAATGACTCAGAAGCCATCACAGAGATACTTTCTGGTTTACTTACCAATGAAAATGCTTTTCTCCCCCAACTGATATCCTCAACAGGTGGGGAGAAATACTCCAAAAAAATTAAAACTTATAACACGCAGATGCTGGACAATGTCACTCAAGACATTGCAATCTAATTTGCCCTTTGTCTCCTTCAGAAACTGCTGAAGAGTGGAAAAACCATCCAAGTTCTTCTTCATGCACTCAGCCCAGAAATCGAGTTTTTTTGTAGTATCGAATCTTTTTCATATTTTGCAGTAAAAATTGTAACACTTTTTGCTTTCCATAGAGGTTCAATTTGAGATCTTTCTAAAAATATCTGCCAAGTATGCTAGCTTCTGCAACCATGAATTTTTTTAAGGAGACCAGATACATGAAAAGGATGTTCAACAAAAACAGTGATTTCAATACGAAGTTCAAACATTTTTACATGACAGCACCTCACTTCTGTGTATAGCAATAGAATCATGTTCACAGTCACAATTTCCTCACAAAGGATATTAAATAGTCTGGAATTAAGGCTCCTAGCTTTTATGAAATTTGCAATGTTAACTGCTTCATCCGAAACAAATTTCAGTGATTGTGGCATTCGTTTCACAGCAAGTCTCTGCCAGGTGATAAGGTAGAACACAATGAATATGTGTTCATGCTAAGCTCATGCCAGTACTGCCTATTATTTGACTCTCATGTATTGTTTGTTTCCACTTTCAGTTAAAGATTTTCAAACGGAAATCAACCATAGTTCTCAGCAATTGGTATTCTGAGGCATACTCGAAACTAAGAGAAATAGCTGTGGTAGCAGTACAGATTCTTTGTGAGCTTTTAACAAAGAGCTAGAAAGAGAAATTTCAGGAAGTGGTGAATAACAACTGCTCATATAAACCGCTACTATTTGATAGAAAACATTGAAATTTTTGTATTCTGAGCATTATAGGAAACCAATTCATAAAACTCTTCTCACCAAACTGTTTAGGGACATCTTAATTCTTCATTCCTTATTTATTCTTCTCGCACACTAGTATCTGCCATTAAGGTAATTTGTTTGCAGATCCCCTGGGACATGTATAGGATATATATCATATAAAACCTAAGCTACTTCCAGAAGTGCTACAGAGGTGAAATTTGTCATGAAGATAGGTCACTGGGTACAACCTCGGGGGAAAAAAAACCAAAATTTCAGAAAAAGTTATATTTAAGGGGAATTTTCGACCCCAATGTCCAATTTTAAACATCCATAAGAAAAGCATTTAAAACAGCGCAGGGCTATATAAAATTGTTTTTTTTTTAATTAGTTACAATTAAGATACAAAATCAGGACAAACTGTTCTCTGGATGAAAGATTGAAGTATAGTTTTCTTGAAGGCAAAATTCAAATCCATACTGAATATGCATAAAAATTTTATTTTAATCATAAAATTATGAAAAGTTTTTCAGTTTTTAACAATGAAAAATATTAACTACCATAGCGACAATTCCAATGTGTTACAATGGGAATTGATTTTCCTTATTTCAAGAGCATTGATTTAATGCATTTAATGGGAAAAAGGGGCCCGTTGCAGTACTTCCTGCAAACATCTAGAGACCCTTGCGTGAAGTGGTCCAATGCGATAGTTCCTAAAATTGTTACCTAGAGTGTTATTAGTTGAATTACTTTTATTGCCCTTCTTAAAATAATTATATAGCTCACAACATTTTCCTAACCAAAAACACATACCTACATGATTTAGACTACCGGTACACAATATTTTTTGTTTTGTTCTGAGATTTGTTTAATATTAAGTAATCAATGCACCGGCCACGGATCAATATCGAAAGAAATTAATCACAAACGTTATCAATATATGTAGTAATTTGCTTAAACTGCACAATAATACTTGCAAACGTAACGATATTTTCAATGTATGCGTCAAATATCTTTCTATTTGAAATGTTAAGTTGTCCATTATTACAATGCAGTGGAATAGTTTCTTTTCTTCACTACGTGTTTCATTTGTTTTATATTTACACGAAACTTTTCACAAATTTTGAGTTGTCCTTGATGCGTTTCTCTCATTGTAAGCTTAGTGCAAATACACGTGCAAATACAAGTGTGAGTCTAACAATGCAAAAATCCGAGATCAATAATTGAAATGTTGAAAAATAGGAAAAAATGGAATATAAACTTAAAATATGAGCAAACACAAATTAAACAACAGAATAGATAGTTAGAATAAGAATCTTCATTTCTTTCTACGTGAAATAGTGTAAATCTCGAGTGAAAGTCTTGATCGTAAATTATTTTTAAATGTTAAAGACTACACATCGTATTTCAGTTGATTATGTGTTAATCAAATGCAAAAATGAAAACTTTCCTGATATCATACCTAAGCTTTATTGGGAGACGACTACCTGCTTAAAAACTGCAAGAGTTCGTGCCGAGTATTCAGGCAAAAGATCTGTCGAAATCAAGCAGGCTGTTCTTGATTTATTTATGTTTATACTGGGAGATGACGTCACTCGAGGCTTAATCTGTTTTTGTCCTTCATGCATTTCATTGCAAACTTAGTGCAAATGCACTTGAAGCTCGAGTCTAACAATGCAAAAATCCGAGATGAACAATGCCGGCTACCCTAGCAACCTCCTTTTTGAAATGTTGAAAAACCAGAGAAAATTGAATATAAACTTAAAATATGAGCAAACACGAATTAAATAACAGAATCGGTGGTAAGAATAAGAATCTTAATTTCTTTCTGCGTGAAATGGTATAAATCTCGACTGAAAGTCTTAATCATAAGATATTTTAAAATGTTAAAGAATAAAGGTCTACACATTGTATTCTAGCCGATTACATGTTAATCAAATGAAAAAACGATAAGCATCATGGTATCAAACCCATGCCTTTCCGGGGGAAGACTACCCACTCAAAACCTGAAGAGTTCGGGCCGAATATTCAGGCGAAAGATTCATCAAAATCAAACCAACTGTTCCCAGTTTATTTGTGTTCATGTCGGAAGGTGACATCACTCGTGGCTTGAGCATAAAATAGTATCGTAAGTCAGCAATACATTTCATTGCATCTTTTTGTTTCATTCCCTTAGGCTCGGGCATGTCATCTTCTTCACTAGCCGACTCTTCAGATATCTTGAGGCTTTTTGCTACAATTTGATCAACAACCTCCTCAAGATCATTTTCATCATAACATTGCAGATTTTTGTCGACACACAAAAACTCCTCCACATTTGTAACTTGTAGCAGTGACAGCACAGTTTCACTTTTGACTGGTGCTGTTTCAGCATTCTCTATGTCTGAATGCTGAAAGCCAACGTGAGCAAAACAATTTTTAATTGTCCTGCAATCGATCTTGTGCCAGCTATCAGCGACATATTGTATCGCTTGTAAAATGGTCACCTTTGCACTGACTTCCTTTGCTGTTGATGATGATGATGTATAGAGATTTTTTTCAATGGCTTCAAGTGTATAGTTAACCAGCTTTGTGCGATATATCATCTTCAGATTCTTTATGATACCCATATCCATGGGTTGTATCAAGGATGTTGTGTTGGGCGGGAAGAATTTCATTTGAATGTTGTTCAGATAATCAAAGTGAGGGTGTACAGCGCAGTTGTCAAGAAGCTGCTGTAGTTTCGCATTCCAATTCTTTAGCCATTGCCCAAAAATTTCAGATGTCATCCAAGCATTTTTATTAGAGCGGTAGATAACTGGTAAACCATCCAGTCTAAGTCCCTTAAAACATCGTGGCTTTGCTCTTTTCCCAATCACCAAAAGCTTCCGTTTATCAGATCCTGACATGTTTGCACAGCATAACACAGTTATGTGATCCATAGCCTTTTTTGAACCCACCAAAATTTCGCGTTTGTAGAGCAATGAGCCATCTGGCATGCAACGATAAAGCAAGCCTGTTTCGTCGGCATTGTAAATGTCATCAGCGGAAAATTGCTGAAGCAAATTTGGCAATATCGTTGATTTCCAATGGTCGGCACTTACAAAATCTTCTCGCCATGTCCTTTCTTGAACTTAATTTCATTTCACCTTGACAACCAACCATCCGTCGCTTGGAAATCATTGCACCCCAGCTTTTTAGCAAACTCCTCCCCTTTACTTTTCAGCATTGGGCCACTGATACGTACACTTCGTCCAGTTACAATGGAGAACCATTCTTTTAGTGCCTCTTCTACATCAGGGTCCTTTCCTTCTCGCTTCCTTTTCTGTGAAATTCCTTGCTGCCATTTACGTGATGCCCATGCATGTCGTAGTTCATCTTGTTGCTTAATTAAACATAAAATTGTTGTTTTGCTACTCTTAAGTGTTTCTGCTAGTTGTTGTTGACTGCTGTTGGGTGGTTTGCTTTTGATCTTGTCTAGCAAGGCAATCTTCTCAGCAAGTGTCAGATCTTTTCTGACGTTGCCAGACAACGAGCTACGTAAGGAGTCGCGTTACCTCTCTTCACCCCTCTTATTCACTCTCTCCTTTATTCCATCGGACTTCTTTAAACGGCTCGACTGTACACCATGGATGGGCAGTGTACGTTTACGGAACTAACATCGCTTTAAAACCACCCCCTCCCCCTTTCTCCCTACTATTTCCCCTAGTCCGAACTGGTTTTACTGGTCCGAATAAACGGCATGCTGGTCCTAATTCACAAAGTAAATTAGGGTTAATTTATGGATTTTATTTGGTTCTTGCTCATTTGGTCCTAATAAGCGGCTGGTCCTAATATCCTGTGATCCCATTATCCGGAATGCACTGTATATTGAATAGGGTTAGCGATAGGCAGCAGCCCTGTCTTACTCCTCTACCGATATTTACTCCACAGGTGTCGCATTCTCCAACCTGACCTTTACAACTTGATTCACATATAGATTCCTGATCAGTCTCCTTTCTTTCCAGTCTACACCTATATCCTTAAATATCTTCATCAATATTACCCAATTTACTCTATCAAAGGCCTTCTGCCAGTCAATAAAACATATGCAGATATCTTGATTGTACTCTATTGCACTTTCTGATATGGTTCTAACTACCCCTATAGCATCTCTAGTTCCTCGTTCTTTTCTGAAACCGAATTGATCTTCTCCTAGCATTTCTTCTGCCTTTTTCTCCAGCCTTTTATTAAGAATCCTCTTGATGATCTTTGAAGTGTGTGACAGGAGGCTTATCGTTCTGTAGTCTTTACACTGCATTGCCTTTGGCTTCTTCTTTAGAGGGATCATTGTTACTTCTAGGAAATCCCGAGGCCACTCTCCCGTGTCGTAAATCTTATTAATTAATTTCGTGATTGCTTTTAGTCCTTCTGATCCCATAACTTTAAGTACTGCAGCCAGTATTCCATCGCTGCCTGTGGCTTAGTTCCACTATCGCTTTTTCTACTTCGCCCTCCATAATACTTGGTCCTAAGTTGTCTTCTTCAATGTTTTCCTCATTTTCCAGTTCTATTTTTGCCGATCCTGCCTGCTTGCTGTATAGTTCCTTAATGTATTCTTCCCATAACTGTGCTACATCCTTTGTTTCTGAGACTATCTTCCCATCCGTATTCATAATTACCACAAATTCCATTAGACTTCTTATCTTCTAATTCCAGTGCCTTAGCATACATCATATCGTACCGTCCTAACTTCTCCATTTGTTGTATTTCATCACATTTTTCTTTTATCCAATTTTCTCTAGCTTTATCTGTTAACCTTCTCAACTCATTGTTTATATGTCTGTAGTTGGCTCTACCTTCTTCACTGTTAACTTTTTTCCATTTTCATCTCTCATCCATTTTCTCCAGCATTTCCTTAGTGTTCCATGGTTTTCTGATTTTCTTCTATGTCCCAAGTCTGTCTTTCTCTTCTCGTTTTTCTTATTTGTTTGAGCTTTGTACTTAGTCAACTATTAGAAGGCTTTAATCTGAATCAATTTCTGTTCCTGGTAATGCCTTGGCTGTCTTTATGCTGTTCCTGAATCTTTGTTTTACTAGGATGTAACCTATTTGGCATCTCATTCTATCTCCTGGGCTTTTCCATGTGCATAATCTTTGTTTATGGTTTTTGAACCATGTGTTAGTCACTACAAGGTCATTATTGATGCAAAACTCTACCAGTTTTTCCTCTCCTCGGTTTCTCTTCCCGAGTCTGTATTGCCTGACAACATTTTTTTCCCGTTCTTCTCCAACTATGCTTTTCCAATCTCCCATTATTATGCAGTTTACCTTTCCTCTTCCATCTTCTTCGTCAATGTCATTAATTTGCTCATAAATCTCTTCGATTTCTTCATCTTCATGAGCTGACAGCATATATATCTGGATCATCAGCATGTCCAATGGGACTGCTTTTAGCTTTATTGGGAGGAGTCTTTACAGCAGTTAGCAATAAATACCAAAGTTCCCCAATACAATTAGCCTTGACGGCATTGAAAGTGTTTGGTGTAGTGTGAAGGGAGGCAGCTGTAAAATTGTAAATATATGTGCCTTTTACAGACCTAATGAAAGCATAGAAATTCTTCATATCCTGGATAAACAAGTGGTTAATATAGACAGCCATTATTTTAGGAGACAATTTCAATCTTCCTTTGATAGATTGGAATCATAATTGCTTTCATCCTAGTGGCAGAGACAGTGTACGCTGAGTTTAAATTAAAAATTGAGTAACAGATAAGACCAAAAAGGAAGCTTTATTTGTTCACCAAAGCCTATTTCCCAAGTTGTAGATCTTTTATGCGCAATGAATATATTAATTTCTGTGACCGATTGTGCAGGCGTAGAAGAATCTTGGTGCTTATTCAGAGAGAGTGTACAGATAAATTTGTTCCTTAAACAGGCGAAGCTTGATTTACACCATAGATACATTCTGAGGATTATGGCAGAAATCGAAATTGGCGTAAATCGAAAGTTATTTTCCGGCAGTATTTAATCATGTACAGTGGTGGCTCCTGCCATAAGAGATAGTGAGATTCATTCCTACCAAAACATTTTAAACCTCAGTAACATCTTTCTTTATGGTGATGTTAATTCAGTAATTACTTTATTCCTTTATTTAATAATATTCCTTGAATATTATCAATGCAAATAACGCGTTATAAATTTATTATGCAAGCGATAGTATTGTAAAACATGACTATATGTTGATTGTCCAGTAAAAAAATTCGAAATAGTAATCTAGGGGTTCCAAAATTATGCTCACGTGCGCACACAAAATTATGACAAAATGTCCCCACCAGTTAAAAGGCATACGAGCTGGTGCTAATTGTATAAATTAAGGGAGTACCATTCCCAAACTTAGTCACGAATTGTTCTTATTGTAGAATCACTCCAAGAAGTTCCAATTCTTTCCGAATGTCAATGTTTCTCTCGCCACGTTCAAACCTTTTAAGAACCTCTATTTTAATTTCTAAGTAAAGAAACTTTCTAGATTTTTTCACGTCCTTCCTTTCCATGTTAGAATCACTGCTAACTCTTTTGAAGCTCATTTTAACACAAGGAGATATATTAAAGAATATTAAGAATTAAAATCACAGATGTAAACGACAGCTAAATGGAAAACGTTAGCACTATGAAAGACGACAACAGTTAAACTGCCAACTGTATATACGTATGCCTACTTTTGCGGTGAAAGAAAATGAATGTGAGACTTCACAATGTAACAGTATGTATAGTATACATTGTATAATTTCTCGGCGAGCGATAGGATATGCATTAGATTTCACAATGTAACATTCAAAGGTAGAGGAGGCGTAGAAACGAGCAAGATGGCGCAAGGTGCAAATAGGATGTTATTTGTACGCTTATTATAAATGGCATTAAAATGAAAGCACGTAAATTGAGCATCGCCTGTAAACTAAAGCATGATAATGTGGAACCTAGATGGTACAACGAAGAAGTTAGGAGCGCTCTTAGATGGCAAAGAAAAATTCATTCCAGCATAATTAATACATCTTCGACGGCCACGGTTGAACAGATGACAAAGGTAAAGCAGCTATACAAGGAGGCATGTACAAGAGCTTGAGTAGTGATGCGTAGTGCATTTAATGATTACTGAAAGGTCTTAAATGAGAATTTGATTGAGATCCCAAAAGCATTTTGGTCGTATGTCAGAGAAATCCAAGGTAGAGGTCCCACTATTGCTTCACTGTGAATCGAAACAGGAAATGTAGTTCATGATAGTGAGGATAAAGTAAACCTGCCTAACGAACATTTTTGGAAAGCTTTTACTGTGATTAGCAATGAATATGAACTGATTCCTATGGAACAGGGCAACTCGATGGAGGATTTGGTCCTTTTGTTAGAATGTATAGCACACCAGCTTCACTCGATTAAACCAAATAAATCTCCCATGCCAGAGAAAATACCCGCACGAGTACTAAAAGAATTGGCCTCTGAAATTGCACCATATTTGAAAACAGTATTTGAGAAATCAATTGCACAAGGTGATGTTCTAAAAGACTGGAAATTAGCACATTACCCCATCCATAAAGATGGTGACAAAGAGAATCCTGATTATTACAGCCTGGTTTCGTTAACATCATTATCATGCAAAATACTCGAGCATATTATATTTAGCTCTGTTATGTGTTACTTAGATAGTCATTCATCTCTTAGCGGATACTAGCACAGATTTCAGAAAGACATCATGTGAAATGCAGCTCGGTCTTTTCGTGAATGATTTATTGCAATGCGGAAAGAATAATATTCAGGTTGATGCAATTTTTATTGGCTTCAGGAAGGTGTTTGATAAGGTCCCTCATTGGAAATTAATACCGAAGCTCAAAATACGATATTGACTTGAAAATTGTGAATTGGGTGAGAGACTTCCTCAGGAATAGAGAACAGATAGCGGTCATTGATGGAATGCACTCGTTCTCCATTCAAGTCACATCAGGTGTTCCTCAGGGAAGCGTATTAGGCCCTCTTCTATTCCTAATTTATGTAAATGATATTTCTTAGGTAGTAGATAGTAAAATCAGACTTTTCGCAGATGACACCGTCATATATAAGGAGATAGTCAACCGAAATGACCATCAGTCACTGCAGGAAGATTTAAAAGCCATTTCTGCCTAGTGTAAGGAATGGAAAATTGAAATTAATTTCAGTAAATGTGCCACAGTATTGTTCTGAAGAAATAAGAATAGAGGAATGTTTCGAGTACAAAATCGATACAAGGAATATTCAAGCAGCAGAACATGTAAAATATTTAGGAGTTACCATTTGTCGTGACTAAAGCCCAGAAGTTCAGGCAAAATGCCATAAATGCCTTTTTTTGGCCTATTTTCATTTTTTTTTCAAATAGGCTTTTTTTATCCAAAAACACCTATTTTTCCTGTTTTACTCAATTTTTGCCAAATCTCTCACTATACTGTTTTGTTTGACTCTGCAAGGACAGTTTTTACCCACCCTGGGTTCGGTATCATATAAAATTCTGACCATTGGCACAGCTATGACTTTATCTTAATTCAACCACTGCTATTGACCTGAGTTCACTTTTGGGAAACCCATCGCTCGGGAAGGACTAGTGTACCCTCCCTTTCATTCCTAGCATCTCTCAGTTGTTTTTGGATTTCAAAAGGTTCATAACAGTTGTTTTTTAACAAATTGTTTGTGTTGTAAACATGACACTTCCATTCTAGTGGGTACAATGCCTAAAGTGAATGTTTCCACGAAGCAGAGACTGAACAATTTCAAAGAGTTTGGTGTTGATATTTTTTTGACAGACGGTTCAGTGCTTTTTTGTAAACTTTGTGAAAAGTCTGTGAATTTGGGGAAAAAGTACTTTGTCTCGCAGCATATAAGTACTTCAAAACATAAAGCTGCAGCCAATATGAAGACTGACCCTTTTGCCATTGTTTTTTTAGCTTCTTCTAGACAGTCGGAGTTTTCTTCAACTTGTGTAAATCTTTTGTCGAAGCCGACATTCCTTTAGGGAAATTAGAAAACAGTTCTTGGAAAGCATTTTTGGAAAAATATACAAACAAAGGGGTTCCAAGTGAGTCAACACTGAGGAAAACCTATTTAGATAAAGCATACAACTGTGTTATCCAAAAAATCAGATATAATGCTGGGGACAAGAAAATTTGGATCTCTATCGACGAGAGAGACTACCGATGCTGTGGGAAGGTTCATTGCAAACGTCATAATAGGATCCATCAAAAATTTATTTACTTAGATCAGAAGTTTTGGAATATGCAAATGGCTCAACAATTGCTCTACTTTTCACCATAGCATTGAATCTTCTATGGCCGGATGCCAATCTTGAAAAGATAAAAGAAGTTGTCAACCCTTTCAGTGAAGAAGACGCCTAATCATATTTTATTGAAATATTATACCTACTCCATATAAACTCCATATATTAGTAATATTTGGTTTAAAATAAATGCCTTTTTATTGCCTATTTTCCTGTTTTATTGTGCCATTTTGCCTACCTATTTTGACATTTTATAGTGCTTGAACTTCCCGGCTTTAGTCATGACCTTTCGTGGGACATGCACATTCGTCATGTTATAGGTGAAGGTAAGAAGAAACTGGCATTCATAGGCAGAATATTGTGGAATAGTACAGAGAAAGTATGCGAAGCGTGTTATCTTTCACTAGTTAGACCACAAGTGGAATATGCCTCTAGTATATGGGATTCATTTGAGAAGGGCCATATAATTAAGTTAGAGTACAGCAGAGAGCAGCCAGATTCGTTAAACAAAAGTACGAACATATGGAAAGTGTCACATCATTATTGAAGGAATTAAAATGGAGATCTCTGGAAGACTGTAGAAAGTACTCAAGGTTAATGCTCTTAGAGAAATATAAATCAGAATGTCTAGCAGAGGATGTACTGGGAATAATTGAGGCTCCAACATATATAGGTAGAAATGATCATAGCGATAAGATATGTGAGATCGATTGTAGGACAGAACGTTATAAAGGTTCATTCTTTCCGAGAACAATACGAGACCATAACAGGAAAGACATTTCTGATTAATAACTGTTAGGTAGGCCTCTGTGCAGTGCACCCCCTGCCACTCACCAGATTGCTGAATTTCAGGATAACACGTAAATGTAAAACATTCAGCACCGGGAAATCTATGAAAGGTATTGATGTACAATCTTAATAAAAAAATAATTTAAATTAGTAACTATTTTATACTACGACTGGACCCATTTAAACCAATTAGGTGAAAATTTTTATGTATCTCAACTTTTTCATGTGTTGACTGGAAATTTTTAAGTAAATGTAATATTACTGATTTATTAGAAGACAATTTATTTGTAATATAAACGTTTTAGTTATACAGTCATCATTCTTAGTCATTACAGAAGTCACATAGAAGAAATAGTTACATTTCATTCATTTGAAAGGGAGATATGATGTTGTATACATCAGAAATGAATTTAAATGCAAAACACAGTAAACTCAAAAGTTCAACTTTAGCTTATAAGCCCTTTCCCAATATTTTTAGAAAATGTACACATGCATCATTGGATTCAGCAAGAAATTTACCTTATAGTTTAGTAAACACTTCTAGTAATCTAATGTGTATAGATATGGAAGAGCTTCTCTGTTCATGATTTATGTAGTGTCCTCTTCTTGCCCACTCGCTTCATCGCTGCATTTGGCCTCACCAGTCATGGAAGCAAATGTTTGCGGAAATGCTTTTACTCAACTTAATTCCATTCTTCCTGAATTGCATCATAAACATTTCTAATAAGCTGTGCATAGACAGACATTAGACGTTTTCCCTTCTTTTTGTCGCATGATATAAGCCATATTGCTCCACCAGGAAAATAAAATGTGTATTCCAGTCGAATTTTTCCAGATTTCAATACTTTCTCTATATATTACGTATATGAGAAAGTAAAAAGAGGAGAAGAATCGTGCTCTCCTTGAAAAAATACACAGTTCCTACATTTCATTTCAAACACCAAGGAAAGTTGCCTTGCTGCTTTGAAAAGCATTTTTTAGATGGAGAAACACTTTTATCGTAGCCAAATTGAAAATTCCATCGCAAAATTCAACGTAGATTATATATTTAAAATATGGTAAAAAAATACAGGACAAGCTTAGATAGGAAGTCCAAAGCTTCCTCTTTCAAAATATATAAAGGTTATTTAGATTTGAAGTCTTTTGTGTCAAAAGATAAAGGAAATTAGGGCTTATGCAGGATGTGGTAGTACATCTGATGGCCGATTGGACAGTTTTTGCAGGATGTAATAGTATGTGACGGCATTTATGAGTTAGAGAATGAAAAATGATGAAATAAATAAATAAAGGTCATAGAGTATGGAGGGAAGAAAGAAACGTCGGCTAAAAGATTTTTGACGATCGTGGCATAAATCAAAATTCTGCCACTAAGGGTAAAAAATGCCTATTCGGATATATTCGAATTCTGCAGCGAAAGGGTTAATTAAATAAATTCTAACTATGTGAAGCGTATAAACATTGTCAATAACAGGTGATATTATTACATGGACTTGAAATAAAGCACGTTAAACATAAATATGAAACTCGGTACATCAATGAAAAATATAAAGGAAACTTTCCTTAAGAAAGATTAAAATCTGTGCAGAAAAAGATAAAAACACAGGTACCAGAAATGGCTGTTCACACCCAGGCCGCATAATCCCAAACCCGGCAAAAGAACCGTAATAGCACACATGGACTCATAAGGGTCCACCCGCATTTTTGGGAAGGATTCTATGGCCTCATAAGAGGCCATCCACAGCGAATGTGTTAAAGCATGAAGGGTTTTGGGATGTAGTGATGATGGATGTTTCCATACATATGACTGCTGACTTGGTTTCAGTCATAATGGTTGACCAGTGTTTCATCTGCTGTGAAAATCTTTGTCAGAAAGTTGTCTCCTCCTACATTGAATCATACCAGCATACTTATAGATGCACCAACATGCATTTACTTTAAGACATCTGTGAGGAGGTGAGGCACAGAATAGCATGGAGACTGCCTATAGAGATCGACCTGTTGACTCTCAAACAGTGATGTGTCTATTGCCATTAATCATGTCCTTTGCACCCATGATTTGCTCTGGAGTTGTTGAAGTGGTCAGTTATCCTAACCGTGGGTTGTCCTTTATAGAGTCACACCCATCCTTAAATTCAAATGCTGTATTTTAGAACCAACACTGATGCTCATATGCCTCTATCATTTCTGCCAGTATAGCTGTTGGACTTAATCTGCATTAAACACAGTAGCAAATGTCATAACGTTTCTCAACTTTAATGCAATTTAACCGTCCAGTACTTGCGCAGGTTTTTCAAATGCGAGTACTCGCGTGGGGTAGATTTTAACCCCATATGAGTTACATTGAAAATGCATGCCAAATGTAGTTCATTCGTCGACAAAAAATGACAAATATTTATCTAATTTAATAGAAACACAACAGATAGTTTTTAACAACATTTAATAATATTATTTTAAAATAAAAATTGGCAAAACTTAAGTTAATATTCTATAATGTCAAAAATAGCGAACATATATTTTTGGCATGCGAAAACAAAATACAAAATGAATTTTGCTGAAAAATGGTTAAATTACAATTACTTTTTAATATAAATATATAATAAATACATAAGTTTATAAAAGTACAATTGTAATAATTTTACTATTTTTCAAAAGAGTCCTCATTTTGTCAGATGTTTCATACACATCTATTATTCTCAGATGTCTCAGAATTTTTTCACATGCCTCATATACAACCACAAAGTATAAACAAATTAATGCGAGATAATTAGTGTGTAAAAATTTAAGTATTTACTATCAATAATATTGCATAAGGAGAGAGAAAGTGAAAAGAACAAAAGTTTTTTTCTCACCTCCGAAATTATAGGTATCGGTTAAAATTTGTTGCAAAAATATTTTCCACTCAAGGAGATATATCACAGATGTTCATCTCAGATCGCCTTGCGCTGTCTAAGAAAAAGCGTCCTTATTAAAAAATGGTCAACACAATACTAGAAATTTTTCCTAAAAAATTTCTGCAAGTGTCATTCCAGCTACTGAAAAGGAGACAGCGAAAAATGAACGTGAGAGAAACCATCATAAAATGTGAGGGATGGGGTAGAAATCTACCCAACATGAATACCAGAGGGTTAAAAAAATGCACAGTGACTCATTTTCATGGCCAAAAAGTAAAAGATTTTATATTTAGAATTTTTTATTACATTCCTATAAACTGCATAAAAACAACTCTTGAGATTAAAAAATAAGATGCAACAATAAAAAATGTAGCATAATATATTTAATTCCTATATTGCATATTTTTATTATGAAAACATTTATTTACCAGTAGGTATTTATAGATCATGATGGAAAATATTAATATTACATGTAATATGTTTTAGGCTAAAGTAATAATTTGATCGGTGTTTTGGAAATAATTCATAATTTGGGTTAATTCAGGAAATTAAACTGAAGTGTAAATTTTCTGTAAACATGGGTTAACAAATGCTTCCTAGCCATGATACTGGCACTTTTTGTCATTGTTACTGTCACAAACAAAGAACAATATCAGTGGAGTTAGTGGTTTATTCATATCCATCAATTACAACAAGTGTTCTACAATGCCTCTGTATCTCAACACATGCTTCTGTTTGACAGATTAAAGATTGGCTCACTTGCTGGGAAATGCCTGGATAAAAATGGACTATTTCTTAAGATTGTTGCATATGCTGGTAAAGTAGTATCAATGACACAGATTGGCGTCAGATCTGCTAGGAAGTGTTTGTCAACTCATGTTGTTAGAAACTTTTTGCTTCAGTTTGACCAGAATTCACACCCTCAATTATGTGAAACATCCTTTATGAATTGAAACATAGTATAGAAAATGTATTTATGAAAAGCAAAATTTAAGGCTTTAGGTGCTATCGTTGTAAAAGGAATGAACTTCTTTGACTATTTTTTCTATCAATGTTTCTTTTCACAATGAAGTAAAGTTGCTACAGAAAATGGCATGAAAATTGATACAAACTGATACCTTATTAATCAAAAGAACTGAATTGCTTCTTTACTCAGAACATTTCTGTCCAGCTTTGCTTTCTTGGCCTAGGCACAGTGGCGGATTTGTCACTAGGAGCAAAAGGCCCATGCCAAAGACTCCTGATTCTGGGGGGCCCTAAACTCTAAATGAAACATGTTCATTTACTTACAAAAAGTCAAATTGCAACTAGTTTGTTGATTTTAGTTACATAATTTGCCTAAGCATTTGTTATGGATAAGCTTACTTGGCAACAGGCAAAAGTCAGACATGTCTTGCCTCTTTCCCCTGATATCCTCTGTCCAGCCAGCATTTTAAAATGTATAGATTTTGTCCATCTTTTCGCTAAGAACTTCCTTTGTCTCTTACACTTCTCATGCTAATAACTATTGTGAACCCTTCAAAAGTAGTTGAGAAAGGAAGTGTGCATGAAGAATGATTTAATTTCCATATTTTCAATAACCACTTTCTCTCACCAGTAAAAATTTTAAATAAGGGATAACACCTGTTAAGATCCTAGCCCTCAGTAGTGTTTGATGGTACATACTGAGAGCAGTCACCGTTCCACCTTTTAGGTTTTATTCAGTAGGAAAAATCAATGTTTTTCCTGCTTGCCTTCCTATACCTATAAGGTGCCTGTCAGAGAATTATAGTGAAGCTTTTCCTAATAATTTGAAAATCTCAGATATCTTATAGCATCAAAACTAAAACCAGTACTAATGCAAATGAATTTAATGGTCATTTGTTATTCCATCGAATAGCAGACATTTGGTTGGAAAGATGACCAAAAGGCCAAGTGGAAGGGGCTGCCATATGTCTCTTGACCAATGAAATGAGAAAAGCTTTTGTATGAAAATTGTAAGTGTACCTGTATTCATAAAAAAGCCACTTCAAGGTCTGTCATTGCAAAAGGTGTGGAACAGTAGTGTTACTGAATGGAAGGATTAGGGCATCTTGTCTCTTCACGTGAAGATGATTGGATGCTTTCTTGGTTGATTGATACTGTTTCTGCATTGTTTTGTGAAATTTCTTCAGATTCTTTGATTTGCAGCACCATGAAAAATGAATGAAAAGTTGCCTGTATAGCTTTCTTTTTTTCGTACAATACAGCTCTTTATAGCAACTTAACACATCTTCTATCAGTTCAGCACATTTGCTGCTTCGCTCCACATTGGAATCATCTTCAGTAAATACATTCAGCCCTGCTTCAATGAGGTTGAAAGCTTTGGACATTCTTTTTGTAGCCAACTCTCTTTCGGGTGGTTTTTCAGCTATTTTCTTCTCTTCCTGTTCTCTCATTTGTTGATGAAGCTCTAATAAGTCCTCTATGATTAAATCTTATCCATCAAAATTTTGCAACTCCACCACATCTCCTTCATCCACTTCATCAAAGCCAGCTTTCCTCACAGCCTCACAATTTGTTGTTGGATATCGGTTTCATATAAATCTGGAAATCCCCTAAAGTTTATACAATCCGGCCAAATCTTTTTCCAAAAGCCACTCAAAGTTGATTGGGTAATTTCATTCCATGTGGCACTAATTTTGTCAATCACCTTACTGATATCATAGTCTTTCCAAAACTCCTGAATCGTAGGCTTACCCACCCCATCAGTGTCTGTCATAAGTTGTTTCATAGTCTGATGTATGTAAAATGCTTTAAATGTAGCAATGACACCTTGTCAATGGGCTGTATTAACAACGTCATATTTGGTGGAATGAAGACAACCTGAACATTGTCTGCAAAATATTCATGGGATGTCCAGGGGCATTATCTAATATCAGTAAGACTTTATTCATAACATTATTGTCTATGCAGTATTTTTTCCCAAAAGGGGAAAAATATGAATTGATCCATTCCTTAAACAATCACCATCATCCAATCTTTTTGGTTCGACCTCCATATCACAGGAAGCTTGCTCTTTGATCACCTCTTTAGAGCCCTTGAGTTTTTTTAATGGTACGCCACTCTCACGGATTACACAACTACAGTTTACACAGCTTCACTTTATGAGCCGTTTTACATTAGGACAATGGTTGGAGTTTGCGCGACTTGTTTCTGTTTATGCGAGGCCTTAAGGCCCATCTACATCTGGATACACTATATGCAAACATTGGACAGATACATATTTTTGGTGTATCCCAAGTATGGATGTTTTTAAAACGTCTGATTAATCTTAATTAACTTTATTTAAAAACAGAAAACTATAGGAAGTTTCATTTAATACATATTTAGAACTATTATTTAATACTCCATGTAGTTCAATTTTATGCTGTTTGAGGTCATTGACACCTATTGGTGTATAAGGGAAAATTGGTTTCGGTTTACACGACGATTTTCAGGAACGCATTGTTCTATTTTCAGATGTTAAGGCCAGTGTTATCTTTAATAATCGCAATGCCTTACCTGGCAAATAGGAGTAGCAATCTGCTCTCATTTGCCCAATAAGTCACAAAGAAATTTTAAAATAATTTTCGGCAAAAACATTACGCCAGATCTGGCAGTAAAGTAGGATAATTTATGACTTATCTTTTCATTGCAATGTTTTTAGTGTGATTTTCTTGTATTATAGAGATTTCCTTTCCATTTGTGGATACATTTAGCTATATCAAGGAAATCGCGTAGATACTTGTTGTCTCAGTAGCTAGTTACTGCAGCAGCAAAGCAGCACAACCTAGTGCCACTGTTCCTGTGGGAATTTTCGGCTACAACGTTACATTGAAACAACGTAAATCGAGGACTTAATACACTTGGAAATTGAAAAACTTAATTTAATATGGTGGAGAAAATATAACAACAAACTTGAAAGAGAATTTCAATTATCTTTTTCAATAGGCGGCAAAAAAATAGCTTAAACATTTTAAGAATTGAGTGAAAGTTTGATTGTGTTATTGTAAGACATGCTATTCAACGATCAATGTAGATGGAAAAATTCTACTATGAGACATTTAATAGGAAGGGAATATTTTATCTGACAAAAGTGTAGTTGATAATTATAGTAATCTGGAAGTATAATTTATGAGACTGCTGAAATTCAGAAAACTTAGTGCTAAAGAGAAACATCATTAATGTTATGAAAACTTTATTATGCTATCTACAATCTTGAAAAATCATGTGGAAATGTGAAATTTTGTGAATATGTGGACAGATGTGAAGTGATATCATCCCAGTCAGTCATTTGCAGTTACACTGAACTTGTAACAATGCAAATCACCATGACAACGAAAGATTTTCATGCAAAAATACATCAAATTTTGGCATTAACCCTTAGTTAGTCGCGTGAAAAAAAGTTCCGTAATTAGTCGCGTGGGGTCAATATGACCCCAAAATTATTTCTAAAGATAAGCAATAATATATTAATTTATTTATATTTTACTGTAAATAAAATCAATCTTACATTATAATACAATTATTTATTAATAATTTTTACAATAAACGTTGATTAAAATAACTTAAAATATTTTTTTGTATTTTCTAATCACTTTCCCTCTCCCCACATTCAATGCACTTAATTATCATATGGTCTTTACAAGTAAAAGCTCCACAATTTCCACATCTAGTGGACACTTTATTGTCATTATTTCTTGGGCAATGTTCGCATCTTCCCCTTGATAGTCCCGATCCCGGTGATGGACCTTCCTCCGCAAGTCCCTGTTGAGTGCATATGCGCTTTCGGAGATGCCTAGATATAAACTGACTCTGAGACCTCAAAATCTGTAGATCCTTTATTAATTCCTTCGATAATGTTTTCAAGAAATTTCGCCTTGTCATTTCCTTTTGAACGTTTTGTTTATAAACAATAAAGGCATTTATGGCAGAAACGTTCAGCAAATGAAAAAACACAGTTAACTGCCATATTTTCGTTCTTCTGCCAACATCATAAGCAGCGCAGAGCTGATCGCATGTATCTACGCCACCTTTTGTTGCATTGTTGCATGAAGGTCGCGTTGAGGGCTTTATTAGGGATAGGACTATTTTTGCGGAGATCACTCACACTTGTGGGTTAGACATCGGTTGCGGCACGGTCACTTTCCGGCCCCCACCTACAGCATGAAGTAGTTTATGGCTGCCCCCAACTAGCAGAAAGATTCAAGCTCACTTCTGCTGTCACCGAGGATTGCCCTCGATGGGGCTTGGGACAAAAGTTGCCTCCTCGATCGACCCAAGGGGTTCGTGCCGAGGTCCAACCGCATCCTCCCCTATAAGTGTGAACGTACTTGGGACTTCTCCATAGAAACCCGTTGAAAATAGGATTTTTATATTTTGGTCTAAAACGTCCCAACCGCGACCGTCATGCGACCTGCAGGAGATCCAAAAACTTTGAAGATTGCCGATCTCATTCGTGTTCGTGCTTATTCCGAAAAATAAGGGAGAAACTCGTGCTAAAAAGGGTGAGCGGTAATAAAAGGCAAACCGCTTTCTTTTATCCTTTTTGCACATGGGTACTAAGAGCTTCATCCAATGAGGGTGATAAAAAATCTGCCAAAAGTCGCTAGAAAGATGTTCCATTTTTGAGAGTATTTCACAGTAAATGACGCAAGCATGTGATAAATAATTACTGTACAGAAAAGGGAATAATATGGATGTAACTCAATTATAAAATCTAGAAAATAGTTTCAAAAATCATGCATAGGTCTTGATAGAATACGTGGAATTCTGCGTCAAAGAAGTCATCCTCGGGTCAATTCTTCGACAGCAATTTCTAGAGAGATCACGTGCGTTTGTTTGTGACTTTTATTGGGGGTAGAAAACTATGGGAAGAAAACGGTTGCATGTGTGCGGCCGAAGTAAGAAAACACCCGGAGAATTCCGAAAAGAGGGAAAAGGGTACATTGGAGGGGGGGGGAGGGGGGAGGAAGAGGGGTAACCAACCTATAGTGAAAATTAGTGAAGTAGAAATGTATCATAAGAGAACTAGTGTTAAAACAATGAAATACTGCTTATCAGGAAAATTATTTGTATTTCTGATGTGATAATAATAATCTGTATTACGTTTAACCCTTCTAGACCAATAGAGAAAAAAGTAACAGGCATATCAAAATAAAAGCAACTTTTTTAACCTCATATATACATAACAAATGGATACACACCAAAATAGCACATTAAAATAGTTTAATTTTCTCAATATTTACAATATTTATACTATATATATAAATATAAAAATATTAAAAATAACAAATTTAAAAATAAACAAAAATGCTAATTTCTCTTCTAGAATGTCAATGTCGAAGGTAGAACAAGTTTGGGTCAGATTGACAATACATTTCTTTAGATATTGACGAAAAAACATTGCTTGGGGTCATATTGACCCCACCCGTTTAATTAAGGGTTAATAACTAATGTATGGACCGTTTTGACTGGTATTCAGCAATCAACAGCAGGAAAATGAAATTTTGTTCTTTCAAGCATTTTTTATTTCAATTCCAAAATTCCTATGATGATTCTAAGTAATTTTAAAAGGTAATTGATTGATGTGCTATAGATATCCCTGTGTTAATCAAATGGAGAAATTAATGCTCCTGGAATTGAACCCATGACTTCAATTTAGAGAACAAGCAGCTTAAAATTTAAAAGTGGCATTGCCAAGTAATTCCTGAAAGTTTGGTTGAAAAAGAGGAAAAGTTTTGGGTTATAAATGTTTTTCCTCTGAAAGTTGGTTAAAACATGTTAAAAGTTGTGTTGCTAATAAACAAAGCGTCAGGGTCACAGAAATCATCTATTATTATATAGCATATATATTGATGATGGCCTTTTATTCTAAGTTTCAGTAACTTTAACTCTTTGTCTTCCCTTGATGTTGGAATTGTCTATGTCTGACAGTGATTTATGGTGAAAACAAAATAGTCTATTAAACATCAGGAAGTAATGGCTTTTGGATTTGCCTTATGCTGTCAGTAAAAAGTAATTTACCATTAGATTTATTTGTGAACTTTATCTTCATTCCTGTAAGCACTTCAACTAATTTCTCAGCCATGGCTGCAGCATGCAGCATCTTTGTAATGATCTTGTTTTTTTGATGGATTACCTCAAACCTCTTTCTAATTCAGTGAATTAATAACAGATTGTAAATACAAAACCAATATATCAAGGTTGTTACTGCCAGATGCCATAAAACAGCATAATTTTGCTGGACATTACTGTATTGAGAAGCATTTCTTGTGCATTGTGCCAATAACTTTGTGTAAATTAACAGCCTGTAAATACAAAACCAATATATCAAGGCTGTTGCTGCCAGCTGTCATAAAAAAGCATAATTTTGCTGTACGTTACTATATTGGGAATCATTTCTTATGCAGTGTGCCAATAACTTTGTGTAAATCTAAGATATGTTGCACTATGTATTTAAACATCTTCTGTGTATCATTTCCATCTATAAAGTTTCTTATTTTACTTTTTTCAGATATATGGGGATTGGGTTGTCTGCACAAGGTGTTAATATGAATCGCCTCCCAGGTAATATGAAACTTCAAGTGCTTTCCTTATCATACACCTTATTTTATTAAGTTCTTATATTGCTCCTTGTAGTTTTTTGCAACTTTTATCTATAAAACAAGTCTGTTATTTCCTGGCTTGATATTTTTGTTGACTTTAGAAGAAAGTATATATGTCCTTGCAGAAGTAGCATGTAAATTTTCA
Source organism: Tanypteryx hageni (assembly GCA_028673005.1). NCBI lineage: Eukaryota > Metazoa > Arthropoda > Insecta > Odonata > Petaluridae > Tanypteryx > Tanypteryx hageni. The sequence goes on along the minus strand of CM054112.1, from coordinate 226,408,362 downwards.
AATACTGGAATTTTGTCATTTAAGGTATATGTACGAGGGGAATTCCAAAAGTAAGGGTAATTTGTATGTAAAATCCTGGTAATTTGTCAGACACATGTACTATATACTTGGACAAGTATAGGCATTTCATGGGGTAGCTGTTATGTTTAGTGAGTCTCGAACAATCACAGTATAAGCATGTCAGCTCTGCTTTGGGATTGCACCATCATTGAGCAATGTGCTCTCATTCGATTTTTATGGTCAGAGGAGATAAAAGCCTCCAATTTTCACAGAAGAATGTTAGCACAATACAAAGAAAACTGTATTACGCAAAGGAAGGTGTTCTAATGGTTGGAAAGGTTCCAAAGTGGAAGGACAAGTGTCATTGATGAAGACCACTTCACAAATGGTAGACAATGTTAATCGAGTTAATGCTCTGGTTCAAGAGGACAGAGGGATTACTGTCTTTTATATAGCTGACAAGTTGGACATCAACTGTGGATCTGCATATTCCATCATGCACAATGACCTCATGTATTAAAATTTGTGCAAGGTGGGTGTCAAAGCAGTTTACAGATGAGCACAAACGAGCATGTGTGGAAATGTGCACACAATTTTTGCAGCAATATCGTAATGATGAAGAGACATTTCTGCACTGGATTGGCACAAGCAATGAAACATGGGTACACCACCATGAGCCTGCAAGCAAACACCAAACCATGGAGTGGAAACACGTCATCGCCGAGAACCGAGAAATTCAAAAGTGTGCCTTCTTCTGACAAAGTGATGTTGATGCAGTTTTAGGACTTTAATGGTCCCATCTTTGATCACTACCAGGATTGTGGACAGATGGTCAATAGTGCATGGTATTGTGATATACTTGAAGAGGAGTTGAAACCTGTTATTCACATTAAACGCAGAGGAATGCTGTCAAAAGGAGTTCTTTTACATCATGGCAACGCTCGACCTCAAATGGCAACAGCAACTGTTAAAACAGTTCAAAAACTGAAATTCGACCTTCTTTCTCACCCAGCATACAGTCCAGTTGTCGCCTCATCTGATTATCACCTTTTTGGACCACTCAAAGATGCGTTATGTGGACGTCGATTTGCAAACAATGAAGAGTTCATGGACGTTGTGCATATGTGGCTTCGAGCACTACTGAAAACATTCTTTGCAGAAGGCTTCAGGAAGCTTGTGGACCAAAGAAACAAATGTGTGGAGAAGCTAGGGGATTACGTCAAAAAACAGTACTTTTGTGTTCCTTTTGTAGAGTAAAGAAAAAATAAATTGCCCTTTTTGAATTCCCCTTGTAATTATTTTTTCTACTGTTTGTATTTATCATGCACTAAATAATCTTTAAAATTCTGAGATAACCTTTACAACACCTTTATTTTGAAATTTACAACTGATTCTATTTTGTTCTTAGGCTGGGATAAACACTCATATGGTTACCATGGAGATGATGGCCATTCTTTTTGCTCATCCGGAACTGGTCAACCCTATGGACCAACTTTCACTACTGGTGATGTTATTGGCTGCGGAGTAAATCTGGTGGATAATACCTGTTTCTACACTAAAAATGGCCACAATCTAGGAATTGCATTCACAGATCTGCCGGTTAGTTAAAACAATCGGGCATTAAACCCTTAGGGTAGTAATTTGGAATGCAGTCACTTATAAGTTCGGCCTTAACATTAAGTGGAAAGATTCAAAAAGGTATTTTCTATAATCTCGCCCTAACTTAATTTACAGCAAAAACTTTCTATATAGCAAGTATTAATGTCTGAAGTAGAAATGAGGCAAGGCTGAAGCACTCCCGTTGTTTTAAAAATGTCTTACTTATGTTTTATTATTTTCTAAATGCTTATTTTAATAGAAATTATTATTTAACAAGACAAAAAATTGTCAATTTTTATTAGTGCATAGTGTAAATAATTTAGTTTTTTAATTGTGGTTTAATTTTCAAGTGTACAAAATTTACTTACCAAAAGTTTTGAATTTAAAAAATGTGTTTGTACTGTAGAACCCCATTATAACACAGCTCATTAAGCTAGGAATTCACTGATTCACCATATTCACGTTCCAGTTTACTGTTACACCAAATTATTTGTGTGTACAGTATTTGAATGATAGGAAAGGCATTACTGAGGTTCTGATATATTCAAATTTGTTTGAAGTACCATATTTACCCAAAAGGTAGACAAGGTTTTTTCACAAAAATGCCATTAAAAATATTAGGTATTGTCTTGGAATGGAGTATGAAGATTTAAGATGAGAATACACCCCTATTTTAAATGCACCATAAAACACCCAGATGTCAAGTATATGTCCGTTAAAATATTTATTATTGCATAAAGTAATACATCGTATTTAATTAATTACTATAATACTTAAAAAAATTAAGGTCAAATTTCTTATAATTGCTCCCACAGACCAATGGTTCCACTTCAGCAGTAAGGAAGTATTTAGAGCTGGGTAGGTAATCGCATGACAAGTTGAAAAAAAATGACTACAGCTAGGTGGTTCCATGCGTAATATGAAAAACAAAGTCATGTAGGCACCAATTAAGGTGTCTGGTAATACAATGTAAACAAGACTAATACAATTTAAACATATCTACTACAATTTAAACATGATGCTTTGCATTTGGTATGCCAATGGTAGACATAAAGTGGGAGTGAGTTTCAGAGTGTAGAAAATTTACAAGAGCACTTGAGTAGTACACTCTTTGCTGAGTTTTAAATTGAAATTGTGACAAGTTATTATTTATAACTTTTAAATAAGATACCCCAAACAAATGGCAGATCGCGTAGAGAAAATAGAAACTGCGGTAAGAGGGAATGTATCAAAAGGAATTAGAAGAAGTTACGACAGAAATTTTAAGTTAATGGTGGTGCGCTAAGCTGAAGAAACAAATAATTATGTGGCAGGGAGAAAATATAATGTGACTAAAGCAAATGTGTGAAGGTGGAAGCAAGCAAAAGAGAAAACTTGAAGGTGCTAACTCAACATGGAGATCATTTAGTGGACTAAAACGAGGCTGATTTCATGCATTAGAAGAGGAAATTGCAAACTTTGTGCGTATTCAAAGAATGGACAGTAAACCGGTGATGCGGGATATCATTAAATTGAAAGAAAGAATTAGCACAATCGCAAAATATTCCACACCAAGAATTTAAGGCTAGTAATGGATGGTGTGTGCGTATGATGCATCAATGGTTTTAGCCTGTGACGAAGAACTTCACTTTGCCAGCGTCTACCTTCTGACTTCATGGACAAACTAATAACTTTCCAGAGGCATGTAATTCGGTTGCGGAAAAGTCACAATTACCTTCTGATCCAAATGGCTAATGTAGATGAGACATCCATGCCATCCAATTACACAGTCAACGAAAAAGGTGCAAAAAATGTCATCATAAAAACTTCCGGGAATGAAAAACTGTGCATTACTGTAATGCTGGCTGTATTAGCAGACGGAACAAAGTTGCCGCTGTATGTTATTTTAAAATGCAAAACAGTGCCTAAGGAAGTACTACCAAATGGAATAATTGTTAAATTTCAAGGCCAAGGATGGATGTCAGCTGATTTAATTACTGGGTATGCATAGTGTGGAATAGTCAACCTGGGGCACTTTTAAGGCAGAGAGCAATGCTTATCTTAGATGTGTTCAAAGGCCACCTTACAGAGGAAGTTCAAAATACCCTTCATGGTATGAATACTGACCTTGTAGTTATACCAAGAGGTATGACATCACAAATTCAAGTGCTAGATGTTGTAGTGATGAAGTCCTTTAAGGATTACTTAAAGTCATTTTACTCAGAATGGCTTTTGGCAGGGGACCATGCATTAACTCCTACAGGGAAAATTAAGAAGCCCAGTATACCACTTCTCTGTAATTGGATCAATGCAGCATGGAAAAAAATAGATAAATTCAAGGTCGTCGTCCTTTCGGGTAAATATGGTATATGTACTTGTTGCTATTGTGCACACCAAGCAAATTGACGTTTCAAGGTCATAAGGATTTCCTCGTCCCGCTAGACCCCTCGCCCTCCAGGGTTGCCATCCCTTGAATGCCCATTTTCACACCCAGCTAATGTACTCAGTTCGCTTTATGCTACCTAGGTGTGGTGTTGACTACATTTTAAGCACTGGTGGATTTGTGATTTGAAGCTGATCATATCTAAATTGTTAGATCACTCTTTACATGTCTCTTGAGGGCTCTTTGAAATGTAAGGGGCGTGATACCCAAAGTCAGAGCAAACACATAATATATAATGTTTATAATTATTTCAAAAAGTTTTCTTCGGGTGTTGATGTTACCGAAATTGATTTTTCCAAAACACAAGCGCTGACTGCAGAAGCATGTGATGTATCCCTAAATACAGTTTCAAGAATTTGCCAGGAAGCGGCTGGGCCAAAGGAAGAATCAACAGTCTCGTTCTCATCACCAAGGAAAAGTCTGAAATTTCGAAAACCTGTTACGGACCTGAATGATTTCGATAAGGATGTTATTCGCAGAACAATATTTGAATTCTATAAGGGGCGAGTTTCCAACTGCAAAAAGATGTCTGAATTGCAGAATAAAATTCAATTTGTTGGGTCTTCCAGGTCAATGCTAAGAATTTTTAAATCACTTGGATTCAAATATAAAAAGTGCAATGACTGAAGGAAATTTTTGATGGAGAGAAAGGATATTGTGGCTTCAAGAATAAAATTCTTGAGAAAAATGCACGAAATAAGAATATCAAATGATGCACGACCAAGAATTTACTTAGATGAAAAGTGGGTAAATCAAAACAACACAGAAAGCTATATTTGGCAAAGCTCGACTGATAGAGGTGGGTTAAAAGTGCCTACAGGAAGAGGTGGTCTTCTTATAACATGCCATCCCGGATTGGCAAAAACAGGATTTCCTCCTGGTTGCAACCTAATTTTTAGAAGCACAAAAAAGGCTGCAAATGTGGATTACCACACTGAAATAAACTACGCAATTTTTAAAAACTGGTTCATAAATATGCCGTCCAGTTTGGAGGTATGCTTAATAATAATGGACAATGCCAGTTACCATTCTGTAATGGCTGAAAAAATTCCTGGGAATAATTTTAGAAAACAAGAAATAATTAATTGGCTGCAGGAAAAAAAATATCAAACATTCCCCCATAGAAACCGTCGCCGAACTTCTCACTCGAGTGAAGCAAGTGAAAGACAAATATAATATGTATGAATTGGACATGATCGCACTTGAAATGGGCCACAAGGTATTAAGGCTCCCACCATATCATTGCCAGTATAACCCTATAGAGCTGGTCTGGGCACAGGTGAAACGAGAAGTTGCTGATAAAAATAAGACATTTAAAATTGATGAATTGCAAAGGTTGGTGAATGAAGCCATCGATGGAGTAACGATTGAAGATTGGGAGAAATGCACGAGACACTCCGAGAAACTTCAGGGGGAAGATTTCATCAGAGAGTGTGCAAGAGACGAAATTACGGAACTGATCATAGTAGCGCTCACAGAGGACAGCTCGGATGATGAGCAGAATGATTTGTTTGCGGAGATTGAGGGAGAAGATAATTTGGCTGTGCCGTTTTAATTTACAAATCGTAAGTATATATATCTATATAAACAAATAGGTATGCCATATAGAGGTTGTGCGGTATTTTATAACTTAGAGGTTGCATGTTCTCATCCTAACCGCATTGGAAAATTACGCAAAATATCCAAATAACCAACAGACATTTTTTTTATTTATAAACAATTTTCGTTTATACTATAATTTTTTAAATAATATGGCTACATCAATCTGCAGGCAAATTGAAGCAAAGCTTTACAAGGAAAATAATTCTGCATTGTATGTTAAATGAAAATAAGCTTTAAATGAAAATTGAATATCAATTATAAACATTGAGAAGTAACATCATCTCGTAAATTTTGTTCAACTTATTGTTAGTCTTCATCATCTTCTGCTTTCTCATCTTGGATTTTGGAAAAGCCGACACATGAAGTAATCGAATGCTCTCTGCAAATGTATTTTAAGCACGATATACAATGTGTTTTGATCTTTGTTTTCTTTTCAGAAACAAAAAGCATAACTAGTTTGTCCATTGTTCTTCCTCAGAAATGTGTTAATTGCATAATTGAACGACCACACCTAAAAAGGATAGCATTTCAGCAAAGATCTTTTCTCAACTAAACAGGCCGACTCGCATTCAAGCAAAAAACACAGTTGACGGTTTCTTTGTGGAATGTTACAGTTTTAGTGGGGTGATAAGTAAACACTTATCCACGAATTTTGTAGTGGGAAAAACCGCTGATGCATAAACGAATGGTCAACAAAAGCATTCGGTCATTTATATCGTGTGGTCAGAGAGTGATGCGAAGTAGGGAAAACCCCTATAAGAACAATGAATGCTCACACAACGAGTCCCCCAGAGCTATAAGTAAATAGATAGTGATCTCAAGGAAAGGTACTGAGAATGCTTGGGATGAGAGTTAAATACGAGGTTATAAAATTAAGAAAATGAAAAGAGGTTGGTCTGAAAGACATACATCCTCAACGAGTCTTATCAAAAATTTAATTCAGCATAGCCGCTTTTTTATATAGGTTAATTTAAACTAATATCCCTATATTGAAAAATGCATTGCCCATTTTGATACATATTCAGGTCGGCATGATTTGTAATAATTTCGTAATGAGATCTATATTTGTCTTTAAAATATTTGGGATCTATCATCATTTTATCTCATTTAAATTTAGTGTATTGAGCAAATTTTCGTCACTTTTAACTTCGGTTATGTATCAAATTGATAAAATTTGACAATTAACTGGTGTGTCACGCATTCTTTCAAAAGAAATTTCTTCGAAGTAAGATAAGAGGCCGATGTGTGGCGTGGGAATGGAATCTTTATAAACAAATGCACTAATGAAGTCTTAGTCATGATTGCATACTAATTGGACCCCTAATTTTATTGGTATCTGTTTATTCGTATCTCTATCTCTTCCAAACACCATCTCTTCGAGTAGCAATTTCTTTACTTCGACTTCAGCTTGGCAACAGTGTGGCCAATTTCTGTGACCTTGAAACGCCAATAGGCTTGGCATGGACAATAGCTATAGTGCAGCATTACAGATCCTGCTTGTCCATTGTACCCATTGGCCTGTCCTCTGACATGCCTGTTGTAATGGGTTTATAATCTATAAATATTTTCATCCTTAAATTATCTAAGTTTTTCCTCATATGATTTTGTGTCAATATTACATGGCTCAAAAGCTGATCAAGTTTTTAAATGTTAGTTATTTAAAAGTTTTTGTATCATTTGTTATTTCATTTTTGGTGAAAAACTGAATTTCGTGCTTTTGTAGCTCCTGAAGTTGATTATAAATGGGGCAGAAACCAATTTTTCTGTGTATGTGTGCAGCAATTAAGTACTGCAAGGATTTTGCTTGGAAAAATATTTTCTCAACAATTACCTAATTCAAAGTTTTTATAAAATTGTTACTTCTTTACTTAACATCAAAATGTTGTTAATTTGAAGAAGTGGTGGCCAACCCACAGCACACATGCCAACTGGTGGCATGTAAAGCACTTGCAAATGGCATGCATCCAGATTTGAATAAAAAAGTACCGTATTTATCTGAATCCAAGATGACTCTGAATCTAATACCACCCCCCCTTTTTAGCAAACTTTCAAAACAGAAAAAAGATTTTGACCTAATTTCTCGCTGATTGTATATGGTGTATATTTCAAACACATGTATTCAGTATGGGTATAATAGTTCATTCATTAATTGAAATGGTTTGTTAGAAATTTTTGTTTGAGAAAAAAAACAATTAAAAAAAATTAATACTGTATTAATTGAAATCTGGATTGTAAGTTTGCAAGAAAATTTTCAGTTGATATAATTATTTTATCTTGTTGCATTTGTTTAAATAAACTGATTAAATACATAGCCATACTTCCTATGCTTCTATGACAACTCATCGCAGTCAGTTCATCGCGCCTCCATTCGTTGCATGAAAAATTTATTATCACACGACAAACTCATCACGCATAAAAATCATCACTTGACAAATTTGTCATGAGACAATTTGGAAGGTGAGACACCATGACTGTGTATGTCCGGGGGAGACTTTTCCACAACTAAACTTTTCTTTATTTCAAAATACCAGAATGAATCACAATTCTCTTTGCAAGATGACCCTCAATTTTTGCAAGCTGAAATTTGGAAAAAAAACCTCATCTTGGATTCGGGTAAATACAGTAACTTAATAAAAACCTTTATTATTTTTTCATGTTTGTGAGCAGTGATTTTCAATAAGGAATATAATAAAAATGAAGTACTGATCAAAATTGACGGATGATCATCTTAAAAATCTAATTCTACTAGTATGCCCTAAAATAAATCCAAACAATGAAGAAATTATAAGCTTGAAACATTGAAAATTTTCACTAAAAATGGTTTTGGTATCAAAAGAGAAGTGTATGACAACAAACATAGTGAAACAATATAAAAATTACAATAAAATTGCTTTTTTACATTTTTAGCCGATTAACATGAAATCAATTTGCTTAGCTGATGAAATTAGTTGGTGGCATGTGCCAGATATTTCAATGTAAGCTGCGGCATGTTATAGAAATATGTTGGCCATCAATGATTTAAAGCCGAGGTTGGCAACCTTTTCTGCATAGCAGGCCACATTCGTAGTTATGAATGCTGCGGAGGGCCGCATAAGAAGTCATGAGAGCTTCATTGGGCCGGATGAGTGTTTTCATCATTAATTACTGAGAGATTCTGTAGTCTCATATTAGTGAAAATCATGTGTTAGCATGTTACGAGTAAAAAAGAAAACTTTTAAATGTTTTTATTTACTTTCATGTCATCATGTGTATTCTATCAACATTGAAAAATGGATTCAGCCTAACTTATATCCAACGGTTGGATTGCAAACTCCAGGAGAGGTTGTGGATGCCAATTTTGGCCAATGCCCATTTGCATTTGATGTAGAAGATATGGCACGTGAGCTTCGAGCCCGAACACGCCTTGCTGTACACCGGCATCCTGTTCCTCAGGGTCAGGGTGAATGGCAAGCAGTTTTACATAAGTATGTCATGTTATATTTGCTTTGAGTTTTAAAAAATATAAACTAAGGTGTTTGAAGTGAAAGATTTCAATTTTAAACTACAGTGAAACCTCCGTATAACAAAATTGGTGGGACCGAAAAAAGGGATGTTCATTGTATGGAGGTTTGTTGTAGAGATGTTACGGAGGGTTGCATAAACACAGACAGGGCCAGCCCTGCACGTGTATGTTAGGCTTAACCCCTCAGAGACGGGCTAGATTTAAATACCACTCTACCATACAGCCGACAGGTATTTAATTGAAATTCCCCGATTTTGATTTAGTTCATTATAAATAACATTTTACCTAATATAATCGGATTATGTGAAAATTTTGGAATATCTACGCCATAGTACATGTTATATACTGTATATGCCGGCCTATAAGTCGACCTCGATTTTTCGGATTGTAAATACACGACTAGACATATATTCGCTGTATTAGTCAACCCCCCACATTTTTGGTAAAAAATACTTTGAATGAAGAATACGAGGAATTTTATGGTTTTTAAAACCTAAATGTAACCTTTTCCAAAAAATGCAGTGTCGATTTTTGAGTTATTAAATCATTTGTTTAATTTAAGAAAAGTTTACTGCATTGCCATCTATTGGCAGAATGTATTTCTACCTATCCTTCGTTCCTGTAATTTCAAATAAATCATTTATATATTTGAGATTCAGTAATAAAAAAATTAAAATTTTTATTTTTATTAACCATTAAAAATATTTATCTTAAATCTTCTAAAATAATTGACAGAATATGTAAAAAATATAGCAGCTGATTCAAAATGGTGATCACCTACGCCGTAAGATCAAATGTTTTCATAAATATTAATGTTTTAAATCTGTTATTTAAGGGTCATATGTTATATTCGGCATATAAGTCAACCTTAAGTTTTCAGAATTTTTTTAGCTTCTAAGGTTGACTTATATGCCGGCATATATGGTAGCTTATTTTTTTACATAATTCTATTTCAATAAGTTTATTTGTTATCGCATGAAGAAGTAATAACAGTTTATACCACACAAATGTTTAGCTCTTAATCACTGCTTTTAGTGCTAGAATAGTTCCCATGAACTTCAACTCCATTAAAAAGACGTTGTGGCACTCAAGAACTGTTTACGAATAACAACGCATGGATACGATTTATGTAAACGAGAGTGAATCATCTCTAGCTGTCCCCTATTCCCCTTCCTTTCACGGTGCCTTAGTGATCTTGACCACTACTAATTCCTATTGATTGAGAACACTCACCTTTTGTTCTGTATCTTTGATCGTATTCTTTCTGGAGATGAGATTTTCTGATGAAAATTATCGACTTGAAAAAATATTATTTCCTTCCACAAAGAATGAGCTCATTTCTGAAAGTGATTTAGAGACATTAATAAATTTTTAGTAACTAATAGAGATTAAAGGTGAAGAAATATCGCAAATCATTGTTACTTGCATCAACCAACAGAGCAAACGTATCTTCCCGAATATAAGCTGACTCCGAATTTAAACCGACCTCAAAAAAATTTCCACCATTTTTTAACAAAAAAGTAAATGTCATAGATTTTATGCTGAAGTGTGCTGGGCATGCATGCATGGCTTAGAATACATTATTGGAGATCGAAGAATAGAGTGAGAAATGGTTTAGTTGTTGACTTTTGAAATATTACTCCAATTAATAATTTCGCGTTTTTTAATAATGTTCCACATTCGGTTATGATAATTTCATTAATCTTCATTTTCACACAAGGTCAAATAAAGCAATAGCGATCTCGCAATATAATTTTTAATCCAAGTCTATTTCCAATGAGATTAGCATTTACATTACCTTAAAAAATTGCATTTTATAATTATACATGTTCATATTGATATATTGTATATGTTATATTGTATTTAACTTTACACACACAAGTTTTACCGTAATTCAAACAGTTGAGCATCAAAAGACGTCATTGCATTTTGCGTAATCGTCTGTGTAGTCAATGTACGTAATTTTAATAGCTTCCATGAATGAGGTATTAACATGCATATAAACATTACATTGGCTATAGCAATAACTGCAATAGCCAAGTAAAACTAATAGGAACTTCCCCAAATAGATAATGAAAAATAACTCAAATTGCTAACTATTCTTAATGATACATATGCATAACCCTGAGAAATGAAAGAAAATATCCAATAGCATTTAGAAACGAAAGAACAGGTAACGAGTGCAACAAAACACGAGTACTGCTAAATTCAATATTCTAGCTTTATTATTTATTCATTAATATTCATCGTAGGTCAGATATTTACTTTACAAAAAATATAGTATTATCATTTGAACGCGACAGCAATGAGAGACGTGCTGCCATCTATGGGTGACTATGAGACTTAACCCTAACCCCAAATTTTTTCTCGAACTTGCATTTAAGCTGAGGGATGATTTTTTCATGATAGATTTTGACAAAAAACATCGGCTTATATTCGGGCAGATACGGTAATTTAGTTTTGCGTAACTAGAACGGTTAGAAAAATATTGCATTCAACTTCATCTTAAGGTAAAAACCTTTCTATATAATAATGTGACAGCCAATCAAAAAAATTCAAAACTTATTTATATATAGCAAATTAAAAGCAGTGTGGCATGGGTCCATACCATGCACAGATCGGCGCTAAGGGGTTAATCATGGGGCTCATCTGATCAAGCACGGCACTGCCAAAGCGTTGAATATACGCATAACAATACATAATTATTAATATGTTCATTATCATAATAGTGCATTCTATGAAAACAATAATAGTCAATGTTAATGTCTCGCTACTAATAAAAGTGCAAGATGAGATAATGATTTTTATCTTAACTAAGGGCCTGTTGCAGTACTTCCTGCAAACATCTAGAGAGTCTTGTGTGAAGTGACCCAATGTGATAGTTCCTATGACAAAAAATTGATACAAAGAGTGTTATTAGTTGAACCACTTTTATTGCCCCTCTTAAAATAATTATATAGCTCACACTATTCATGCCTTTTCAGGAGATGACTTCCCACTTAAAACCTGCAAGAGTTTGTACTGAGTATTTAGGTGAAAGATTTGTTTAAATCGAGCCGACCGTTCTTGATTTATTTACATTTATACTGGGAGGTGATGTCACTCGAGACTTAATAGGTTTTTGTCCTTCACACGTTTTATTGAAGCCCGAGTCTAACAATGCAAAAATCCGAGATGAACAATGCAAGCTACCCTAGTAACCTGAAATGTCGAAAAACCGGAGAAAAAAAATAAACTTAAAATATGAGCAAACAGGAATTAAACAACAGAATCGGCAGTAAGAATAAGAATTTTCATTTCTTTCTGCGTTTAATGGTATAAATCTTGAGTCAAAGTCTCGGTCATAAGATATTTTAAAATGTTAAATAATAAAGGTCTACCCATCGTATTTTAGCCGATTACATGTTAATCAAATGCAACAATGAAAACTATCCTTGTATCAAACCCATGCCTTCCCGGGGGACGAATACCCACTTAAAACCGAATATTCAGGCGAAAGATTTTTTTAAATCGAGCTGACCATTCCTGGTTTATTTGCATTCATGCCAGAAGGCTTCAGATGCAGGCAGGGATGCAGAGTATTTGTGAATGAGAGTACATAAAATATCTCATGTTATTAATTCATTTAAAATGTATTGTACATAGTATTACAATTTCTCGCGAAATATAGACCAAAATTTATAGTGCGTATTACATTCTCAGGAATACAGTTATTCTGTTTAGCTTTAAATACTTGCTGATTTCAGAAGTATTCTTACTGACAGAACATGAATGTTGTTAGCGTAAAATTAATCTGGGAACACTCGATTAGCAGAAAATAGCGAAGAAGATTATTATGCATCCTATTGTTCATTCAGTGTGGGTACAGAAAATGAGAGGGTAAGGCAAAATTAAATATTTTGAGTCAAAACGTGTTTGTCCTACAGGACTGACTGGTAACATGTTACCAGTTAATCATCGACTAGCCCCACTAGAGAAAAAACATTACATAGACACGGAAAATGTTGACTCACCGAGATTCCTGAAAAATCTCGGCAAAACAGTGAGAGGGTGGAGGTAGGGGTGGGCTCTGCATTTTTCATGAACACAAGTGGGAGGAAAAATATGAGACTTTTCTGACCAATGATAAGCCAAGATTCTTTCAACTCGAAAGTTGATGCTATCCTAAGGCTCCCCACACTCTTCACGTAACCCTGCAGCAAGGTGTTCATACTGAGAGGAGGTTTTGGTCATTCATGCATTGCAACAGAAATTATATTTACATTAGTTTAGTGCACTTATCTGGCTTAGGGAAACAGGAAATTTCAGATGTGTTCAGTAGAAATTCTTGGAACACAAATACTACCTTATTTTTCATTCAGAGCATTTTGTTTCACATTTTTAATTTGTGCTCATTGAAAAAGAAAGGTTACTTTACTTTTAAAAATATAACCAAAATGAGAATATATAACATAAACATATATTTTTAAAATCACTCTCTGTAGCTGAAGGAGTAGTTCCGAAAGCTTTACGTTTGTGATGTTTCTGTGTTTTTGTGTTATTTTACGTGTGTCGCTTCGACATCCCCGGGGCCTCGCCAACCTGAAGTCGTCTGATTGGTGAGTGCTCACTGGGTTTCCTCATCCCAACACCTTGTTGACATCCATATATTCATTTTACCTTTCCTTTTCCGTAAGTTGTTATATATATATATATATATATATATATATATATATATATATATATATATATATATATATATATATATATATAACAACTTACGGAAAAGGAAAGGTAAAATAGATATATGGATGTCAACAAGGTGTTGGGATGAGGAAACCCAGTGAGCACTCACCAATCAGACGACTTCAGGTTGGCGAGGCCCCGGGGATGTCGAAGCGACACACGTAAAATAACACAAAAACACAGAAACATCACAAACGTAAAGCTTTCGGAACTACTCCTTCTTCAGCTACAGAGAGAGAACTGATGGCGGTGACACTGGGTGGAGGCATGGGGGTGGAAGGGTAGTGCGGAAAGGTCGAGGATTGGAGGAAACGGAGGGGGTTGGGGATGGGTAGGGTGTTGGAAGAAGACAGAAAGGGTGTGAAAAGCTATCGAAGGTTGAGGCCTGGGGGAGTGAAGGAGTTTAGGAGATGGATATGCGAAAGCTCCCACTGACGGAGTTGGGGAGCCGAAGCATTGTCGGGGAGAGCGCGAATGACTCTCACTGTGAAGCAGTTGTTGAACTTTAAATTATGTTTGTTCGCATGAACGGCCACCGGCAGCGGTCGTTTGAGAATGACGCTGTTGCGGTGGCCATTCATGCGGATGTTGAGGGGATTGCTGGTGAGGCCAACATAAAAGGCGGGACATTGGGTGCATCTCAGGAGGTAAATGATATTGCGGGTGGTGCAGTTGGTGGTGGAAGTTATGGGGTAGGTGATGTTGGTTGTGGGACTGGAGAAGGAGTTGCAGGGGGGGTTTATTGGGCATGTTAGACATCGGGGTCTACCGCAGGGGTAAGATCCGGCAGGGTGTAAAGGCGTGGGTGCTGGGGGTTCTTTCTTCCATAGAATGTTTGCCAGATTAGGGGGACGGCGGAAGGAGAGCATCGGTGGTCTGGGAAATGGGATCTGGTGAGGGGAGGATGAGAGGATTAGGTGGGCGGCTTTCAGGATGTTTTTCAGAATGTCGTGGATGCCGGGGAAATACAGGGTGGTTAGGGTGAGTTGGAGGGTGGAATCGGTGGTGGTGTGGGTATTGAGGTGGGAGTTAGGGGTGGCGGGTGCGACTGCCCGCCGGATTTGGTCTCGGATCAGATCCGGCGGGTATCCGCGCTGTAAGAAGGCATGTTCGAGGGTGGAGCAGTACTCGGACAGGGAATCTCTGTCCGAGCAAATTCTCCGCCCTCGTCGGGCTAGGGCATAGGGAATAGAGGTTTTGGTGTGGAGGGGATGGCAGCTGTTGAACTGGAGATATTGAAGGCGGTTGGAAGGCTTGAGGTGCACGCTGGTGTGGATTTTGTTTTCCCGGATGGAGAGATCGACATCCAGGAAGGTGATGTTGGAGGCAGAGAAGTGGTGGGTGAAGGAAAGCGTGGGGTGGGATGAGAGGTGTTGTAAAAAGGATTGTAGCGAGTCGGGTCCATGTGTCCAGAGAAGAAAAATATCGTCAATATACCTCAGCCATAGGAGTGGTATGGGGGAAACGTCAAGAAAGCGTTCCTCCCATTCACCTAAGAAGGCATTGGCATAGGAGGGCGCCATGCGAGTGCCCATCGCGGTACCTTTTATTTGTAGGTAGTGGCGCCCTCCGAAAGAGAAGTTGTTTTTTTGGAGCACCATTTCAGCCAGCTTCGTTAGGAAATGGGAGGATGGTCTTGTGTCAGGTGGTCTGGAGTCCAATAATTTTCTCAGAGCGGATAGTCCTTGGTTGTGAGGGATGTTGGTGTAGAGGGAGCAGACGTCTTTAGTGGACATAATTGTGTTAGGTGGGAGAGGGGAAGGGAGTGATTTTAGGCGTAGTAGAAAGTGGTTTGTGTCTCTGATGAAGGATGGGATTTGACGGACGAGAGGTTGTAGGTGGGAGTCAACATAGGCAGAGATGCGTTCCGTGGGAGAATTAAAGCTGGCAACAATGGGGCGGCCGGGGATGTTGGGTTTGTGGATTTTTGGGAGTAGGTAGAAGGTTGGGGTCCGGGGTGTGTTGGGGATCATCAGGGAAATGGTGGAATCAGAGAGGCCTTCTTGTTTTCCCACGGAACGCAGATATGCAGAAATTTCGGAGGAGTGGCGGTCAGTGGGGTTGGAGGGGAGAGGAAGGTAAGATGTTTGGTCAGATAGTTGGCGGAGGGCTTCGTCGTTGTAATGCGAGCGGTCCATTACCACGGTGGTGGTACCTTTGTCTGCAGGGAGGATAATAATTTTGTCGTTGCGTTTCAACGTAGAAATTGCGTGTCTTTCTGGTTTCGTCAAATTGTCGTTGTGGTCAAGGAGGTCGGGAAAGTTGGGCTGGGCGACTGCGTGAATTATGTAATTAGCATATTGCTCGATGGGATGGTGGGGAGGAAGAGAGGGTGGGATGTATTGGGAAGGGGGTTTGAAGGCAGAAAGGGATTGTGGAAGTGAGTCGGGGGAAGATGAGGAGTCAGATGTGGGTGGGGCGGCTTTGAGGCGGAGTAAGCGTGCGTCATCCCAACACCTTGTTGACATCCATATATATATATATATATATATATATATATATATATATATATATATATATATATATATATATATATATATATTTGTAGACAACCCAATATTAACCGAGTTTGTTAACTTTAAATGTACCAGGGGACATGAATTTCGTCAAAAATATTTTAAGGGATATGCCGACTAAAAAGGTTGACTACCACTGCGTTAACCGATTAGTGACTGAATTAAATGATGGAAAATGGCCAATTTTTTACCTTTTTGAGAAAAGTACATTTGGAAAATAACTTTAACTCTGATCCTTTCTAAACTTTTCCTGTATTATGATAAGGGTCCACAGTAAATGTTTAAAAACTTAGTAGGCTTCTGGTTTGTTCATTACCGGAGATTTATATGGTATTCTTTGAAGCAAGGGTCAATGTACAACCTTTTCTGCAAAAGGAACACACAAAAATTGTCCTCTTCCTTATTCCTTTTCCCTTACATACCACACATTCTTTTTGCAGTACTATATTTCTCTTATTTATTTCCGCTTGATCGGGATAATGGCACTCTCTACAATTATGCATAGTAGAAACATTTGTCCAGTGTCCTGGGGCTTTTCTGCTACTGTAGTCGTTAATGTGGTCTCTGATTACATCCTAATAGAAATTTTTAGAGGCGAAACTGACTTATTAGTAGCTTATTTGTAGTAGGTATAAGAATGTAATATCGTTCTAGTTAGTAAGTCAAGGATCAGTGTATGATACCACTTTTTTTGTAGAAATATGTAAGCTGTAGTAGCTACATAGCTGGTTGTTTCTATCTATACCTCCCATGAATTCATGGTATACCCTTACAATCTTGGGACAATACACTTCCACCTTCGACCCATTCTTCTGCATAGTTTTTACTAAGGTGACTAGATATTTTTTTCCAAAAGGGAGGACATTGTTTTTTTTACAATATGGAAGGACAAAGGGAAGGAAAAGGAAGGACACATTTCATGACAAAAAAACTGTTTATATGCTTTATTTAATATTTTTTCAAACAAAATAAAGGTTCTAAAAAACATACATTACAACAGTCTCATGACATACGAATTTTTTTATTTAAAAAAAAATCCTGTAAGCTCTCAAGAAAAATAACTAGCGCCTCTACATAATTTTAGAGACCATTTTTCACAGTAAAACACTCAAATTACATAATGACAAATCGCATTGAAGGAATGTCAATTTCAGAAGCTCAAAGATGAATTGCACAAATTTTAAACCTAAGTGTTTAGTAATTACGTGTGTTCTACACATTCGAGAAAAATAAACCCCAACATGGAAAAGTTTAAACAAAGTTCAAAAGAAATTAAAATTGAAAATATTAGATTCAATCCTACAAATTGTTATTTATTCTAAATTAGTTCCTGATTGCTTGAAAATTATTTTATATGAGCTAATATTTATTGAAAATATATTTATTCAAAATATATATTTATTGAAATATCTTTTCTCAAAAGGCTGAAATATGTAGTATGTTTTTAAAAATGAAGTATTTTTATTCCAATAATGACTTATGATGGTTTTGTATTGAAATATTTGTCATTTCTGTTGAATTTTTTCAAAAAATCATCATTTTTATTTAACATTTCTGAGAATTGATCGCAGCTATAATCCATGTTAACTTTTATCATTATGAACAGTTGTATAAAACTCCTTAAGCCAAAAAAATTGTAGGGTAAGCCCTATGCATTTCGCCCACTAAGTGGGTATCTTCAGGGGAGAACCTGCCTTGGCAGTGAACAAGGTTCAACTGTTGAACCTTGTTCACTGCCAAGGCAGGTTCTCCCCTGAAGATACCCACTTAGTGGGCGAAATGCATAGGGCTTACCCTACAATTTTTTTGGCTTAAGGAGTTTTATACAACTGTTCAACTTGGAGCCAAAGTGATTACGAGCTACCATCTACTGTTTTATCATTATGATTGAGGTCAATGTTTCCAAAGAAAAGCCTGTTCTTTACACTGTTCCACACATCATTAATTAACGAGAATACATGCTCTACACTTGCATTTGTCCCAGGTAAACATAAAGCCATTTCAACCAATATCTTTAAATTAATAAAAGGAAGATATTTGGTTTTAAAAAACTGAAATACTTCCACCCATCTTTTTCAACTTCTATTTTATTTTCAGACCATTCAGAAAACTTCTTAGCTGAGCAGTACTCATTTAGCCTCTGAACCTCATCAAACAGTGTATTGTCATCAATCTTGATGGGACACTTTATTCGCAAATTTCATTGATTCAACCACTTTTTCCCACTCTTGTTTTTCTTAACCCTTGCTCTACCAAGGTATTTTACAACTTACTCCTCCCAAGGGGAGTAACTCAGTTACCCTACCATTCTTTTGTCAGAAATAGTTGTTTATTGGAAGAAATTTGTTAATATTAGGATATCTATATAAAATAAATAATATAGAATATATATTTTGAAAGAAAATAATTAATATTTTATAATTACTTCACAATTGTAATAAAAGTTTTGCTACCTTGAGTGTTGAGCACAACCAAAGGAAAACTTTTATTTACAACAGTCTTGCACTGTAACATACATTAACATAAGTTCATTCTTTCGTAGTTTAACATGCATCTACCCATAACCAAAATGCTTTGAAAAACTCGACCAAGTGGGGTAACTCAGTTGCCCCGACAGTGTTTTCATTTAAAAAGTGGCTCTAAAAAATTGGTAAATTTACACAAAATCCAACAGCAATGTTCATAGACAGTAAAAAACGAATAGATGAGGGGATATGAATGAAATCCCAAAAATAACCATTAAAAAAATAGAAAAACGTCATTGGGGTAACTGAGTTACCCCCCTTGGCAGAGGAAGGGTTAATAAAGTCCACTGAAAAACACTTATTCCATCCAGAAATTGTTGTCCATTTGATCAAATAATCAAGGCAATTTCTATAAAATAGTTTAATCTCATCCGTGAACATCCCTCTAACTGTTAGATTATTCTCTTCTAGTTTCTTCAATAAATTATCTGCATTTACTGGTAGAAATTCCATATTTAATCTGAATTCCAATTGATCATTAAAACTATGAATAATTGACGTTACTTCAGCTGCACATATTTTGTTCTTTTCAATTTGCTCTATATTTGACTATGCATGAAATGCAGAGTAATTTAAGCTAATGGATTTTTAAAAAAATCTTTTAGAACTTGGGGACACTTATCTAAACTTAAAAAATATAACCTTAATGGTTCAAATAATTGAGTAACATGTTCAATGGCAGGTAGGCGTTAAAGCCAACCACCTGGTTTTTGAGTAACCTAATAATTTCTTATGCTCAACTGAAGCGATCTCACAAAATTTAGCTCGACACTTTACTCACACAGTGAAACGATGAAAATGTAAGTATATTTGTGAAAGGATTACATATACATCTATAGCCATTTGACTTGAGAATACACAAATACACAAATTAAAAGAAGGCGTGGCTTGAGTAAAAGGAAGGACAGAGGCAGAGAAATGTTCAAAAAGGAGGACATGGGAGGACAAAAGGTTTAGGGAGGACAGTGATTGAAAAAGGACTGTCCTTCCAAAAGGAGGACATCTGGTCTCCGTATTTTTACACACCGCATTGGGTATATAGGTGAGTCATAGCCCACTGACAAAAAGGAGATTAATAAGTAGGTCGGAGGTGAGCCACTCGCAGTCCCCTTTGTTTCTTTCTTTCCTTCCAGCCATTAGTGCTTGCAACCAATTCTTTGGGATAGTCTGTGCAGTTAGTGTTTGCAGTCCCTATGGCTCTCAGACCTTTCTTTGAGAGGACGGTAAATAGATTTGGCAACATAAAATATCTATCGCAAATTATGGTAGAACCTGACCCTAAGAGAGGCTCTGCAAGAAATGTCATGAGATTTCCACCCAAACCCATATTATTATTTTTAATGCCCCCTTCTCTGTATACAATTCTAAGTGAAAAACGTCCCAACGTTCCATCTGCTCTTCCTCACCACTTGAATCCCCTGACCGATATCTTCACCCTGTTTTCTTTTGGTTGCCATTGTCAAATATAAACGGTAAAGTTAAAAAAAATGTAAAATAGAAACCACTGATGGAAAAAATATGTAACTGTGCAGAACAGAACTTCAAACTATCTGTAAGCTGCTGGCAAAAAATGATAAAAGAAGCAAATACCATGCCAACACACTAGAGGGCAGAAAATATATCGGTGCTCCGTCCCTTATCGGTTAAACCTCTAAAAATTTCTTTACGAACATCTAAATATTTTTATATACCTTATGGATGTCCAATTTTTGCTCTTTTTTATGCACTGTCCGTAAATATACGAACATTTGGCAACCCTGTTACCTACTGTAGCACAAAGTAACACTGTCAGACTCCACCCTCCCCTTTGTATCATCAAATTTGTGAGCAGTCTCTAGGTCAGCGGTTTTGTAAATAGTGAGTGCAGGAGCTCAGAAAGAGTCGGTATTGAGATACCGCTACACAGAAGCAATGTATATACAGTGAAACTTCGATTTTACGTTTTTGAAGGGACCGATTTGAAAAAACGTAAAATCAGGGAATACATAAAATCTAGAAAAATAAAATTCTTAATTCTGAAGAAAAGAAGAGTTCTGTTCAGTTGCAAATTGTAAAACAATCCATTTTCATCTGCATTGTAAATATCACAGAGCGCATAACCCTTTATGTCTTCCAATAACTTTCCTTTTTTCCACGTTTCAACTGTTTCTATATTAACACTCTTTCCCTCACCAGATATAGTTTTGTAGACTTCATTATGGCACCTCTTAAATTTGTCAATCCAGCCATTGGACGCAGTGAAATCATCTATACCAAGCTTCGCAGCCAAATGTACCTTCTCTTTCAAAAGAGGACCACTAACAGCAGTGTTACTTGCACGTACCTGCTTAAACCAAACAGAAAGGGCCCTCTCCAGCTCTTCTAGAGGCGAAAATTTCAAAGATTTTTTTTGTTAGAAAATTTTCCACACTGTGAATAACTCTTTTCTATACTCTCGCGATTCTGCACGATCTTGTTTAGCATTGACATGGTGATTCCTAACCGAGAAGCTAATTGAATGTGTGTTCCTATATTCGTGTCAGCTTCCGCTAAAATATCAATCTTTTTGCATATAGTGAATGCTCTGGTTTTTTCATGTTGTTATTCATATTAAGAGTTATTAACAAACTTCGAAAACTACACATTTTATGTGGATAATGTTTGCAATTTCATGAAAATACGCTGCAGATGAAAAAATAACCTTATGAATAAGACATCTGCCATGACCTAATGATGTTATAGGTGTGAATACTGGAGTAGGGGTCCAGTTTTATCTCTACAGAAGGATAATGCCTCACACCTGTCATGAAAGCAGAAGAAAAATAAATAATTAATCTTCATATAAATTTCAAAAGAAATTAATGAAAATGAAGTTAAAAATATTTACATTTAATATAATAATAGAAAATTTATAAAATATAAATCCAGGATTAGATGAAGTATGCAACTTCAATTATCTGATTTATTTAAGAGAATACAGAAAAAAGAATAAAAATAATTACGTCTTCGTTTCTGGATGAATTCACTTTACACAGATGCCCTGCACTAATAGAAAAATCTGCTGCCGAATCAGTTGGATTTCTTCACACTAGCCAGTACGTTCCATTGATGATTTCACGAATCCAATCAGCTGTAACGCGCGGGCGGGAGTGGCATGATTGCTGCCACCACCTGAGGTTTAATGAGGGTCAGGACCTCGCAAGGGTTCTTGCCCTGGGGGCGTTGTGAGAGAGAAACACAAAAACTGCTTCCTCCTTTTAGTCCGCGAATGACGGCCTCCCAAATGGTGCCGCACCACGTCTTCCTCTTCGCGAACTCCACGGATTGCTCTCTCGGTCCGCCTCTAGATACTCTCCACACTCAGTCACCCTTCTCCTTGACCGCTCCTCGGTCCGCTCCCTTCGCACGCCGTCCCGACACTGCCTCACCGCCTTCTCGTCCACGATGACCCCTTTTTGAGAGAAGGCGTCTTTTTCCACCACCATCTGGAAGGGCCAAGGTGCCCCCTTCTCTTCGTCTCTTGTCTTGGTGGTCCATCCTCGGAAACACAAAAGGGTCCAGGGTTATGTGGTGAAACCATAACCGCCTATGCCTTCCCGGAAGAACACAGCAGGGGAAGATCGGCCGCTTCTCCGAATACCCTCCATAAATTTAGAGGGACAGTCCAGCCGTTTACCCGGCTTATTACACAGCAATACAACAATTGTAAGACAGTTATGCTTTATTTTCTAATAGTCAATCTGAGGGAATGTAATAGAGGAAAGAAAACCATAAATTAAAAAAAAACGGTATAAGGGGATGATAGCTGCAATTAACACACAACTATAATTTTTTTGAGAAATTAAATTTGCAGATATGTAGTGCTATTTCATATACAAAAAAATAATTACCTTTTAAATGCCAATGATAGACAATACATGATGTATTTGCTTAAAAAATGTTCACGCTTCCTCTCTTTAAAAGAAAAAGTACTGGAAAATCACTTTCTCCTTTTCTTCACACGAATAAGCACACACAAGGTCGATCCAAAGCCTCAAACAATCCAACTGGCTGTAAGATAGTTCTTTATTATTAGTGAGACTATGGATGCAATGAAAGCAGCATGGAAAAACACATTAAAAATTCTGAGAATGACATCCTAAAGTAGAATATCACCAGCTACGAGATTTACCAGAAGCAAACTTTGGAAAATAAGTTTTGCATTTTCTGAGAAAATATGAATGCAGATGGTTTCAGTTAAGGAGCTGTCTTTAATAAAGTAATTCAAAAGGAAGGGAAGGGTATGGCTCCCATTATGCAAAGGTGCAGCTGCAGGTCAATTTCAGAAAGAAAGAGACAAGAACGGGAGACGGTGGATCTAGGAGCGGGGTTCTAAGGGAAATTTGAAAAGACAAATAAGGACGTAAAATCTGGTAAAAAATGTGTCACTCGGACCTCAATTTTGAGTCATAAATTCGAGGAAAACCGAAAATCAGAGATCGTAAAATCGAAGTTTCACTGTAGCACTTTCTTCTGAGGTATCGATTTCCTTCATTCCCCATATTTTTCCTTACAATATCACATCCATACACCTCATTCTAATTCTCCCAGTTAAGATGATTGTTATTCATTTGAGTGACAACAGCCAGGAAGAACTTTACACATAAGCGATGGCGATAGATTCGGATGAGCATTTTAAGTATGATAATAATCCAATGATTACACTTTGTGATGGCTTAAAGAGTATTCGGCGAGCATGATCCATTCTCTCATTCGGCCGTTTCCAACTAAGGATAGTGATTTGGTAGGAGTAGGGAGATAGGCATGTGGCATTAGGGCGACACTGTTTTTGCGCTGAGATGATCCAGCGACAGCCAATGTTTACAATTTTGTTTTAGTCAAAATTTCGTTGCATGGAGGTGTTTTAATTTTGGGGACCAGGTTCAGACTTCGCTCTACGGGAGTTTCGTAGTTATGGAGGTTCATTATAGGGAGGCTTCTTGTATGCATTTTACGTTCCAGAGGCGGGACCAAGATCAAAGTTTGTTATACGGAGGTTCTTGTTATAGGGAGGTTTGTAAGATAGAGGTTTTACTGTGTATTCCTAGTAATTCTCTGTTAAGTAATTGTTACATTATACATGATAAATGAATACATTAATAAAAAAGTCTTTTTCTCCAAATGATTATTTTTTCTTATTAATCATTAGTTTCCAGTTCTATTTATTCATAATTTTTTTGTCATTAGAATGGTATCAACGTACTTAGTTCATCATGGCTACTGTGCAACTGCTGAAGCATTTGCTCGAGCAACAGGCCAGTCATTTGAAGAAGATCTTGCATCAATCAAAAATAGACAAAGTGAGTGTGGCTATTTGATTACTGTAATTCATCTGTAAATACAGTACAACCATGATTATCTGTGTACAGATTAACCACGTGGCAAATTAACTGGGCATTATGAAGTGAGTTTAACTTTTGCCGCTTAAATATGAAGATGATTTGGAATTTACTTCTTTATTAAGCACCTGCTGATATAGCAGATCATTGAAAAAAATCTGTTTCAGCTAAAAAGACAAAGTTGACAGGGTTCTTGGACAAAATAAATAATGTAAACTGATTTACCTACCAAGTGAAGCTATTTTATTTTTTATTTTAGAATGATATTTATAAATCGCGGACCATCTTAAATTTGCATCCCATGTATTTTATGGGTACACAAAGTGGTAACCAGTTTTCCAATGCCAAAAACAAATTTTAATGTTTTATTCATTCTACCCTAATTTCATTTTCTAGTTTAATTGATACCTTTTTATCTATTACATAATAAATAATTGATTTAGTTCATTGATTAAGTTTATATGTACATTAATAAGCAGCAATAGTAAGAAGTATTAGCGGTAATGAAGAGTCAATTTTCTGGTGAAACTTTTTGCATAGGCTAAGGCTAGGTTAA
Organism: Tanypteryx hageni; assembly: GCA_028673005.1. NCBI lineage: Eukaryota > Metazoa > Arthropoda > Insecta > Odonata > Petaluridae > Tanypteryx > Tanypteryx hageni. The sequence continues at coordinate 226,383,558 of CM054112.1, read as the reverse complement.
ACTACTGTTAGAAACGGGAATAATTGGAACATTTTTGATGAACTCCAACCCTAACATTACATATTTATTTTATAGACCAATTGTAAGCTTATTTTATGTTGCAAATTTATTGTGTTGAAAGGATCTTGATATAAAATAAAGTAATAGTTTCCTTCGTAGACATCATCTTCATTCAGGTGAATATGGAATGTGATGTTTTTTCCTTAAACAAATTGGTACAGTATTTAACATTGATAATACAAAATTTTGCCTTTACAAATGCAGATAATCCAAGTTCTTCAATCATCCGTGCTTACCCAAGTCCCAATTACCGCATATAATCAGGGTTTTACTGTAATAAAATATAATTGCTTATTTTTGCTAAATGCAAGATTCTGTTACATTAAATTTTTGTAAAATATTTTGTGTTGTGCAATTCATCTTATTCTGTCTATTTTTATTTTTTGGAATTTGCAGGGGTGTTGAAGTTGGTTCTATCTGGAAGAATGGGGGAGGCAATCGAAGCTGCTGGGCGACTGTATCCTGGCCTTCTGGAGGGTGATCGTAATCTCCTTTTCCTCCTGAAGTGCCGCCAGTTTGTCGAAATGGTCAATGGCACAGACTCGGAGGTTGCAGTTACCTCAGTCACGAGTAAATCTCCAGATGTCTCTCCAGTACCTCCCCCTCCTCCTCCACCACCGCCTCCCCCTCCATCCTCTTCCCCTCCTCACTCAAATGGTCTCCCTCCTCCTCCCCCACCACCTCCTCCATTGCCATCTCGGCCACAGCCAGCCAGAAGATCCCATGGAGATAGTCCAGAGCCATCAATTCCTCAGGCAGTTCCATCCACCCGTCCTTCTCCCTCTTCTTCATCTGGCCCTATACAGACTTCTGTGATTCAATCTACTAAGGGATATGCTTCTGGGGGACTCACAGACGATTCAAACAGTGCAAATGGTGATGGTACTGTTGATGAACTGAATGGAGAAAGCCTTTCTAAGGTGCCTCAGAGTGGTGGAAGTGATGTGGAGATGGAAATGGCTGTGGAAGATCGACCTAGTGGTGTAAGCAGTGGTGTTGGTAGTAGTGATGGTGGACGACACCAAAGACATGGAAATTCAGCCAACCGTTCCCCTTCAAATGGATACCAGAATGGCACTACCTCCTCTTGTTTGGGACAGAATGGCAGGAGTGGTGAGGAAGGGGGCATTGCACAAGAGACTTCTGTTGATGGAGTTGTGGAAGTGAGAGCAGCTGAGGACGAGGAGGAAGACATGGGTAAGTATTTCATGATTGGGAAGACTGTAATCCTTAGAATTATCATTTTAATCCTTTGCTCTTGTATTTCAAGTTGGACTTGACATTGCTTGTGCTTGCTGCAGCTTGTGTGTCAAGGCTGACTCAACACATTTCTCTAAACCATTTAGTATCTGTTTCGGCTTAGTTAATTATTTATGGTCAACAAAATTTAAGCTATTTTATAATTGCATCGGCAATGCCTATATTTATGCAAAATATATAAAGTAACATTATGTTATTTTAAAATTCAAGTGTAAAGGATTCGTATTTTCTAGAAGAAAATTGGTAAATATATGATACAGAAATTAAATTTTAACTGCATGGAAAATTTAGGTGAAATTCAACAAAACATTCAGTTAAAAGCTTGTGGACTCTAGGATTGGAATTTTTCAATCACCACAAGTAATATTTAGTCATATGATGTTCGAGGGTCTTTCATCTGAGTTCTATGATGACTATATTAACTAGAGATAAGGTTTTAGCTATTGCTAATTCAACTTTGAATATGGGTAAGGTGAATCTGCTCTGTGACCGTCTTTGCAGATAACAAATATAAGAAGTAAAATCAAATTAATCTGTTGAATCAAGTTTTCAGAATAGTTAAATCCAATATTTTTTACATGATGGCCATTTACATTTTTCTATATTTTAATTATGAAATGATAATTTAGTTGTGGCTGATATAGTCTTCAATTTAAAAACAATATTGAAACTTAATTCATATTTTTTATGTATGCCAACAGCAAATCTTAGGTAAAATAAAATCTGATGGCATAAACATTACAAGCCGAATTTTTCTAAGACAGACAGGCAAAAAAATGCTGTTTGACCATCATTTTTGTAAACAGCTGTTTTTAACCATATGATCAAATTCAGTTTACATAATTATCTATTGTTCATTTATTTGGCTCAGTATAATACTTTTACAATGAAAAACCAGGAAAGAGAGTGATTAGACAAACACTTTTATAAAGCTAAGATTTTATTGCATCATATTATTAGTAAGTTCTTGTATCTACAACAGTTCTGAGCATATAGTTTCAATTTAAAATTTTTGGATCATTTCCTTTGCGTGTTTCATCGTACATAAATATAACTTTCTTAAAAATATGTGATATGTCACTAAACTTCATATTTTACTGTCTTTGCAGCAGGTCAGTTTACCTCAACAGTAACAAGTCTGACTTCAAAAACAAGAGTTCCCAGTTTCATATTCCCATCAGACCTGATTTAATTAACTAAATTAATTGATCCCTTTAATTTTTAAACATACAGGTAGGCATATGCTTAGAATTGTAAATTGTATGCACACAACTGAGTGGCTGAAGCCTATACCTAAACACAACACATCTTGAACTACAAACATTTGAAAATTTTATCTCAATTAAAGCTATCTACAGCTTAAATTTCCATGGAGACACAATTTCTTGCTTTTGCATGAAAATGCTCTATTATCTGTTTAGAATATCACAATAGTTTTACAATTTTTTGGAAAAATATTAATGAATCAGTAACATACATCCTTAATGCATTGGAATATCCATAATACAACTGGAAGGTCACACTTGAGAATGAGAAATATAGATGTTTTGCAATAATTTTTTCTATATTTGAAACATGCAGTACTATGTTTGGAAAAATTAGTTCTTTACAAGGATCTTCTTTTTATAAGTATATTAATCCAAATGTTTGTTTTTTGATCTAATTTTAGATTGCAACAAATTATTAAGAATAATGCCATAATGTGTATCATGGCAGACTAAATATTTTTTCCATTGAAAATATTCAGCTTTTTTAGAAGGCTTATTAAACAGTTTTTGCGAAAGAATTGAGTTCAATTCTTTTGGATACACATGTTTAAATCCGATAGCTTTCTGCAAGAAAATGTGCAACATATGGTTTTACAGAATGTGTTGTGTAAGAAATGGTTGTACTATCCCAAAAAGCATTTTATATTTATTTTTTATAGGTATATTTTTATGTTCGCCAAGCTTTTAACATTTCATTAACAGATATCTATTTACATGATTTCTTTGAATTGAATAAGCCTTAGTTTGCTTTTAACCTGCTTCAAGCCATGTTGCTATAATCAGGTGCTCCAGACGTATTATCATAGCTGGTCTATTGTGTTAGAGATTCTTAAGCAGGCTACAGGCATCTCTCGCATAGCAATGCTTCTCTCAAAAATGTTTCGTAGTTACATTACCATGTTATTATGATTGTGTTTTGGTCTTACAACGTGCCTAATTTGTGTTTATGATGCTGGCATGGCACCAGATTTTGTGCTCTTCAGTTACCATACTCAGCTAGACGTCAGTTTTCTTACTTGGTTGTAAGATATTGATACGTATTGCATTTACAAAGTAACCATCATCAGTGTAATCCTCCATACCTCGGCACCTGATGCCTTGGAACCGTTGTAACCCAATCCACATGATTCCTAGTTACTCAGAATCTACCAGATGATGATTACTTTGTGACTGAAATACGTACTGGTGTCTTGCAATTTTGTATAGACTAAGAATATAAGTTTTAATTTTAACTAGGGGCCCATTGCAGTACTTCCTACAAATATCTAGAGAGCCTTGTGTGAAGTGGCCCAATGCGATAGTTCCTATGACAAAAAATTTCTTACAAGAGTGTTATTAGTTGAACCACTTTCATTGCCCCTCTTAAAATAATTATATAGCTCACACCATTTTCATAACCAAAAACACATACCTACATGATTTAGACTACCGGTACACAATATTTTTTGTTTTGTTCAATATTTCTTATGGTACAGCATATTGTATGTTTTCTGGTTTGTTTAATATGAAGTAATCAATGCACCGGCCATGGATCATTGTCGAAAGAAATTAATCAAACATTATCAGTATAGTAATTTGCTTAAACTGCACAATAAAACTTGCAAACAAAACAATATTTTCAATGAATGGGTGAAATATCTTTTTATTTGAAATGTTAAGTTGTCCATTATTACAATGCATTGGTGTTGTTTTTTTTCTTCGCTACGTATTTCATTGGTTTTACACTTACACAAAACTTTTCACATAAATTTTCAATCGGTTATTGTCATTGATTCATTTGTTTCATTGTAGGCTTAGTGCAAATGCACTTGAAGCCCAAATCTAACAATGCAAAATTCTGAGGTCAACAATAGAAATGTTGAAAAATTGGAGCAAATCGAATATAAACTTAAAATATGAGCAAACACGAATTAAACAACAGAAACGAAAGTAAGAATAAGAATATTCATTGTGAAATAGTGCAAATCACAAGTCAAAGTCTCAATCGTAAGATATTTTAAAATGTTAAAGACTGAAGGTCTACACATCGTATTCCAGCCAATTATGTGACAAATGCAAAAACTATTAACTTTCCTGATATCGTACCCATGCTTTATCGGGAGACGACTACCTGCTTAAAAACTGCAAGAGGTCGCACTGAGTATTCAGGCAAAAGATTTGTCGAAATCAAGCAGACCGTTCTTGTTTATTTATGTGACGTCACTCAAGGCTTAATGTGTTTTTGTCCTTTATGCGTTTCATTGCAAGCTTAGTGCGAATGCACTTGAAACCCAAATCTAACAATGCAAAAATCCGAGATGAACAATGCCAGCTACCCTAGCAACCTCCATTTTTGAAATGTCGAAAAACCGGAGAAAATTGAAAATAAACTTAAAAATATGAACAAACAGGAATTTAACAACAGAATCGGTGGTAAGAAAAAGAATCTTCATTTCTTTCTGTGTGAAATGGTATAAATCTCGAGTGAAAGTCTCAATCGTAAGACATTTTAAAATGTTAAAAAATAAAGGTCTACACATCGTATTCTATTTAATTACGTGTTAATCAAATGAAAAAAAAACTATCCTGGTATCGAACCCATGCCATTCTGTGGGACAACTACCCACTTAAAACCTGTAGGAGTTCGAGCCGAGTATTCAGGCGAAAGATTTGTCGAAATCAAGCCTACTGTTCCCGGTTTATTTGCGTTCATGCCGGAGGGCTTCCGATGCAGGCAGGCAGGGACAGATGCAGAGAGTTTTACAATGAAGAAAAATTTGAATTGTATATTAAGTTATGGCACAGTTTTATATTGTAATACAGTAGTCCCTCTCCAACTGCGGTTTCCAGTATCTGTGGTTTTACTGCTCTCACCTAAATGTATGCAAAACCGCTCCAGCTCGTTCATAAATGTATGCAAAACCGCTCCAAATTCTTCGGTCTGATTGCCTACATAAGTGGTCGGTATGAATTTCAATATGAAAGTCTAATAGAAAAGAAGATCAATATAATCTATACAATTAGAAAAATGTTGTTGCTAACATTTTATAGTTTAAATTATTTTTTAAGTGTAGCACCTCTTTTATGTTAAACCTATAGTTTCAATCAATCTGAACACTCGCAATAATGGAGAAAATCCACGTGCCTTTTAATTTGCATTAAATTTATGTTTTCTCAAAAGTGGCCTACAGTCTTAGTTACCCACAGTTCTGAACAAATATTGTCATTATTAAAAGTTATGTTATAGAAGAGGCTGAAAGCTCTCCTAAGTGTAATTTGTTCATGCAAAGAATGGTGCTCCTGTCTGATTTCACTAATATGTATTTACATCTCTCTATTTACTCTTTGCAGTTATTTATTCTGCATAATTTTTTGCATTAATATTTAATCCTCATGTCATTTTGGTAACATCCCTCAGCTACTATCTCCTCTCCTCATTACAGCTATTTTTTATTTTGTTTGTGTTTTCTGATAATAGTTTGTCTTTCTCTATTTTGGAAAAACATTCCTGTAATGGCCCCAATTACCATGGCTTTTATAACATTATTTGTTGTGTATACATCTGTTGTGTGTACATTATCTGTACCCCTTAACCGGCTACAAATTAGTTTTATTTTACTGATTTATCATATAATTTTTATTAAATCGTTTGCCAAAACACTATCTTCACCGAAGTGGAGGAAAAACAAGTGAAAGTATATAACTGAATTTTCATAACAAAATTTTATATAGTTGTTACGTTTATATGTATTTTTTAGTTGAAGTCGAGTGTGTATGTTAATCATGGATTACTCTCCCAAAAAGACTCAAATATATTTTAATAAAATTACTAAATTGAACCTTATAGACGTGTAAAAACATCAAACACAGAAAGTATAGAAGGCATTAAGTACAGTAAAATTTCTTTAATCCATAAACAAATATAAGAAATCTATCAATTATTTTAAATTTCCAGTCAACACTTAAAAATGCTGATCTGCAAAAAACATTTTTCTTAATGAAGAGGAGTAAGTTAAAATAATTACTAAGGTTGTGATATTTTTAAAAAGACTGCATATCAATATCATCAATAGTTTCCACGATTTTGATGAATATATGCTATGTCAGGAGCAAGGCAGTATTAAGGGCTTAGCTGCTGAAATTAAACCCAACTTTATGGCTGTGTATGGGCAGAAGAGGACTGTAATCTGCCGACCTCCTCGAAAAAGGAGGAAGGGACAGGAAGACCTCTCACAAAGAATTTTATTATATATTAAAATTACAGTAAAACCTCGTAATTTCGAAGTTCAAGGGACCACAAAAATATGACTTCGAATTGTGTTCGAAATAAACGAACTAAAAAAAACGAAATTTCTTATGATCCACTACTTAGACAGTAAAATTGCAATATAATCTTATCTATCCATTCTGCTACAAAACATATTGACCTTACAAGTTCATAAACGGCAAATTCATGAACAGAGCTAAAGTGACCACTTAATTCATGAATCATGAACACCACCGCGTGTGAACATCCCAATTTTCCCAGTGTGTATTTCAATTTACTCTTTTACACCACGTTTCGGAAGAACACATTCAACCACACATACTCAGCCTAAAGCTTACGAAAAAGCATGCTAAAAAGATTGGGAAAATGCTTGTGTGATATATTGTCTAGATCAGGGGTCCCCAAACTACGGCCTGCGCAGTGATTTGATTCGGCCCTCCTTATCAGCAAAAGTATTCATTAGATGTCATTTATGATATCTAAATGACATTTTTACGAGTGCTTGGGTGAAATCTACTTTTAATATAAACAAACTACATATTACAGAATCGAAAAAAATTATCAAAACTTGCTCTTTGAAATTTTCACACAGCCCAATCAGTCATTTGAAATGTCGTATGTGGCCCGCGCAGTGGGTCATGAAGTCTCATGTGGCCCTTTCAGTAAAAAGTTTGGTGACCCCTGTTCAAGATAATAGGAACCATCCCGTAGTAATTCTCTCCAATTTTGTTAGAACTTTCCATGATATCGGTATGGTCAGAAATAATTAATTAATTTATCAATTCTTTATTAGCTCTAGGCAATTTCATACATTGCATTGTAATTTTATTTTCATCCATATTACACAGCTGTAATAAAATATACGTGCTCTTAAAATAACGTGGTTGTATTTGTTATGAGAGGTGATGATTTTACAATTATGTACTTACGAATTCTTTTCTGCAATTTGTACTCAACACATTCTCCCTTTGGGACTGCTGGCAAGGGGATTTAAATCTATGAATTGCGTCATGCAGGCAGGAGGGAGGGGGAGGGGTCAAGCTTAGCATAGTGCACTGAGTTTAAGGGAAGGGAAAACTAAAAAGGCAAACATAAGCATGACATATTTTATGGACGATCTCTTGGAATTGCAAGAATTCTCTTAACCCCTCAGCATTGTCCTGCTTACTGGGTACGCAGGACGAAAACTTCATATGCGGTCATACTCTGTATGTCGCGGAGATAGCTACATGTCCGTTTTGTGAAGGCAACCATCGACGCGTGAGAGGGGAAGGTAAGGAAGGAGGAGGGGAAACCATAAGGGGAAAGACGACGTCACAGGCTATGCGCAGTAACTCAGTTTTGGTTTGGACAAGTCCATCTTCGGAAAGAGAATGCTCGAGGTGGCAGGCTATACTTCCTGACCACACAAAGCACCATTCTTGGATAGAATTAGTCTTGGCTGACCTTATCATGCTCTCGTTGCCGTTTCTAATTTTTGTTACTATTGATTTCTATCATTACCGTTGTCATTCTTTGTTATCGCTTACTATTGTTAGTGTTGTTAATCTTGGTTGTTTTTACTGTTTTTCTTGTTAATCTTTTTTGTTCCTTGCGCTTTATTTTTCTTTAATTTTCGCGTTACGGTGCGAAGTTCCAGGATGGCGGTCCCGCTCGCCTGTACATAAGGGCGGATGGGACAACTGCAACTGATAAGCTCCTCCCTTCCCTTTCTTCTTTCCATCCAGCGCGCACTTTTGCGTAGAGCTTTTCTGTGCCTAAACACTGCCACACCTACAGGCGGCTCCGTTTCGAGGATGGACTCGTCCTCCCTGCATATGTCGTACTGCGCACTGCCTTCGTAAAGCAGACACTGTGTAATTTCTCTATTTTTAAAGCAATTTTCTTAAATCTGAAAAACCTGATATATTTCAAAACAGTAACCTTGGACCTTCCTATTGTGCTTAATTCGGCAATTTTTACTGTTATCTTTTTACCTGTATTATACATAAAATTTTGTGATTGAATTTTTGCGTAGTTGTACAAATTGTGGGTTCTAAAAACCCCTATTCAATGCTGAGACTAACTGAACCTCTGCACGAAAGCTACTTTGTTGTGGAAGGGGATGCAGGTTTATCTCTTTGTGATGTCTCTCACTCTTGAGATGAATATTTTTTCTTATGCGTCAACACTTGCGAGCTATATGGAAAGGGAGGAGGAATGGTCTTCGGATCTGGGCTAGTGCTTGGTTCAGAATTTCTTGAGAACAATATAATGAGTGAGAGAGAGAGAAACACTTATCTGACATCAATACACAAACAAGCCCATTCAAAGATATTTACAATGCTACCTCTTGACCTAAAGCGTGATCAGAGCGCATGGGACGTGCTTGGATCACACAAAAAATATTCTCTTGCCGCTCTGAGGGAAACATTTATGCTGTACAGAGGCAGTTATTGTTTGTTATTTTTCGTTGTTAATTTGTTTAATTTCTAAGAGATTAAAAGAGTCGAACTTATCATGGCATCAACCAATAGAAAAACACAAGCAATACCTGATGATGAAAAGTAGATGGATATCTTACTTGTAAGTTATTCGAAAGAAAGTTACAGTTCAAAGAGTGATAGTGAGAATAACATTGAAGATCGTGCTCAAATTACTAAGGTAAAAACCTATATTTTTTGCCATTTTTTTGTTGAGTGAGCAAATATGAAACCTCATTTCTCCTGTCCCTGTACGCTTCTAGCATCTTTGTTTATCCTTATTTGAAGTTTTTTTTCCGAAAAATATATGTGAAGTAATCCGGGAACCTGGAATGAAGAAAATCTAGTGAAGCAAGGATAAGATGATTCCTCTATTTTTATCATCTAAGATTCTATTTCACGTTGACTATTAAATATGTAAAAAGAGGTTACCTGTTTGGAGAGCAATGTATATTTCATTTGTGAGAAATGAAGAACAAAAACGTGATACCTTTGTCATGTGTGCGTACGAACTTACCACTTAAACACACAATATGGGTAAAGGTTTTAAATTTAAAAAAATGTTCGCGAGTCACCGGACCAGATCATGACTTCAGATTTCATTGTAGATGTATTTCGAATAATCCATGCTAAAAAGTATGCAAAATCCTATTATGATGGCCGGGGACTGCTCTTAGCTTTGAATTACATGCTATTTTGAATTATCTGGGATCAAAATAACGACGTTTTACAGTATAATGATAACAAATATGATAAATAGAATTTTTAAGTATGTTTTGTATGTATTATAAGATTTAAGGTATGTCTCTCAAGGATCACTCTCCCTAACCCCCTATCTTCCATAAGACTTGACCCTCTCCAACCGCGGTCAAGCCAGGAATGTATCCACTGCAGTTGGAGAGGAACTACTGTATTTTCATTTAGTGCCACCAGTCTCGTTGGTTTAGGTATGTTGCGGCGATGTGTATGTGGTATTTATCATTTATGTGAAACACATTTTAAAAGTTTTGTGTAGAAATTTTGGGCCATGAATGCATCTCTTCTTTATTACATCTTTTCTTTTGTGAAATTGATTTCTGTTTGTTGCATTCTTGAATAACGAGGTAGTTTTCAGGAACATATCAGCAGCGCTAAAAGAGGTATTCATATACTGCATATTTTTCATGAAAATTTTCATATTTGTGTGTAAATTTTTGGTCTGAGGGCCATCAACTAAGTATCATTTAATGCATTATAATATAGTTCGTTTAGATTTTGATTTTTGCATAATGACGCATCTTCATGGAATGAATAAATGCCGTTATGCTAGGGATGCCTGTATCCTTTATCAGACCATAGCTTTTCTGATTCAGAATATTTTGTCATTTTTAGTTGTTAAGCATTTTCTAGGAGTATATTCTGGAGGAATCTGTCAAAGGGAATAGATCAGGCATTTTTCCATACGTGAGTTGTTTGATGCCCTCTGAAAATATGGATATTATATTTTATTGCTGCCTATTGCTATGGGACTCAATATTTTATAGTAAAATACAGTTTCCAAGGCATCATTTCTTAAAGTATATGTAGTGTTAACATAATGTAAGCTGATAGATGTAATTATGATAAATAATTGTAATGTGGATAATTAGGAATTCATGAAATGTTAAAGCTCAATTTATGACTTGAATCCAGTAAATGATCTACTTAACTTCTTTTGGTGGATGAGTAAACCAGATTTTTATTTCTTGCACTAAGAAGCTGTCTTCAGTGATAATTCATGAAGTACTGATTCCTTTTTCAGTCAGCATTTGCAGAATTACAAATTAAAATGGCAAGTTTGCAGCTGAAATGGGCATCTGGTTTTCTCAACCATTTTATAGATATACAGTTTAACTTGAGCATCTTATTTTGTTATTTTCTGATTTTTAGTTCATTTAGATGGTTTGTTTTGGATTTTTGTAAGTCAATGACATCGTGATAGAATTTAAATGTTTCTTTTACTATTAAATTTCTTGCAATTTTTATTTATTTAACATGGTGATCTTCTGTATTAACTTTTAATATGTAAGTTTATGGCCTCATGGGAATTTAACTGTTTACCTCTCGTTTATGTAATCTTATCTTAAATTATCACCACAGTTTTTTTCTGCATTTAGTCTGTCTGTGAGATTATTGTTTTCATCATTCAGAAGCTGCTTAACCCTTTAACTGCCTAGTTTTTCACCATGCCTGTTGCCCTCGGTGCTTAGTTTTTTAAGAAAATTTTAAAAATCCAAAAATTTTATTACCTTTTTTATTAAGTCAAAGCCAGTGCAAGCAGTTCAGATATATAGATGGAAGCACAGACAGAAGCAATCCTTTGCGTTGAACAAGAATTTGGGAAAATAAAAAATTGGATAATTTAAAGCCAGGTAACATATTTATCTGAATCTAAGATCCCCCCCCCCTCCCTCCCATTTAGCAGACTGTCAAAACAGAAAAAAGATTTTATGACCTAATTTCTCACTGAATGTATTTGGTTTATATTTCGAACACACATTCAGTATAGGTATAGTAAAAACGCTTGAACGTGGCGGTGCGCAGTAGGCACATTTATGGTAGGACAAGTACATTCTCTAGGTGGGACTGCCTATAGGGGAGGTGGTGTTTAGGTGTGGGCATTTGATGTGCGAACTTGGACTCTCTGACGCCGGTTTCTCCTTAAAGTTTCTCCTTCCCTTCCCCTCTCATGCGTCTCTGCCTCCCATCTTAGGGCATGCATGCTATATACTAGTTCGTTCATTAATTGAAATGGTTTGTTACCAATTTTTGTTTGACAAAAAATATTTTTAAAACTTTAAAGACTTTATTAATTGAATTCCAGATCATAAGTTTGCAATGAAAAATTTCAGCAGTTACAATTATTTTTATCTTACATTTCATTTGTTAAAAAAACATCGATTAAATGCATAACCGTACTATACAGTTCTATGACAACTCGTCGTGTGTCAATTCGTTGCAGTCATTTTGTTGCACGTCAATTCATTGTGCATCAATACATTGCACGACAAACTCACTGTGCATCAATTCATCTCTCGCCAAATTCATTGCAAGGCAAATTTGAAAGCAAGATTCTATGACTGGTGATTGGCAGGGGGAGTGACTTTTTCACAAAAACATTTTTCTTTATATTTTGATAATACCAAAATACATTGCAACTCTCTTTGTGAATTATGCGAGACACATTGGATGGTGTATGGCAAGGGGTGACTCGCAACCCAATAAATGTATCCCCCCGAAGTACACCAGTCATGGTGTCTCACCTTCCAATATGTCTTGTCTTCCAATATGTCTGGTCTTCCAATATGTCTGGTCTTCCAATATGTCTTGCCTTCCAATAAGTCTCGCAACACATTAGTCTTGCGACAAAATTGTCTAGCAATGAATTAATGCATGATGAATTGAAGCGCAACGAATTGACCATGATTTATTGATGGTATATGACTTTGTACTCAAATTTAAGATGACCCCCAAATTTTTGCAACCTTAAATTTGGAAGAAAACCTCGTCTTGGATTTGGGTAAATATGGTATATCTGGGCATAGCAGTTAAAGGGTTAACTGAATTTGTCAAATGTAATTTGCACATCTTATAGAAAAACTTAAAAATTAAAATTCACGTTTTAGGATTTTTAGATCCAGAAACAAAAATGTAATTTCTGTAAAACTTTCCATAAAGAATTTTGTGTTCGTGTCAAATTTAACAACAATGTTAATTACTTTCCCACTATGCTTGTGCTTTTGGAGTTTGTTTTTCAGAATTTTGGTTGGGGGACATCACTGACCTGAGTTTAACCCAAATCCATGGTATGTAATGATAAGTTATATCAAAGATTTGCAGTATTTGGAATGTAATAAAGTGAAATTATTGTTTAACAAAGAAAGATTAGTTAAAAAAGCTAAAATCGTTTAAAATACTAACATTATTTATTGAAAAATATGCTCCAGAGCTTGTATCGTATTCTATGAACAGATGTATGTTAGATGAAACCAATGTACATATTCCCTGAGCATGGTCAAATCATCTCTTTAACATAACTTCTCCCTTGCCTTATTTTATTCCATTAAAAGAAGGATAACATGTGTTTTGTATGCTTTGTGTATACACTCACAGAATTGAGAGTGTCAATTCTTTGATTTTGTTAAAAATTATATTCTGAGAAATTATAATTTGATCTCATGTTTTCAGCTTACATTAAAAAGGCTTTATAGTATAATTTTCAACTAGTAATTTTAGTTAAGTTATACCTGAAGAGTAATCTTCATCAAATGATGAAGTATGACACTTTGTTGTCAAAAGTATTGTTTGTATTATGTTGGCAATTTAGATTTGCTTTCACAGTAAACTGAAAGCAAATCTAAATTGCCAAGATAATAGTTTCCACACTATTTGTAAATAACTATTGTAATGCCAAAAACAATTGTTGCAATGCATTGTCATTGTTTCCATTGAAGGATTAAAAATTGAGATGTTTGTAGCCTATAGGTATCATAGGCCAAGGCAATAGTACTGCAAAATGACAAGCCTTCACTTGAGTGAGAGTATTTGTTCATCAAACTTATTCATTTTTCAGGATTCATCATTAACAGCCTTTTTATCATCAATTTTTTCTTATGAATAACTGGGTAGGGTTGATCAAGAAACTCCCAAAGAGGGGAGCGATCTTGTTCCCTTTAGATCCCCCAATGCCACATCATTCTAATTATCCTTTCTGCTGTTAGGGCCACACCATTGTCCAAACGACTTAATATAATACCAAATTCAGTAATATAGCCCTGAATGAGTTGAGAGATAAAATTGATCAGGACACCTACTTAACCTCGCGAGCGTGACTTCTTTGCCGGCATTTTAATCCCTCAATGTGTTTTTTTTTTCAGCTAAGACAATTAAGGTGTACATTGATTCAATAAATTTTGCATAATTTATTATTTTACTCAAAAAAAAAAACTGCATGTTCTTTAGAAAGGTATACATTATTTAATGAAACAGATACATTTTAATGTTCTGATGGCTTCTTGTCATGATGAAAGTTGCAATTTCAGTAATTTGATTGTGCGTGATACTTCTCAAAATATGGTTTGAAGCATAGTGGTTGTTTTCCAGAGCAGTTTTTACATCTGAATTTAGTGTCTTTCCTTTTTATAAAATCTTTTATATCCGTTCATTCAATTTATATATTTTGGGGTAGACCATTTTTTGTTCCCTCATGGCTCTAGAACTGACGATCGTATTGAAATGAATGTTGCATAGATCAAAGATGCCTAATTTGTACATGGTTCTTAGACCATACTCAATTTTGTATCTGTTCCAAAAATTAAACTATTAAGGTTTCCAAACGTCTACGTGGTGTAGATGGCTCTGTTGGCTCTGGGAGGCCAGGATTGACACCTCTGACTTTGTAAAAGTAAAATAATTGGTGCATAGCTGAGATGGCTAAGGCACACTCATGGCAAGCGGAATGTCATGGTTTGAATCCCAGTCAGTTGAAACATTTTCCTTGTTTTTCTTCCTCTGCGAGTCAGAATATTTTACTATGCATAGGAAGTTTTATAAAATCTTTCCAAGTATTATAAAACCTTTTTTATTTACTTGTCCAATATATTTTTCCGGGGTAGGCCGGGTTTTTTCAGTGTTTTAGTTATTATTTTTACACCGATTATTACTCATTTTAGCACTTGAAAGATGAAAACGAGTACGAATTTTAAAAATTCAAAAATAAAATCTTTTATTGTGTGTTCACAAGAAGTCGCTCTTAAGAGGGAAAAACAAGAAAAATATTTCCAACTATTTGTCCGTTATAAAAGATTTTGGTGTCCTGATAAATTTACTTTTCATTTTTACTATTTGGAGGATTTTCCAAAATTCGATTTTTTTTGCCGCTGCTCTATCCTGAAGGCCTTCAAATAAAGTGAAATTATCATGGAAAGGAAACTAACAACATGGCATTTAAAGGGTTAAACGTGAAATTCTAATGTTTGCGGACTGAGGGAGACAATTTATAAGAATAAGAAACTTTGTTCATTTTTCTTTAAAACAGTCCCAGTTTGAAGGTCAATTTTTCTAATTTTTATGAGCCAAAGAATGAAATTAAATTGATTTTTACATGTTATCTTATGAGAAATAGAAATTATCTTCTGAAGTCGAACCCAAGTCTTTTTTTGGGAATTTTTTTCATATATGGCTTTTACTATCAGAATCAAAAATTCCTACCAAATTTCAATCTACCTACTTAGAAAGTTTGTTAAAAATAGCATTACAGTCAGTCATATTTCTCAATTCTCCTGCTCTTTAAGAGTGGTGCTACAGTCGAGCATTACTGACATTGCCTATTATGTATATTATAAGATACTTTGTAACAATCCTGTCTATTAAATTTATTCTAAATGACTAATTGTCTTCCATTCAAATCACAAGTAAAAGGCTGAGGAGGATTAGTGCAATTAACTTCTTCCCAAACACCGGCAACACTCTTTCCTTTCTGCAGTTTCTCTGCAGATGGATGTATTTCTTCTTCAACTTCTAGTACTTCATCTTTTCTTGTACACTAGAAAAATCTTCTGAGCCTAAATTAACTCTTCTTTCCCTGGATTTATCCAATCTATCCAGAACGTCATACATGCGAGAGTAGGAAGCCATTTCGAACTGAGAAGGGCTACAGTGACAGTGACTCAAGGAAGGAAAAAGTTATTGTATAAACACAGACATCAAGGCAGTTTCTAATGTAAGCAGAAGATATGAACTCATAAGACATCTGGCATTGGGCTGCTAAATTAGATGAGACAGCTCAAAATTCATTATAGAGAGAGAGAGGATGCAAACAGTGTGTCATACATGCTTTGGGCTACACACTAGAGGAGTTAATCAAGTCAATCATTATCTTTTGTCATTCTAAGAAACAGAATCTACTATATTAGAAAAATGAATTGTTTAATCAATAGGTTTCAATCAATTCTGGTATTTTTATGAAATATACAATTTTTTTATGGGAATGTTGTCTGAATAAGGTCTTTCTTACTTTCTTTTTTGATATTGCAGTTTAGTTATCAATGGCTTCATATGAAACGGTATTAACCAAATGATGAGCTGATTTCTTTATGGAAAGTTGTCTGGAAAGTACTCAATTTATAGGAAATATCTGTGCCATAAAAGAAAACATACACCAAGGCTTCCTATAACACAGGAGATTTGTTTTGAAATAGTGAAGTGTAATGTAAATCCATGTTATGTAAACTCAGCTTTACATACCAACATGCATGCTGCGTTCCGTGCCCCTTTAGGCACCCTCCAAATGAAAAATTCCCAAATCTCTTTTATGTGCATTTATGCAAAAATAGAATGTTTTTGTCAGTTATCTAAGTTAATAAAAAAAGCAGTCAGGTCTATCAACACATCTCTTCCTCACTTAGCATTTTGGATTCCCACATCCGAAATCCTTCCAACTGCATTATTGCAAACCATAATCCATGTTGTATAATTTTGGTATTAAAAACAATGTTGTAGCAAGTCCATGTTGTAAGAATTCATAGAATGGCCCGGTGTATAGCAATAAATTTTCAATTTCAGTCAAAAGTGGACTGGTTCATATTTCTGGAAAATTTGACTAATCATATAAAGTTAATTTTTATATACAACATATTTATATTAACATTGCAATACAATTTTGCAGTTATTCATCAATATTAATTGACTGAAAGACAAAGAGTTGGTTTATTAATATTTCTTCCTCCCATATTTAGCAGCAAACCAGAAGCAGTCCAAATAGAAAGATATTTTGCCAGTTTTCCAAAAATTATATTTAAGCCATATGCAACTAATGTTTTTTGAAAATTTAGAAAGAAAAAGTCTGTTATTTGAGAGGGAATTTAAATTGGATAGGGCAGGGGTCGGCAACCCGTGGCTCCCAATGCCCACTCTCCCGCAACATTGACAGTCTTGATTGATATGATAGGTCACCAGCCAGTAAATTGCTACTATGTAGTGAAATGCCACAGTCGGATAAAAACAATGTAGGACCATATTTTTTCACCAATAGCCTTCTTTTTTGATATCACAGCATCAAATTTTGGGAGCTCGGGTTTAATCGTGCTTGAGTCAAGTTTCTTGATTGTGAGAGGTTCCTTTTCATTTTACACAGTCATTGTCAGAACGAAAACTAACCGTGAACATCACTCTCATTTGGATGTGTTCAAGTCTGTGAATAATCCTACAAGGAAAGCTTGGAGTTATATATCTCTTCATACTTTTTATTGTTGGACCAGTATTAATCCAGGATTCATCAGAGTGAATAATTAGGTTGTTTTCTCTTCTGCATCCTTATTTTTAATAAGTATTTCTGATACTATCGAGTTTTCTTGCTCCTTTTAATTTCCTGCACTAGGAATATATTTAAAATAATTTTTAATTTCATTTCTACTCAAACGAAGTAGTTTTACGCTAACTTATTCAAATTTTAGATAGATTCTCAAAATATTTCTATTCATTATAGATTTACAACTTTTAAGCTTAAATTTAACATATTTAGATTGTTTTTAGGGCTAATTTAAATTAACTAAAATTTAAGTTACATTCTGAGATGGCAATGTTTACAAAAAAGAGGGAAATAGAAGATGAGCGCCGAGAATTTAAAAATTAATGGACAGAATCCTACGCATTCATTACGAGTTCCGATGGTTTACCTTCATGTCTAATTTGCAATACAAAACTCACCAACAATTAAAAAAACATTTTGAGAGATTTTATAAAACAGCACACTAACTTCGCAGAAAAATATCCAGTTGGAGATTGTAGAAAGAAAGTTGTGGATGAGTTGAAGAACAAAGCAGACAAAAGTAGGATGATGTTAACTAAATGGGTGAAATTACCAAGTAATAAAACTGCCGTAAGTTTTGTAGTTAGTCAAGTGAGGTAAGCCGTTTGCAGATGGCGAATATATAAAAGAGTGCTTTATTAAAATATCAGAGGAGCTGTATTGTGATTTAAGAAACAGAGGAAATTGCTAAGCAACTTAGGGAACTTAGCAAAGACAGTCAGGGACAGAATGATAAAAATGGCCACTGATATCAGTATCAGATAAAGGACATTCAGTCAGTTACAGGATTCTCTATTTCTCGTGAAGAGTCATGCAATGTCGATGAATTGCTCAAGTCGTTCTCATGGTGAGATATGCTAATTCTGAAGGACCCCAAGAGGAGTTTATTGAATTACTGCCCTCATAGGCTAAACAAGGGGAGAAGATATTATATCAGCTGTTGCTGACTGTTTAAAGAAAAAGAGATAAACATTTGCAACATTATCTCAGTCGCAATGGACGGGGTACCAAATATGAAAGGGGTAAATATGGGACTTGTTTCACTTTTGCAGAATATGCTTGACCATAATATGATTTAGTTTCACTGCATAATCCACCAAGAGGCACTTTGTGCACAACATTTTCCACCCGAGATCACAGAAGTAATGAATGTAGTAATTTGGATGGTCAACAAAATTATGTCAAAAGGCTTAAATCATAGGCAGTTCTGTGAACTTTTTGAAGGAGTCAACAGTCATTATGCAGACCTTCTTCTGCACTACCAAGTGCGGTGGCTTCCAAGAAGCATGGTTCTTAGGTGTTCCGTGGCCTGTCTGAAAGAAGTATAGGTTTTTATGCAGAGAAAAGGCTATGAATATATAGAACTTACAGATCCTCATTGGTTAGAGAAATTTTATTTCATGGTAGATATCACCCCACATTTAAATGTCCTTAATAGAAAACTACAAGGAAAAAGAAACACAGCCTACTTGCTTTTAGAGGAGTTGCTAGTCTTTGAGCAGAAGCTAATTTTATTTGCAAGAGACATTGAGATGGGTTCACTTTTTCATTTTCCGTCTTTGAAAACATTTAGTGAAACAACAAATTATGAGATTCACACAAACGACCTTAAAAATATTGTCATTAAAATGCAGGAATGCTTTTCTATGCGATTTCAGGATTTTAGAAAGAAAAAGGCAACTTTGTCCTTCGTGTTGAAACCCTTGGAAGCGGACACCTCTCTACTAAATTTGTCAGTATTTACATTGTGGATCGAGCCGAGATGGAACTTGAATTGTTTGATTTGCGGAACAAGCACATCTGGACTTCTAAATTCAAAAGCTTGGAGATCAAACTCGAACATCTAGAAAGGCAGAAATCCAAAATAGATGTCATTAAATATAGTTTTACTGTATTTAATATGTATTTCTCATTAACATGTTCTGTGGCTCTTAGTACGTTGGATTTTATACAATTTTTGAAAAAATGGCTCTTCTTGACAAAAAGGTTGCCTACCTCTAGGATAGGGTCTATTTTTGCTCTTAACAAAAACCTAATAATTTTATTCTTGTCACTGAGATATGATTATTTGCAAAAGTGTGGTGTCTGGATGAAGAAGTTTGCTGATTATATTTTGCTTGCTTATTCTTATTGCTTTTTATGATGTGAAATTTCTTATTAATTAAATATTGGCTACATAAAAAATATAGTAATGTCTTAAAGCTGGCATCCTCATGACCTAAGAGTTGTCAGTTTTTAAGAATTACTGATTTTCAGAATGGACAGCCATTCATTTAGCCTAGTCTTCATTATTTCTTGATTAGCCTATCAATGCAACATATAACTTAGGTTTATTTGTATGTTGTTTTGTTTATTATGTAGCCTATTTTGCATGTATGTAACCATATGAAATAGAATACCCAGCTTTTATTTTTGTGTTTTTTAATTATAGACAATATTTTCAAAAACAGCCTGTTTTTTGGTGGAGCCAGTTTTTAGATTGTCAGTTTTCAGAGGTTGTATATACTGTATATGTAAAAATATCTTTGGAAGAGTTAGATGAGATTTTTTTTAACATGAAATATTGATCAACCTTTAACATTTAGCAATGGTTATTATAATATAAATATAAAATAAAAAAATTATTACAGATAAATATGAAATGAGAAAAAATGTCAATATATTTTCAGATTATTTTGGAGTGATATCATTATTGATTTCTTCAGAGCCAAAAATATATTTTGTTGTGAGTTATGTAATATGTGGTCATGATCCACATCATGTCATTTTATGACACAATTTGTACAACTTAATTAGTGGTATTGATAACAGTTTTGGATGATTTTTTAATTTTATTAATACAAGTCAGTAAAAGATACTTAATGGAAAAAGGTTGTGATTTCAAAATCCTGATCTCTCCTTTTGAATTACTTCTTCTAGAGGTGGATCAAGCTCCTCCAGCTCCACAAGGGCCTACCTCACCTGCCTCAACAACCTCCTCTTCATCGTCCACCTCATCATCATCATCTTCCTCATCGCCTTCTTCCCCTGCCTCCCCTCTCACTGGTGGAGTGGTTGGGATGACCAGTGGGTGTGGCGGTGTGAGTGAAGGAGGAGCAAGTGAAGGCTTCAGGTCAGAGCGGCGACTATGTGGAGGAAGTCAGCTTGCTGTCGAGAGAATGCTGGAATTTGGTCGGGAGCTTTATAATATGAGTTTGCGTCTGAGGAGGGAGGATGGAAAGAGTGAAACAAACAAAAAGATGCTGCAGGTTTGTTTAGGTTAAGGTTTTGGTGATGATAGTTGCATATTTATTCCGTTATATTTGTATGTTGTGGATTTTTATTGGTTTTCCAATGTTAACATAGCAAGCTCTTAATTTTTGAAGCTGTTAAAATCAGTATTGCAATGTAAACATTAAATCCACTTTCAGGCTTAAAAGGTTATAACTGCATCATCCTGTGCTAATTTCTTGAGTTGCTATATTGATTTTCTTTTTGCCCAATTATTTCATTTGTGAAATAAGCCAATCTTTAGCTTACATATGTAACAGCATTATATTAAATAGTTATTTTAGTTGTAAATCCTTATCAGATTGCATTGAGAAGTTTCATAATCCAATCTCAATACTTTCAGAAAAAGATTTAAGCGTTGTTGATTTTCATTGTAGGATGCCTTCAGTCTACTTGCATACTCAAATCCATGGAGCAGTCCTGTTGGTTGGCAACTAGACCCTGTTCAGCGTGAACCAGTGTGTGCAGCTTTGAATTCTGCTATTTTAGGTTTGATTTCATTGTACTAATTAGATTTAGATAGTTAATCTTGCTCACGGAGGTTGCATTTCAATTTCTTAATTCCAAGACAACAAAAATGTTTCATATGTTGAAGCTTTGTTGTAAGTTTGTATAGTAATTTCTGTACATAGCACCTTTTCCATTTCCTTGATGAGATTGCCTTATTTTTGGAACAATATATTTCTATCAATGAGAATTTCTGTGAATATTTTAACATGCTAATATCAGGAATATTTAAGTAAGCCATCTGCATCATATATGTCATCATGGGGGAGGTACTTATTTTTGGTATATGAAAAGTTAGAAAACAGTGATCCACTGTTGCGATTCCATATCCAATGAGAACTGTGGTAAGTAACCTACCAATGGGTCACTTCCTTATGTTAATGTAGGGTGTAATCCACTAGTGGATTGCCATAGCAAACAATTTTCTGTATAGTTTTGATAAAATCATTTTACTTGAAGCAGAAGCAGCTAATCTTTATCATTTTGTACTTAAAGCATTTTCAGTGAGAAAATTGGAGTTATTTATGCCAGTTTTGGACACATAAGCATCAGTAGCTAACTCTCATTCAGCTTCTTAAAGCTAAACTGAATTTTAATTGCTGTACATAGACTTTGTTACCTGCATTTTATCTATTCATTTGAGTAAAAAATGTAGCATTACTAGTAAATATGTTTAGGGCATGGAGATGTACAAAACTGTGCAGGATGTCAAGTTAATTGATTGCTTAACACATTAAGAGCCAGAATGGTCGCTAATGACCTGCATGCTAGCCTCCGGGGCCCACGGTGGCCGTCAGTGACTACCAGAGATATGGTAGAAAACTTAAATCGTCTGACAAGGAGGCCATGTAAAAACCCTTGGCACTTGGAGTGTTATTATTGTTAATGATTTAAAAACAATATTAGAAGTTTTGAAAAGTCTTTATATTTTAAATTCTGTGCTGTAAAATATGTGGGGGTTAATGTGGTGTAATTTACTGCATGTTGTGGAATTCAGGGAACTCACGGCCCTCATCTTATCTGCAATTTTTATTGTTGTTAATAGTTAGTTAATTGTAAGTCTTTTGAAACAGACTAACTCATCATTTTCTCATTAAAACACACAAAAAAGAATTAATCTACTCATTTTAGTAAGAGATCTAAGGTGATATTTTTCAGTTGTAACTTATATTAATTAATCCTGTGTGCATATCTCTATAAAATATTACACATGTAAAAATACTTGGAAGTTTTTAGCTATATGCATATTGCACCATTCAAGCATATGCCATGCTCTTACTTTGTATCTAATTTCATTGGTCAAGTTTATCTATTTTATTTTGTCAGTGAATATAATACTTTATTTTAATATTTAAAAACTGAATCCAACATTTAGTGTTAATAGTTCTGAATATGTAGTATTTCTCTCATTCATTCAGGTCGGTACGTACATTGCCTTACATTTTATGTAAGTTTTGACTCATTTCTAGCTTATATAACGTTTTATGCTTTTCTTTGGTCTCATAAATGTGGTGTGCCTATCTATATATTTGATGATGTAATTTTGTTTTGATTACCATTTTTGTGCAACAGTAATATTTTTGGTCATGCCATGTAGTTGAGTGATCAGAAAAGTAGTTTCAACATTTTTGCCAATGTTAGCTCACTTCATCTCAAACCAACATTGGAATAAGGATAAAAATTGAGGATAAACATGCAAAATACCAGTATTGTCCTGTTTCTCCAAAATAATAAAGTATGTGCATAATAATCTCTTTGTGAAAAATTTCCATCATCTTTCATGATTTTAGTGAGTAGAAATTTCTTGTGCACTCATTTTCTGTATAAATGCTTGCCCATATCTTTTCCATACTGTTGTATCATTTGCCTTATCATTCTCTTTATACTTTCATTCATATTTAATCATGCTATATAGAAAAAATTGTCTGTCTGGGTGTCTGTCTGTCCAGGTGCCTGCAACTGTCTGATTTTTAGGTCCCTCCCATTGGAACTAATTTCTGAAATTTTGTGCATGCACAGGCGATCAGAAGTTATGACCTTTAAAGATAAAAAAATTTCCGAATTGATTTAGGAAAACTTTTGATCATCATTGGAGCAATTGCTGGATATTTTTAATTTGCAATTTAAAATGCATTATAATTGAGATACTAACTTGAGACTTGAATATTTGTTCTGAAAATAGAATAAAGTTTATTTTTATTGCTATAAGAATAAAAAAACCATTTTGAATTACCTCAAGAGTTAATTCAGAATCGAAAAAATTGACATATTTTGCATTTTTGGCAATTAGAAATTTTCTTTGCCTTGGTAACTTGCATTGTTGCCACATTTGCAAGTCCAATGCCTTTGTGTACACAATTTTCTTTTTATTTTGCTTACAATACAACAAATAAGTAATTTTATTTGATGTTTTGAATCATAATAATAGTATAATTATCATTTACTTTTCTAATATTCATTAAATATTCACAATGAGCCATAAATTTATTTGTATTGCTATCTTGAATTAATGGTTAGCTAAGGTCTACATCCTGAACTACACCTACTCTCCAATTAACACAATTTTGGTTTAACACGGTTTTTAATGTAGGGCTGGTTTTCAACTAACACGACTGGTCGTTCAGTTTAATACGATTTCTCCACGACTTTTCTATGATCGTGAAAAAGGTCTAGAAAGCGGAAGCAAGTTCAGACATACAAAAAAAGACTCGGATTTGACTCCAAGAGGCGATTTTCATTTTCTGTAAGATGACACATAAAAAGCGACTTTCTAAAGTGCAGGCTTTTATTCTTTTAGAAATTCAAATTAGAAAGAATTGATGTACGATCTTTGAATTTGAACTATGTTTTAAGAAAATTAAAGAAGTTTCTTATTGTATTCATCTTTTTCTGCCTATCATTTGAAATCTCTCATATTAAACGTTTAAATCACATATTTTGGAAAAATATCGGCTTTTAAATGGGATGTTGCCTTGCCGACCACATCATTGTTAAACTTCGAGAATCAATTGTTGTCTCAACCTGCGTATGTGTAATATATACGAGTGCATAGATTGCCTTAAATTATCGTATGATTTTTTGCAAAATTACATAATCCTAATGGGACCTGGATTTAGTTTGGATTCTTTTGCTTATCTAAACAACTACATAGATTTAGAGTAAAGAGAGGATTGGGACAGGAGGGAATGAGAGAGTGTGGAGATGGGAGAAAAAAAGGTAGAGATAGGGAAGAAAAGAGAGAGGAAGGGATGTCGAGAGGGAGGGAGGGAATATTATTATTTATTCATTATTATTACTTCATTTTTGACAACGTATCCCCCTATTTAATTTATTTCTTATGAGAAATTCGTGTCTGACTAACACGATTTCACCATAAATGAAATTTTTTAAGAACATATATCATGTTAGTCTGGGACTGGGTGTACTTTGATTGATACCATTCAAATTATTCATTGCATTAAACTTTAAAAATGTTTGTTTAACCAAGGTATCATACTTCTGGCCATGTAACATCCATACTAACATCCAGGAATAAAGAAGTTAATGTGATAAATATGGCATAAATGAGCATACTTAATGGAACAAGTAGGATATATAAAAGTGAAGATAGTGTTGAAGATTTGCATCTTGATAAACTCTACCAACAGAACTTGAAACAGTTCAAATCCATCTGTGCTACTTCTACGTGTGTGATCATTAAAAGTTGGAGTTCCATGGAAGCACAAATCTTTTCATACCAGTTATTAACCCAGACATTCACAGATAACAACTTTTAAAAATTGAAAATATGTGAAATTCCTTGATAAGCATTCCATGTGAGCCGCAGGAAAAACTTGGTATCATATAACAGGTATAAAATTCGGAACTAATTCCATAATTTCGTTTTTTATGCACCAAATTGGAATGATCATCACAGAGTAAAGGGAATGTTATAAATGAACAAAGTAACAGTGGTACCCTATTTACTCATGTAATACCTGCTAAAAATCTGGAAAAACTTGAATTCGTGTAATGTCCGCATTTCCAAAATTTCGTTGTTGATATTTTACAGCAACATAGGTTGAATAATTTATCTGAAACCGAGTTTGATGATACAATTACCGCAAAAAGCAAATTTTTATGAAGTGACTTCTAAAAATTATTTTTAGTACTTTTTTAACATACATGAAAAATTGACATCCATTGCCATTATATTACTCGGAGACAGCTCGAAAACCTAATTTGGAGTCTAGCTCCTTAATCTCACAGAAAGGTTCAATTTTGAGCCATTGCACATTCTCAAGTTGTTTTATTTAAAATGAGTAATTTTCACTAATTTTGCAAAATCATGCTAACTCAGCCATTTTCACCTAGAAAAAGAGCAAATATTATGGAAATAAACGTAAATAGTTCATGCACAAAATAAATCACACAATACCAAAAATAAACCTGTCATTAGATGCAATACGACTCAGTTACATAGAAGGGTTTCTCACATTTCTGCGGATAAAATGTATCGTGGATAAAATGTATCACTTACAGCTTTCAGAAAGCACAAACGAAACTCCAACAGTTATTTAGTGACACATTTTTATCGCAAGATTCTTTTCTTTGCTTTTATACAGAGTAATAAAAGTATATTCTTTTAGGATTTTGTAACGTAAAAGGAACCCAAAAAATTCAGTTATGGTAAAATGCAATTTGAGCAGGTCACAAATTGCAAGACAGTCTAACAGAATGTATTTGTATTCATTGAAAAATATATGCAGTTCAGTTGTTTATTTCTCTTACATCACATTTTCTATAAGAATGAACTCTGTCTGACACATCTATTTACATAGAATATTTATGTGATTTAGGTTTACAACTGACAGCTGGCAAAGAATTTTAAAAATATCTGATAAATATCGTGCTTATTATATTATTCCATGTATTTTTGAAAAATATCTTGGTTAAAAATCAGGGAAATAAAATGCAAGGCATATTGCATCTACCGAAAAAAAAAAAACGCTTTCTCACACCAGGCACGCAATATTGAGTAGCCGTTTCGCAGGTGGCCTACCCTCAACAGATGAATGAGGAAATCTCATGTAATGTCCCCATCTCCCTTTTTTGATGGGAACTTTTGGGGAAAATAGTGCGGGTATTACACGAGTAAATACGGTAGTTTGAGAATTATCAAGTAGAGTAATGAATTCACTAGAGAATTATCGCACTTGTCCTATGACTGAAAACAAATTCAAGAATAAGCTCTTGCATATCCAAAATTGAAAAAACAAGTACTTATTTTGGGTACCTCCAGTATCCATTTCATGGTATTTCATAACTTTGTTATGACTCTCAGAGATACCTTACTTAATTTCCTATTCCTAAGTGCATATTTTGAATTAGAGTCATGTAGCTTAAACACTTTCTATTTTTAAATGGCCTGATTTGTCGAATTCATTTATATTACAGGAAACTCAATTTGCAGATTATATGCACCAATCATCTTAAGTCCATTTTTTCTATAAAAATGAAATTGTGAGAAATTTGATGTTAAGAGTTTTCAAGAAGGAAAAAATTATGCATTTAGCATTCTGCTATAACTTAGAAGCAAAATAATTCATATCCATAGCTTATTGGAATTAAAAAACCCATTTTATCAATAAAGTGTTTGTCGAAAGATTGACCACTCTCGGGCAATGTTGAAATAACTAGAATCAACCTTAAATTTTCTGACATATACCATGCAGGTTGGCAACCTGAAGCTCACATGTTTTGCACCTGGGAAGTTCCCATTTAAAATTTCTGTATTGAGTGGTTTGAGTTAATGTCTAGAACTTGAGACAGCTGTTGTGTTGTCCTATTTTAAGAATATCTTGGTAAGAACATTTGCAATTTATTTTATCCTATAATTGTGAGAAAGGCATAGAAGTGTAATCGTGCGGTATTGACAATTAAAAATCAACTTGAAATAATTTTTTAACTTAAAGACTGTAGATCTCCAAAATAACTTTCTATGATTTATTTACACCACCCCATCCTATGCTGTGTGAAAAGATTTTTCTTTTTTTAGTGCAGTTTTTTGTTTGTTCATTAGAAGTATTGCAAGTTCCAAGAACATCCTACTCACTGATATTTAAATATAAGTACAAAAATGTATATCACAGCAATAATTAAATGATTTTTGGATTGTCTGTAGTTTTAGCTTTCCACGCTACTGCTCCCCATAATTACCGTGGTTAATCAGGGGTCACCTATACTTCCATTTTGTTTATTTTTAAATTCACTTGTTCTTTCTATGTTCAGTGCAGAACTTGAGAAAGATAACCTGGACATACTCCAGAAGAAAATTGGCGAAATTACCTATTCTATGAAAATTGTCAAAGAATTCCTTTTTTTGTTAACTTCTGATGCTAATAGCCACAGTAATAATTGGAAATTTTATTTAAAGCGTTCAATTTTTATAAGTATTCTTTATCAATTGGTTGATTTTGTTACCTAAGAAGGAACTTATGTTCAAATGATGGTGTAATGATTCAGATGGCTGCTAATATTTCCTCTTCATTGCTAAATCCATTATTAAGACTTGATGTACAGTTATTTCTGTTATTTAATATTTCAAAGAGTGATGATACCACTTTTTGGAGTAAATTTAATTATGTTTTCATATCAACACTGCCTATTTTGATTGTGAATCCATTTATTAGTTAGATAAATGACAAACAGAAAATGGAATACAATTTTCCTTTAACATGCATTTTTTCCAAGTTGTGCATTAACTTTGAGAGTGATGTTCACAGTAAAACCTTGAGATTTAATAGCTTATCAAACTGGTCTAAATCTTCTGTAAAATTGTTTTCAAGTTTTTGAAGTGGCAAGGAATTCTTCTAACATCTATATATGTAGTTGTTTTGGTAGATAAAACTAATAAAATTCAATACATTTTTAAGAGTCCAACCATAATTATAGCATTTTTCCTTAACTTAATCATTATATTAGGAATAAGATTTGAATATTCTGAATACTTTCATCTGAACTTATGAGGGTGAAAAATGAACTAAATTGCCCTTCAATTATTTTTTGCCCCAATTTGCTGAAGCTGGTTAAAATTGGTTTACTTTCCAAAAGGCATATGGAATTCCATAATTTTTATGAGCAAAATTAGAAATATTTTTATTATCCTGCAGCTTCAAATGTTGTATTTGTGCATGAAACAATTTGTATTTATTTTAATTCTATAATAAAATAAACTATATTATATAGGTAATGAATTTTAGCTTGACATTTGAAATTATTTTATCTGGAAACAGCCTTGTATATCTTACATCAGGGTTTCGCAACTGGTGGATCACAAAGGAACTTGAGATGGGTTGGGAAAAGATTTCTAAATAGTTCGAAGAGTTTTTGTGCGGCCCTCGAGGGTATGATGAAAAAGCTATCTGAAAAACTTAACACACAAATTCATACTTTTTATCAAAATTTTGATAGTAAAACTTTTCACTTATATGGCTCCTCAGAACATATGGATAACTTTCGATTTAATCTATAATCCGGCCCGCCAAAGAATTGGCAACTTCTTATGTGGCCCGCCAAAGGATTCACAACCACCAATGTGACCCACCAGTAAAAAAGATTGGGCATCACTACTCTAGATAGCTGATAATTTTAACTCCATCCACATAAATATTTGCCCAATTAAGGAGAGAGATAATCGTTACTATTTATTTCATAATAAGGGCCAAATATCAAAAATTGAAAAATTAAGTACTGAGGCAAGTGCTTATTTTCTCTAATTTTGATACATGCTTATTCTGCAATTTATTTTTGGCCGTGAGACAAGCTTGATCTCTAGTGAATGACTATATATTAATATTTTATTTTGCAAGAGAAAACAATAATTGATGATTAAGAGTTGATGTAGATTCTTAAGTGTTTTTATTTCTCATAAATTGTAACGTTAAAGCTGTAGAATGTTTTGCCAGTGACACTGAAGAGGATTTTTTTCTCAATATTATTAGGTTTTGGCAAGTGATGTCCTATAACTGTGAGAATGAGCATGCATTTCATTAAAATTATGTTATTGTTTAGAAGTGAAGTTCATATTTTTATCTTTTAACTTATTTTCTGTATGCATTCTGGTGACCTTTTCCTTTCATTGGAGAGTTGCATGCATCCATGTAGGAAATCATTGTCTATCACAGCAATAGATATCCTATTGGTGTCAAAGCTTCACAATGAAACTATTTGTCATGTAATTCATCTCTCTATTTCATGCAAAATCATACTCATGAGAGTAAAGTTAGTTTTTTATTGATGGAATGTAGCATTAATGTGGCTTCATTATGGTTTGGCCTTATTCAGAGATGAGCTGATGCTCAGATTAGCTTTCATGAACAAAAGTAAACAGTACTCCCTCAGTTATGAGCATCTATGGGATGGTTTGAAAGTGTTACTTTTAAGTAGGTTTTCATAGGTTTGTTACCTGATGTTCCTAAGAAAATTGACAAACATGTCAAAAAAGTGATTTTGCCTTGATATATTCACCTTCCCCTTGGGAAGGCTGCTGTTGTGGTTAATTTAGCATTTATTATTTTACTCCATGTGGTTGATTTAGAACCTGAAAATTTGGGTGTATCATTAATTAGAATAAAAGTTCTAAAATTCTCATGTATACCAACAGGTGTTTTGCTTTCTGTGGCTAGGAAATAATTTCTTTCTGATCTCCACCAGTTAATTTTTTCTCCTATTTTAAGCATTTGTACCACCTAAACAAAATCCAAGACAAAAGAGAATGAGAAGAAGGTTTTCACTAACTACAAAAAAAGCTGATTTAGGTAATAAAATTTGGGGATTCCTTCTTTTGTCATGTGATAAAACCTCCATTAATGCTAATTAGAAATTAAAATTTGAAAACATCAGAGAAGCTGGTTTTATTTTTATACAAATTAAATTTGTTACTGAATTGCCATAGAATTGGTTAGCACTGTATCCTATTCTGATAAGGTTGCTACAGAAATCTTGTTTTTGTTTTTATATAAACTATGGAAAAAATTAATACAATGTACAAAGACGAAGAGTGTGCAGTGCAGGGCCCCCAATTCATGCAGGGCCAAGCGCTGAAAATTTTTCAAAGAATTTATCACTTAAGTTAAAGAGTTTGATGTAGTAATTGCTTTGCAGATATAAATGTTTACATAATAATAAAATGTATTTGTAAATAGTTTTAATAAAAAATTTGTGTTATTTCTTATTTGCTGATAACTATCGGTTTGCATAATCTTGCTCATAAATTCTTGTACTCGGTCTTCCAACTTATAGTTCACTTTCATGTATAATTTCTATACAAATATTTTGAAGTACTGATTTCTATGGATAATACCAACAAAGTTTTCTGTTACTGATAAATATAGCCAATCTTCTATGATGCCAACTTTCAATGTGCATATTATTTCCCTTATCTACAGCTTAAGAATATCATTTTTGAAGTCATCCTTTCCTGAGACCTAATAATTTGACAAATCTTTAGATTTGTCAATGATTAATTAGTCTGTGGTGACCATTCAGTGAATTTGCACCAAATTACTCCTGTTCTTAATGTTTAATTATATTAGTTTTATCAGTTCTTCTTTTTCTGCTGTTTACTGTATTTTCCTTAATCTTATTTTGTATTGTTTAACCCAGTTTTAGTTCATTTTTTTACCTACTCAAAGTTTCATCATGCTATGCAATGTTTATGTATGGGGCATATTGGTTTTGATTATATGTCTCCTTACGTATGTTTAATGTTAATATTGTATCTTTTATTCACAGAATCAAGCAACCTTCCAAGGAGGCCTCCATTAGAGGTGGCAATGGCCCATGCCCGTGAGCTGGTGCACCTTATGTCTCGTTCTGGGCTTGGCTCCTGTGCCTTTGCCAGTGTTGATGATCTCCTGAACCACTGATGCTGTGCTAAAATTATGGTGGCGTTAGGCATCTATTTCCTAGCAGTGCAGCAGTGTCTTGATTAGTGGATAAATTGGAGCACTAATATCAAAGTAGAAGGACCTCCATCAAATGGTCTGCCTCCTCGAATTGAGAAAAATACCATTTTGGTCCATTGTGAATGTGACAGTGACTCAGACAAGATCCACTATGGTTGTGATCTGTTTTTATGCTCCTGTCTACTGTTGAAATGCCTCTGCCAACTGCACCATTGTTTATGCATTATGTTTGTGACTACTGAGCATTCATTTCCACCCTGCAGGTCTTAAGACTGCACTTAAAAGTTAGTGTTGGATATGAATGGTGAAGAGTACCAAAACTAAGGGTGATTTAAACAGAACTGTATCCTCTTTTTTCTCCTCTTGGCATGAACTGGCAGGTTGTTAGACCTTGGATGACTAGAAGTGTGAGGTATATAAGACAATGTTTGATCCTTATTCATTATACCATTGCCATCTAAAATACCTTGCCACAACTTTTTCCCTCTGTCCTTCGGAAAGTAGGGAGTCATCACTGCCATAGCCAAAGAAGCTCCTGTTAATGTTTAAAGCAACCAAAATAAATATCTACATATGCTGAACTCCACCAATTGAGATTGCTTCTCTAAATGGATTTCCAAATATAGAAGTTTGAATTAATGTGGAAGTGATGGCAGCATAAGTTATGCAAAGTCTTCCTTCGTTCATAGATAAGATGGCCTGAGTTGTCGCTCTATGAGAAAATCTTGTCTTTGGATAGAAGGGTGAGGAAGAGTAGCTCTTGATGAGTGAGCGCACCTCTTCCTACTGAGCTTGAAAATTGATGCCCAGTCCCCTTCTCTTGATACGGTGGGTACATACATTGTGGCAGAAAATATCCCAGGCTTTAGTAAATGTTGGTAAAAAAAGAGTAACATTCACAATGTAATTTTCTGTTTTTGAAAAGTGACATCATGTTTTTGCTTGTTATTTAATTTTAACATATTTTTATATTTGATCTGGAAGTATGATTTATTTTTATCAATTTATTATCATAGGAAGTGTGAAGTTTCCCTCTAGCGACTCACTGTTTCTATCTTCCTGTTTCCTGCCTCCCTAAATAGAAAAATTCTGTTGGTTAAAGAGTTTGTGTTTAGTATATTGACAATCACATCGTTAATTTGCAATAAGTGCCTACCAAAGATGTCTGTTTTCTAGGCAATGTACTGTCTTATATCTTGTCAATTCCTCAATTGTACTATTAGATTCTTGGCAATCTTCAGCTAAAGATGCCAAAAATGTGTTCAAACAAATTATAATTTAACATTTGTATGTGGGCAACAATAACTTAGTTTTATTAGGATAAAGCTAAAAAAATTGATATCCACATTTATTCTGCTTGAAAAAATCATTAATGAAGATAAATTTAATCAAGCCTTATTTCAATTTTGCTTAACCAAATACACAGAAAGTCACTTTCCATTTATTACTTTGTCTTTATAGTAAAAATTATTTTTATCAAATATTGTAAATGAATGTTGTTTTAAAATTGAATTTTGAAAAATCTTTCTTGTCCTTATTAAATTTTCAAGAATGTGCCAAGACCCTTTCTTTTATTCTATAGAACAAATTATTTTGTTATTTTAATTATTGCTCCGAATGTTACTCTTGACACTAGGAGAGATGCAAGTAGGTAATACATTAATTTCAGTCGTCCTTAAGTGACATAAAAAATACTGGGATTTTGTGAATGGAATAATAGGATGAATGCTTTGTAACCAGTAAAGGACATAATGTGTGTATAAAATATTCTTGTGTGTGTGAAAAAGGATAATAGTAGTTCTGATTTTACTAAAATTATATGACCAGTCGCCCTTTACACTTCTTAATTAAATAGAAAAAGTGGCAGTTTAACTTAATAAAATTGATGATTGTGTTTTCATCACTAACCAAATTATTTTGCCTTAATCATAAAATGTGCATGCCTAAAAGGGAATTTGCTCAATTAAGTAGTTTTAGTTTTTAAGAAAAGATGTCAACCTTATTAGCAAATAATTCTGTATTAATCATTTTGGCCTTGTTATACAAAAAGATGTATTTAAAGGTTACTAGGTAAGTTTATCTAAATATGATCAAGAGAGGAAAATATGCTTGCTTTTAGTTTTGTTTACATTTTTTGATTGTGCTTGAAGTACTTTTAGATACTTTCCTATAATACTTTTAACATCAATTAAACACATTGTCTTTATCACTGTAAGAAAGGCAGTTGTTTTAATGACATGAGAGAATATTTTTATACACAAGTAACATCTCATGGATTCGTTTAAATTATTTGTGAATCTACCTAATTGATTCTCATTTTCTCTTAATGGCAGATTTTATGAGAACATTATTATTAAGAACTAGAAATTCTCTTGTAAATGCTGACTTTCATTGTAATGCTTGAAATGAAGCATTGTTTTGTTGAGAGAGATTATTACATCAGTATAAGAGTGATATAATCGTTATCCTTTGTTAACATATGGCTAATATTTTATTATTCCTGTCGTAACTTCACTTCCCTGTTTGGGATTGTGTGAAGAATTGTGTACCCTGCGTGTTGTTATTAATTAATACAATTACATTGAAATGATTGTCCCTCCATCTCTTTGTGAATAATAGCCTTTGCTTTTGGGTTTACTTTTATAACCCTTTGTATGTAAACAGACTCAGCTGTGATGAAACTACTGAGAAACTTTAATTTTCAAGGAAGAATAAAAGACAGATGGGAGAAATTATACACTTTATTCAGTTGTTATAGAGATAATCTTTATAATATTTTCTTTTAAAACCCCTATCGATTGTTCTCAATCCAGTTAAAATAAGGCGGTTTGTAATTACAAAACAATAACGATTCTGTCTTCGAAGCAGTTTGGTTATTCATGTATAGATGGCAGCGTAACACACTTCCGTAATTTCTCGAATGACGTCAACACGATCCGTAGCTATGGTAACGAGGCGGGGTCCTGATCAGAAAAGATAAATTTTTTCGATTGAAGATATTATGACGTTTCCTTCGCTGGTTGCTAGATCGTCATCACCAATTTAGTTATTAATTTTAAAGATTAACAATGTTTTTTTTATTATTGTGCCGCAAGAGATTCGGAAGAGGTTTTTCTTTGAGCAAGGAATCGTAGTTCCTGTGCGCATAAAATCGAAATTTATTCTTAAATGGAGTTATTTTATTAATAGTCCTTCCTTAAGAGATTTATTTTTTACGGATTCTTTAATGACAAGCAAATATAGTTAGTAATACACGAAATGAAGCTGCCATACAACCATTTAAGATTCGAGTCAATTCATTCAAGTTGTAATGGCAGGTAATTTCCGATGCTCTCATGTAAGGATGCTGTATCAGCACTGCGTGACCCATCACTAGAGCAGCCAACGCCATCCAGTGAACAGAGAGCTTGCTTGGCCGGAGGTGGTAGTCATTGGAGGGGAAGACGTGTGGCAGGGGACGCGTCGGGGTGTGAGTTCGGGAGGCTCTGGTTAGGCGAAAAGGGGCGGGGTGTAGGAGAGGCGGAGGGGGAACGCCGAGTAAGGAGGGGGAGGAAGTGGAAGCCTGGAGAGGGTAAGGGACGAGTAGGGGAGTGGGTCTAAGAGACCAGCAGCCGGCGGGAGCAGGCGCTGGAGGTTACCCGAAGAGTAGCGAAGAGCATGTTTTTCAGTTTGACTCAACTCTGGGGGAATAGCAATGTCACCGTACGTGTCGTCACGATGTGGTGAATGATTCTCGAGTCTCAGCGCATGCAGCTCCTGTTCGAGGCAGCGTTATCAGGTTCGCCATACAGTGTGGAGTGCGCGTGTGTGGGGAAGGGTGCGTCTCTTTAGTGCCGGCCTCTTCGTGTATGCACAATACCTCTTATTATTTTGTCGAAGGAAGACGGGAAAAAATAAACTGCTAGTTTAGTTCGTATCTAATCCTGGGAGAGTTCGCAAGTGAGAGTCTTTTGTGGAGGTGAATGTGGCCTGCTAGAAAAGAGAATCCTAAGAAACGAACGGTCCATTTTTGAGGTGGAATTCTGGGCAAGAAGGGAAATAACAAGAATCCTCGTTTCAGGAGACGCACCCTAACGACGCAAGGGAAGATCAGTGGCAACCACTCCCATTTACCCTCCCGCATCCCGACTCTCTCTCTCTATCGCTTCGTCCCTCCTCTCCGCCCTCTCTCGCTCCCCCTCTATCTCTCTCTCTCTCTCTCCTTCCCGCTAACCTCTATTCCATCCTAGCCGTAGCGAAGCGGGTATAACAAACAGGGACCGAACGGATTACCGATTTTTTTAACGAAGGAGCCGAAAAGAACCGTCGCTTTTGGATCGCCGACTTCCTCGCGGCATTTAGCGTGATAGTGTGGTATCCGGTGACACCGTGAGTCGTTTCACGGAGCGTGTGTCCGCGGCTTGTGCCGACCGTGGTGATATTCTTCGCCTCCCGCCGTTCCCCCGGCCTTCTCACCGCGCCATATTAGCTCCATCCCGCACAACGCTCGCGGGAAGAAGGATTTTCCCTCGGAATTCTATCGCGAGATCGGAGGGAAGGAGGTGGAGTCGGGAGAGCGGTGCCATCCGCCCTTGGTCGTCTCTCAGGGGCAAGCCTCCTCGCCTGCCCGGGAAGAAGGGATCGAGGCTGGATGTTGTTGATTCCTTGACGCCTGTCGTGCAAGAGTGGACCGAGAAGACGAGAGCCACGGCTACTCCGAGCGTGCACCCGGCGTGGCCGCAAAGGGGGAAGAAGGGGCGAGGTTGGCGGTGACTGACTAGGGCGGGCGGGTGGGTGCGTAAAGGTGGCCGGAAGGGGTGTCGGCAGAGACGGTGGTTGTTCTAGGCGATATTTGTGGGCGTGTGGGTGCCACGGTGGGAATATGGGGTGTGCTATGTCGGCAGAGGAAAGGGCCGCCCTGGCCCGAAGCAAACAGATAGAGAAAAATCTAAAGGAGGACGGAATTCAAGCAGCGAAGGACATAAAGTTATTACTTTTAGGTAAGTGCTCGATTTTTGACTTCGTAAATCCTTTTGTCGTACGGATTGAGTTTCTTTTGTTCGATTTTTATAAATAGCGTGTGCATCAGGCTCTGCAGAAATATTTTCCGCTTTCGTCCCGATTGAATTTTCATAAATCTCGGTCGCCCGTTCAGTCATCTTATTTTTGCAAAGCATACATCCCCAGCGACCATTTTGTGACTCGTATTTCAGAATTTGCGAATGGAATTATGTGATCAATTTCGAGTCTCATTCGTGGGTGTCTTCCGACGCACATTTGTCAGAATTACCTACATCCTTCTTTCGGCCGCCATCGTGGGTTTTCCTTTCGATTAAAAGTTACCCCGGGTCCCACACCCTCCCCACTATTCCTACCGTACCCCTCCCCTCCTGAGTGCGGCAAGTTCGATTCTACGGCTGGGCGGGGCCAAGCGCATGTGTATGCGAGAGAGAGAGTGAGAAAAGGGACGACGATCTCCCTCGATGGTTTAACGAGTTTCGTTTCATGAAAATCGGCGGAGCTGACGTGAATGAACCGCTCAGTATCAGTGGACAATTCAGCTTTTCATGTTACTTTTGTTCGTTTTTAAATATTCTGCGTGCTTTTTGTGTCGTCATCAACATTTATAAATGTTGATATGGCTTTGTTATTAATGCTGTTATGTTATAAACGGAAGTATATAGTCGGTGTAAAATTTTAGTAGTGTTGTGACTTTATTTAATTGGTGCAATATTTACGAGTTTATGAGCAAAGGAGTTTAAAGAGGTTTAATTTTAGAATACTTCTGAAACCCGGCGATTCATGTAGATTAAATTTACTGTTGTAGTTCTACTAATTTCTAAATAATAGAAACCTGGTAAAAAATTATACAATAGAACTATTTTCAGCAGGTAGAGTAGGCTCTAAAGTCATATGTAATCATTTTGTATGGAGCAGTTGTTTTTTAAATTAATATGAATTATTATTTATGTACTAATTAGATGCATGTGAATTACTTTTATTAAAATGTGACGTACGAACATTCATTTCTTGCTAAATGAACATCAGTAAGTGTTGCATTTCACTACATTCTATTCCGCTGTTCGAGTGTTTTCATTCCATCATGGCGTCGTGGCAACAGTTGCTAAGGCGATGACGTCACTCGGAACCGACTATTGACCCGTGGAAAGTTAACAGGTTGTGTCTGAGGTATTTACTTGTCATAATGAAATGTTTCTGATTCCATATGCATATGCTTGACTAAATGTCTTATTTTTTCGCTGAAATACATTACCTTTGCATCACTCAGTATGACCAAGGCAATGAAAAACGTCCTGAAGCAAGAGGTACTTTCAACTCGATCGCCATTTTGGTTTATGAATCATTGGTTAATGAATAGGGTCTTTTAGTTTGGGATGATCAAATCTTCAGTTTTGTATCGATATTACTAGTTTGTTAAAATACACTCACCGAATTGACCCACCATTTTGGGATTCTTAAGACATTAAGAATCTTGGCTCTAATGTGCTTAATCCCTACTAGGGCTAATCACGTTATCATCCTAACGTAAAAGTTATCGGTTTCATACTGTAAGAGGCATCCATAAAATATTAAATTAGTTATACAATTTGTAATATAGTTATTTCAAATTTGTCGATTGTCAATTCTTAAAAGTTAAATACATGCTAAAATGTCAATTTTAAGCCTAACAGCTTTTATAGCGACTAATGTTGATTTTGGAAATATTTATTCGAATTAGTCACAAAATAAATATCGTCAATAATTTGTCGCTTATTGCAATTATTTGTGTTAATTGACTATATAATATGTGCTCCACTTATTTTTAATAAAGTTGTGTGTATTTGAAGCCACATTATCCATCTGTCTGATAAAGTGTCTATTGAAATCTTTATCTTCTTAAGTTGGCTCATTTGACTTACGTGTGTAAGAGTTCCGTGACGGCTTTCAGTTTTGAAGTTAAACTTAACTAATCAAATCCAGTATCTTTTGATTGCGCTTTTTAATGAATGGCGGTAGTCTTCATTAATATAGTCCGTCGTCTGCCTCGTGATTATCGATTTTTATCTGGCATTATATGGAAACTAATATCAAAATGCGAGTCTGCTTTCTCTTCAACGGCAGTATCTTGTATTATAAAATGAATAATGGTAATCCGATTCATTGATAAATAATATCGTTCGAAAAGTTGCTGTTCAATAGATATTACTCCCTCTCTGGGTCCTAAAGCTCTAGAGTTTTTTTATTTCTTTATGATTCTACAATTACTGATTTACCTGATTTGGGATGTTTACTGTAAAAATCTGTATTAACCGTTATTGTCATTTATTAGGGTCATTCGTTAAATTTCATTTTTAATTGTTCCAATTTGAATGGGATAGACTATATGAAATGTATTGAATTTCTTTGTATAATTAGTCATATTACGAAAGGTTTTGTTATCATCCTGTTTTTAAAAAATTCTTGTGTAACCTTCAATGTATCCTTTTTCTGGTTTCTATTCAATTATGCAACATTTTCCACTCCATTGAAATAAATTTACCTTCCCACTTAACGTTAAATGACACTTTGGAGGCCAGCTCCACTTGATGAATTGAGGAATAGTAGTAATTTTAATGAAATTTTCAAATGCTGAGTTGAAATTCTGTAGTTAAAATCCAATTAAATGCATTGGATCCACATAGATTTTGGCCTATTAAATAGGTAGTAAAAATTAAAAGATATGCATTAATAATATTGACTCGTACAATAAACCCTAGTTGGCTCCTTATAAACTGTGATATAATTTGCTTTAAAGCAATTACCAAGTATTTTCACATTTGTGTTAGCGAAGAATTCGTTCACAAATGTACGAAGCTTGGAAAATGATTTACTATGGCTACTTTTTCATAAGAGAGCAATTTTCTCTCTTATGATTGGAATTTGTTGGGAAAGAAATTATACCCAAATTTGCAAAAATGATTCATTCGCTAATACTTCCGATCTTCGGGTTTGTTTCCATCATTACGTTGGAGATTTTTCAAGTAGGATCTTTCGCTCTCGCTATATATATTTATTCCCTTAATATTTATATAGTAAAACATGTTTCCAAAAAAGGTAAAAATAAGGAATATTTTAAGAAGTAGTTGAGAAGTTTAGCTGCGCGCAAAATGTTAATTGTTGGGCAACATGAAAGGACGGACACAAGAATAACTATTCATGGACAATTACAGGCGAAATTTGTCAGGAACACCATGCACATTTTTACCCAAAAAATAAAATGTAAAGAATTCGTCCCAAGCTTCTTGGTTGCAACAGGTGAACATTGGTGCATCGCGTTTGACGTCTCTGATGGTTCTGTGTGTCGTACTATTATTCCTATTCAATTTAGCGCATTTCCGAGTCAAAGAGATTTCTAATCTCTTGGTTTCCCAAGTGTTAGATCTCTTGATGCGACTTTGTGACAGCATTTGGCGAATCCGAATTCTTCAATTCTCTATGCAAAATAAACTTACGACTGTCTTCTAAAATATAAAGAT
Source organism: Tanypteryx hageni (assembly GCA_028673005.1). Lineage (NCBI taxonomy): Eukaryota > Metazoa > Arthropoda > Insecta > Odonata > Petaluridae > Tanypteryx > Tanypteryx hageni. The sequence goes on along the minus strand of CM054112.1, from coordinate 226,343,717 downwards.
TGCCTCCTCTTGCACAATTATGGTTGCACACGAATCAGTGGCGGATCCAAGGGGGAGAAGAATGATCGCCCCCCCCCCCCACTCCTTGGAAGATCTCAATGGTCTCCATTGGATGCATTCTTAAATTCTGGATCCGCTCCTGACACGAATGGAAGATTCTCTACGGGAATATTATGCAGGTACGCTTCCCACCGAGACAGTCTCAAAATTACTCACTAGCAGTCAAAGGGGTCGAAACGCATAACTCGATCGATATCCAAGTAAATTTTGAATATACATCCGTTTATGTCATTTATTTTGTCAAAAGTTGAATAAATTCGAATACATGAGCATAGTCATTGGTTATTATTAAATGGGAGAAGTGGAAGTGCTGGGCTTGTTTCAACATTTCCACGCCTTTTGGAATAACGTCAGCAATTCTTGTACATCTCCAAAACAAGATGGAAAAGTATACTCCATAAATGGTATACACAGAGATTTCAAAGGCGTTCTTTATGGGAAGTACGTATGAAGCAGTATCGAAAGATTGGGCGATTCTCGAATTTCAATCTCCGAAACTATAAGTCGTAATTATATGTGGACGTCCGCCAGAGAAGGGCTCACTTTGTCGGTAAGGAGTTATGAATGCAACGGTATTCTGTGATAAATTACGAGTAAAATAAAAGAAAAATCACACTCCTATGTCGAAAAATAAATTTTTATTGAATATTACAGATGATATTTAAAAATAGTGTTTTGAGAAAATTGAAGCCAAAACCACGACATTAAAAGTAAGTTCTACTCGTACTTCACTTATGGATATAATTCCTCGATACGGTTATACTTAATAAACCAGTCAATCTTTCCATACACTTCTCTGCACATCGACATTTTCTAGCCTTTTTCACGAAAATGCTGATATCTCCGAAACTAGAATCGACAAAGTCTCTGGCGGACGTCGTCCACATATGGTCTCGGGGACTATCTTGTAGTAAATGTTCTCTATCCGAATAAATTTTTTAATCTATTCTTACAGATCATATAAGTGCTAGGGGGAGAAAAGTTTGGTATTTCATTGTTGCTTAACAGATGCAATTTAACGAGATACGTGTATAAGTTTATTAAAGTAATTATGTAAATTGGAAGTTCTAATTGACGGATTCAGTTAACAATCACAATTGGGCGATATATTTTAATAAAGATCACTCATACTTAATTAAAATCCGTCCAGCGGTTTAGGAGATGAAAGTTACGACGGACGGAGGAGGCGTGCCCATAAGGCGTTCCGCTATTACCTCTTCGCTGGTAAAGAACGCCTAAAAACTAAACTTGACAGGATGCTAACTTCTTGGCCATCTGACAAGGAGTTTTTCCATTGATGGAAGCAAGCCAGGATCCACGTTTTCTTTCAGTCATTTTAAAAATCGATGTGTACGCTAGTAATTCAGTTTATAAATTAAGAAGTAAATAAATGACTTGCGATTGTTGCCGTAACAATGGAGAGGCGAGTAGGGCGGTCGCTCCGGGCACTGAGGCGAAGGGGCGACTTCAGGCAAGTCGCGAGTATATATTTTTTACTAGTATTTCAAAACTATTGTTGTTGGATTAAAATATACGGTAATCAGTGTACTATATTTATTAGTTGACACAATTTCAGTTATTATTTTTATGGTTAAAAAAGCTTGCGAATGATGCCTTAAGGCCTTGCCCCGGGCGCTTGCGATATTTCAACGTTGATCAAAGGGATTGGTTCAAGCTGCACAAATTCGGCGTTAAAAATAAATCCGGGTACAGTTAATAAAAACAGCATTATTATTAATGACAAACAAGAGTAATGTTAGTGTTACATGAAATGCAACATTTTCTCTAAATTCCGGCTAACGACGAGTCTCTTTCATCTCTGAATGTCAGACCACACCTTTCACATACGCACAAAATCAAAGTTTTTCTTATTTTTAATTTTCCTTGTGGTTCCTATTTGAAAGTAAGTTCTGTATAGGTACTTAATGCTACAGTCTTTCATAACTGTATTAAGAGGACAAGGTTTATAATTGATTTTGAATTACCCAAGTAGGATAAAATTCAAATATATGTTGCGAAATGTTGGTACACCGTCAATAAAATTTTAGTGTTAAGCTCGTGGATCGAGTAAATTCATGAAAACTAAGCATGATAAGAAAATAATCCATGATATAATACCATAAAACTTTCATGTGGGAAACAATGAAACACGCTGCCGAAAAAATGTTTCATCTCCCATGGGATGAGTTGACTTCTCCTTTCTTGGCTAATGTGCTTGGTAAATGCATTGAAAAAGGAATATTATAATATGTAGGTGACGTAGTTCCTCGCGTTACTCCATAAGACCTTGTGCTTTGTTGCATTTTCACCTAAAGCAATGTATCAAAGCGAATAACGAGGGTAGATGTTACATTTAGACGTGTATTAGAGAGTCCATTTTCCGTCGTTGTTATAACCCTAAATGATATTTTTTGTTGAAATGTTTTGGGAACGAAAATTCGCCTTAAAGTTCTCTTTTCCGCGTTAAATCGGGAGTTCGATGAACAGGTTAAAAATCTGCCTCCGTGGGGATCCGTGCAGATGACTTCTATATCAGCGTTTCTCAGTCTTATTCCATGAAGTACCCTTTCGGGGTACTTCAGTTAAAATAAGTACCCCGAGACAATTTTACAGGCACAAGTGACCCCCGCTTAACGCGGAGGATGCGTTCCTGACAACTCCGCGTTGAGCGAAAATCCGCGTTCGACAGGGATACTATAACCCCTTAAGCGCGCAAAGGGAAATAATTTTACAAATGCTTTTTTTGGGCCCACATTCAATGTAAAAACATATTATCACCGGATTTCATTGTCATTCATTACAGAAACAATAAAATTACATGATAAATAATGTGAAAAAAATCGTAATTTATAATTAAAGGACAATCTGAAATCTTTCCTGGGACCCTTATGGGGCTCTATGGGCCTCTGCGTTAAAAAAAGAGCCCATGGTCGACTGCTTGGCTTTTTTTCGCTTTTTTTAGGATACAAAGAAAAGTAAAGCTTAATCTTCATTAAAGAAATATTTTTACCTAAGTTATTCTTTCTTCTATTGAAGGGGTTTACAACATAAATGTGTTACTTTCGAAGTGATTATAGAAGTTGGTAAAAATAATAAATCACTGCGAAATTGAAAACAAAAAATCGGTTTCTTCGAAATTCCAGAGGTGGTTAAGTACCCCCAGACATACTCTCACGTACCCCAGGTTGAGAAACACTTTTCTATAGCACCCTAACGCTTTGTTCGCCAGTTCTCTCCAGGTCATTAAATAACAGCCACTGAAAAATTTATTGGCATGGTTTTAAGTACGATAAATTTTCTGATTTAGAATTCGTAAAGTATATGAAACATCTTGCAAATGCTTCATTCCGATTATCCGTGTTATTATTATTTCTCATTAGTCGTTAACAATGTTTAACGTCTAAAATATCAGTTAATCATAGAATCATTAGTAGATGAGAATATTGTGTATTTCAGAAAATTCTGAAATTTTCCAATATATTTGGTTTTATAACTCTCCGTAGTACCCATTATAATTTAGTGTGATTATTTGAGTCATCAAAATCCTTATTGTTTCTTCTCCATTATTATTGCCTTTTTCACGACAGTAGTCTCTCTCTGGAATCAAGAATTTAAATAATTTTGATGGATTTTTTTCCTCCTTATTTTGTCTTAAACCAGTGGTGCGCAACTTTTTTAATCGCAGGCCACACAAACACGGATAAATTTTCGAAGTGCCGCGCAATTTATTAAAAACGTACTATTAATGTATAGACAATTTAAGTACTTATAATAGGTTGAATAAGGGTGGCGGTGGCAGAGTGGTTAAAGCGTTGGCCTTCCATGCAGCGGTCCCAGGCTCTAATCCGGCGGAGGTAGGATTCTTTCAACCTGGGATCGTCCCATTCCCCACTTCTGTGGTTTGAGGAGACCGCGCAAGGCGGCGATCCGTCCTTCAGAAGGGACGTTGAGTAGTTGGTCCCTTTGGTGCTGTTCGTTAAGAGTAGACAATGCCCACACCGGGTTTCCCTCCTTGTGTGTGTGTTCGGTGTGGAAGGAGTAATGGCTATAATAATCCAAGTGATTGATTAGCCATAAAAATAAACCAACAACAACCATGGTAGGTTGAATTTCCATTCTAAAGCCGTCTTTTTCACCTTTGGATAATTATCTTCCTCCCTAATGATTCGACGATTAGGTAAGTTGATGGGTTAATAAAATTCAAAAGTGAAAATTGTTTGAAGGCTCCGCGTACCACCTGAAACCGAGTCGCAGGCCACAGGTTGCGCACCACTGCCTTAAACAATTGTTTTTTATTTCTTGTACATTTCCCAAGAGGCTGTAATTATTACCAGATCAACGTCGCTCAAAATGAGTCATTGGAAGCAAGTAAATAAAAGAAATCTACATGTGTCGGTGAAAATGTTGCAGCAATAGAAATTGAACATTCTTAGATTTTTAATACTGTTTTTAATGGCAAGGATTAAAGTTTTTTGAAAAATTATCGATTTATGTCTTAAACAATCGATTAAATTTTTTCTTTATTGAAGCTTCACGAAGTGATATTTCGAATTTTAGCAGCCACTTTAATTGTCAAATCACAGTGAGATAACTTCAGGAATATCGAATATTTTAATCCAATTTCATATCTATGTAGGCAATATCCATATATAATTTCGTTTGATAAATACGAATAGTTATAAGGTGAAAATTGAAATATTTGAATTTTTCTCTGATGAATCAAGTATTTTTTGTAAAATTATGGTTAAATTTTAAGCAGTTTCTTTTAAAAGAAGTAATCATATTATTGACGAAATCAGTGTTAGTGAAGGAGCGTTATTTGTGCGCTGGATTTCCATATTTAAACGCGCGCTTCATTTTCAAAAATATTCTCGAAATCGTATTGCTTTTTCGAAATATTTTTGTATTAAAAATAATTAAATCTACGTATCTTAAACCATTTTTATTTGTAATTTCATTCTTTATTTATACTTTTGTTCATTCAAATATCGTTTTAACATTCTCTAAAATTTGTAACTTATTTAAAAAGAAAAATGAAATTTGTCTCACTAATATATATGTAACGATGTCACATTAATGCTGTTGATACAAAAATGAAAATGTTTATTTATAAGTTCCAAATTTATTTTTTACTTTTTATAGAAAGTATAATTATGTATTAGTAAAAGCTTTCAAGGTTTTGCAGCTATCAGATTTGTGTAATCCAAAGATGTCTGACGAAGCAGTAATGGAAATTTTAAGTGAAAGAAATGTAGATTTGGATAAGTTTATAAATCAGTTTTCCAAGCATTATGCATGAAATTGGCTTCTTAGATATCATGCATATTGTAAAATTTATCCAAATTTTGTTTTTAACAAACAAAACAATCTTCTAAAGCTTCTTTGTTGCTTTTCCGTATTCTCTTAGAACAAATAAAACGTATTTTCTTCATACTAAATGCACCTTCAGAAACTAAGAGTCAGTATCGATTGTAATGATTATCTGTCACTTATTTCATACAATATGAACCCAGTATTTGTCTGCATCGCATTAATTTTTTTGTTAATTTTATACCGCATGTTTTCTTTAACTGCAAATTGTCAGTTTTAGGATGATGACTATGGTATGTACATACGCAGCGTAGACAGAATTATCCATTAAACGATAAGTGAATTTCAAGGAGAAAGTACCTACCCATTATTTAAGATGGGAAATTTCGGGAACGGTTCACCCAACAGTTTAACTACAGGTTAAAATCTTAATTTTAGGTCTTTTATTCACTTTTAAGCTTTTAGAATTACTATATTCTAAGTTGGCCTTCGAGACTAGTGCCTCGTTTCTTTTTCGACTATTAATGTAATACGTTTAGTTTTTTGTGGAATAATCAGTTTATATCTCCTTTAATAGTTGTATTACCTCAAATTATCATTGAGGAAATTCAAATAGATTCTATTTAAAACGTGTTATGGTAAAATTTCCAAAATCAAGTTGTGATATTTTAACAGATGTTTCTAATTATGCATCTTTCATTACCTATCTCTTAAAACAAGGGATCATTTACCAGTCTTTTTATATTTTTAAAAGACAGATCATTAAAAACACTTCTTGCTTTTCATACCATGATTTCAACTAATCTAGTTAAATTCCTCGCGAAGAATACCATCAAAAGCAAAATATTCGCATATGAATGCTTATAACCTTCCTTTAAAAATATGATTCTGTTGTAGTATTACCCTATTTTTATTAATATATTTCAAGGGACGAAAGGTTCGTAACAGAACTTTCTTATTGTATGATCAATTTATCAAAAATTATTTATGATACTAAGAAGTACTCATTTGCGTCATAACAGTGAAAGCAGTATGCAAAGTCGTCTAGATGACAGCAGTGTTGTTATTGGGCGTGTATAACTTCACTTGTCTTTCCATCGCATCTATCGAGACTCGTAAATAAATCATACCACTGCAGCTGTTGAATTATTGTTTAGGGAGTTGGGCTGTGTACCCTCTAATGGCCAAGGTTTGCTGTTTTGCGAAGACAGTTTTACATCTTGGCAACATTGTGGCGTACAAGTGCCAGGAAGCTGAAGCACCAATTATGGTGACAGTGTTGCTGTTAAAGAAGATATGGCACAAGATTTATTGGAGCTGTGATTGAAATATTAAATGAAGGCACAATTTAATTAAGACTTCCATAATTTAAAAACGGTAACTGCTGTAATATTGAAAGTTCACTGCTAATATAAAGCCAACTTTTTTTAGTTTTAGATTTATTGAAAAATGATTGCTTTGGTGAAAGTATCATTGGCATTTTTAGCACTTCATCGTCTGCCTCCATATATTAATTAAATTCTTCATTTATAATTAACGATAGAAGATTTCGATTATTTATTTTATAATCTATCAGAAATATTTTCTATTTTGGAGATAAAATGTTTTTCATATATAGTCACAAATGCGATTCTGAACCTATTTTTCATCTAGACAGCGTAATTTATACCACAATTTCATCGATTTTTAGTTGCAAAGAGATAGAATCCCAATGGTTTCGGACATTTTAATTATCAAGAACAAATTAATGAATATAGATTCCACCTAATTCTTCCCAAAACATTTAGCTTTGAATAGCATTAAAATATTCCAGTAATTACAGGACATTTTTCAATTGTTCTCCGGAGTAATTTTTTCTTTCGCAAAGAATTTTCGATTCGTCTATAGCAAAAATATTCACGGTGGTTAGGTCTTACTAAAATTAGCGGACGGTTCGTCCTAATAGGTGGCAAAGTAACTTCCCATTCATAACTTTCTTTACGTGGAACCACTTCGAAACCCACCCTCTTTGAGCTCCACTTTCTTTTCCTCTCTATCGCTCTTTCGCTACCCTCTCTCCCACCCAATCCTCCATCTCCCTGGCCTCTTTCCAACAGTACCCTTTCCTTCCCTCCCCTTCTTAAACCGCCCCCTCACTCAACCCCGCGCTTGCTAACCCTCCCACCTTCGCCGCACTCTCGGTCTCGATTCCTTCCCCTCTTCTCCTTTGACCAGTGCTCGCCATCCCCCTCACCCCTCCTCGCACCCCTTGCACCCCTCAACCCCCTCGCACCCCTCACCCCCCTCGCACCCCTCACCACTCCTCGCACCCCTCACCCCCCTCGCACCCCTCACCACTCCTCGCACCCCTCACCCCCCTCGCACCCCCTCACCCCCCTCGCACCCCTCACCCCCCTCGCACCCCTCACCACTCCTCGCACCCCTCACCTCACGTCTTCCCTTTCCTCTCACCTCTTCTCTCCCATCTCCCCCTTCCTCCGTATCCATCCCACCTGCCCTCCTTTTTTCTCTTCCACGATTCCATCTACCTCTCTCACCCGATGCCTTCTTTCTCTCCCTATCTCTCTTTTTAAAATCTCTTTCTACTCCACCCTCAAAAGCCCACTTTCTCAGCTCTACATCTCTCCTTCATTATGACCCTCCCTTTCCTATATCTTAGTCCTCTCTCTTGTTCTTATACTTCGTCTCTCGCCATCTCTTTTTCTCTTCCCCTACCGTTCCCCTTTCTCTCTCCTCCATTCTTCCACTTATCTCTTACATGCCCATTTCTCTCTTTTCTCCCTCCCACTTTCTCTTCCTCCTCCGTTTCCCTCTCTCCTATCCCAACTATCCTCATGTACCCCAGCCCTACTTGCATTCTCCATTCCAATCCTTAACATTCCTCATACATCAGCCCTCTCTCTGACCCTCTCACTCTCCCATTCTTTTGGTTCTCCTCTCTTTATTTCGTTCGCCTATTCTGTTAAAGCCATCCTTTATACTAGTCCCTCCCTTTTGTCAAGAGGCTTTCTTTAGGGATGCTCGGGGAATGGGAGGCATTTGGGGGCGAGGAATAGGCAGCTATGAGTGTATATGTGGAAGTAAGGACTTCTTTCTCGTGCGCAGGCTTCCGAGTCTTGAGTTTTGGAGGGGGAAGAAGCTAGGAGGAGAAGCCTCCCAGCGGTTCACGAGTACTGAGTGAAAGAATGAGTGGGTGTAGAGAATTTAAGGAGCGCGTGATGCTGATTTTATTCGTCACTTTTGCTTTTTAAGATGACATCATTTCTGCTTGATGTGAAATCTTTGGAGATACAGATTTGAAGATTACTCCTAGCTCACGCTACCTTTTCCAAATGGACGCCTATTAATAGTTGGTAGTTGATTAATTTTGCTTACATTTGCCGAGCTTTGTGGCACCCTGATATGTAGACATATGTCATATTCTAGTACTTACCTTTGGGTTTAGCAGTTCAGAACTACTTAGCATGCCATTTGTTGATGGATTTATGACTTAAAGTGCAGTTAAGTTTCGAGGCTAACCGTAAATCACAATCTATACGCCGTTGTATGAAAAATTCGCAAAAACTGGATTTGCACCTTTGACTTAGTTAAATTCGTCAGATTTAGATGGGGTAAATCAAGTTCCATGCGTAAAATATATGGTTTAAATTGTTATATAGTAGGTTTATTATTGTAAAGCTATCTTCGTACGGTAGATTTTTAATTGGAAGAAAATATAGGAGCTAATTTGAAATTGAATTATAAAGTGTCATAGACCAAATACTAAAAATACATGCTACTCTTGATAGAAATTAATTTTTTTTTAATTCAAGAAGTCGCTCTTTTCCTGTTATTATATTTTTATTTTGGTGTAAACGCTTTTGTTTCGTTTTCTTTCGCTTTTTCGTTTACTTTCCAACCATGAATTAGTCTTGGAAAATAAACAATACTCACCGTTTAGTGTTTTCCTGCTCAAGGGCATTAAAGTCAAATAAGCCTGTGGTTTAACAGAAAGCTCAAAGCCTCTGTTCTCCAAGTGGGAAGGAAACATTTTTTCGATATTTCTCGAGAATTGTTTCATTGATTCAAAAGCCTTGAAGCTATATTAGTTTATGATTATTAGAGCTGTGTATATTTCCAAAGAAGTTGCTATCAGCTAGTCTTTTTCGTAGGAAAGGTCTAAATTTATTCTTCTTTCGCTGAGAATTTTTTTTATTCACCTCAAGGCTTTCTTTTTTCAAGATTCATGTTATAATATGCTTAATTAGTTGTTGTTAAGGCTCTTTTACTTGTATCGATATTTAAAATCAGTATGTAGCGCATCTTATAAATATAAGTACGTGAACGTTGAAGTAAATATATCATACTTCTAGCTCTCATTCAGCATCATTCCAGGAAAGAAGACTTGCATTTCTAACAAAATCTACTTGGGAAGTCTCCACATTGTAGAAAGATTCCATAATAAAAATAAAATACTTATTGTAATTTCCACTAAAATATTGCATTTCTTTTTATTTGAACACGGTGACATTATTATATGTTAAATACAGAGTACTGCATGACGCACTCATTACAATAGATGTAGTACCACAAAAGTTCGGCTATTTTCACGGTTAATTATTTCTTAAAAACTAATCGTATGATTATTCGTAGACGAATTCTCGTGCGCAGAATATTCCATGCCCTCTGCACATACTTCAGTAATTAACTGGTAGCCTCTAAAAAAGAAATTTATCGATTTCAACTGAAAGTATATGTCGAAAGAATGTTATGCATGCATGCGGTTCTAGAAAATGGTGGATCCTAAATCTGGGGAAAACATGAAGAATGTGAATGAAAAAGGAGAGTTTTTTTTTACAAAAAAAAGGGGATAGCTCTGTCGTAGTTTTGGTGGATATGTAAAGTGGTTTGGGGCATTGGGGACGGAATAAGAGATTTGGAGGAAACGTTCAGTTTTTATCTTTCAACTGCATCAATCATTCTATTTCTCACGGGATGCATAGCTCTGTCGTCTGCACTGCTCTATCTATGCTGTCTTGTTCTCGAAGCCATTTTCTGTCTGTCCACCATCGACCAGAAAATCCCTTGCTATCGAAGTCCATTCTTGTCACTATCTCTCTCTTATAATCGTCAATCTCTCAGTTTAAGGTATATCTTGTCATTCTCAGAAATTGACTAAGAACTACATTAGAACTCTTAGGCTATTTTATTAAGAAAATATATTGAATACCCCTACACCACTAATGTGGCATTATTACTAAATATGCTGGCATATAAACAGGCAGAATGATATTAGAAAAGCTGCCAAACAACTGATATACCTAAGTTACTGGTGGAAATACATTGAAAGCGTTTAAATGCTTTATAATTCTGTACACGAATGTTCAATTCATGCAATATTGTTATGATCGCTTGTCTAGAGAAGGGTCTTCCATATTGGCCAGTAAAAATTTTCTTTTTAATCTGACTCTTGCTTTTTCAAGGAATGGCGGTAGATGAGTAGAAGGTGGTACCTGTTAGCGATGAACCGTTCACGACAGAAGGATTTTTTTTAAAGCCTTACAGTAAGTCAAAGAATTATCTCAATTTCAGTGCATTTGGAAATTACAAAACATAAATATTACTAATTTAAAAAAAATGAATGCACAATTTGTGGTCAAAATCAGTGTTCTCATTGTAGAGCGACTTTGTGGTTGTTTGCGGTCTTCCAATGTAAAAATTTGATTCTGGTATGAGCTAATTTAGGGGAGTGGATTGACAGAAGACACGACACCTTCCCCCCGCTTCGGCCTTACTTATGCATTCGCCTTAATGAGGTGAACAGCCCTCCTAGAGTCACCGCACCAAAGGAGTTCTACTTTTCATAATTATCATGGCGTTTAATATTCCATGCGATTTCCATTACTTTGCACCTCCGCACCCTGTTTACGTTAATGAAATCCGTTTGTATACCATATCACAAATACGTAATATTTTTAAATGAATCAAGAGCTAATAAGAAGTGATTGCGTTCCTTAATTGAGAGGGCAATTTTTTATATTAACATGGAAGAAGTCGATTAGATCCGGGTTTTTGTTTGGAGAAACCGGCGAAACACAAATGGCCGTTCTTTCCCAGTAAAAAACGGTCCCCTATCGCTCCACGTCTCCTATCGCTCCACGTCTCCTATCGCTCCACGTCTCCTATCGCTCCACGTCTCCTATCGCTCCACGTCTCCTATCGCTTTCGCCCAACCTTCCGAACTCTCTGATAGACCCTTCCAAGCATCACAAATCGCTTAATGCATTAAGAAATGAGGGCTAAAGTTTAAAAAAGTAGGAATCCGTTTTTTAATAAAGATTTCGCATTTTTCTATCTCATTTTCCACCCTTCAGGGAAATGCGTTGGGTTCGAACTGGAATTCATACGCGCGCGACATAGTTGTCATACAGAAGCGTTAATGTGGTAATGAGCGCTTGGCCCGAACGCCCTCTCCCACTTGGCACACACCCTCACGTCCTACCCTTCCCCTCCAATCCCTCCTGCCCCTCCTCCTCCCCTCTCCCCTCCGTCCTGCGAGTCGTCCCTATTGATCCCGCGGTGGTTGGAGCGAAGAGTACGGGAGGGAGGAAAAAAGAAAGCGGCGGTTGCATTTAGAGCCGGCGGATGTGGCTGATGGCGTTAAAGGGGATGGCGGTCGGGGAGGAGGCGAGGGGCGGGAAGGAAGAGGGGCGGGAAGATTGGCGGGGAGGGGGAGTGAAGAAGCCCAAAAAATATATATATGGGAGGGAGGGAGAAAAGTGGAAAAATTTACGAGGCCGGTAACTTGGAAGAAATTAATATTCCGTCGCTCGTGGGACCACAATTAAATGCCTTTCGAAAAAAAGAAAACGACGCTTTTCGCCAACTTTATGGTGCATTAATGATGTCGTTCGATCGCTAAGCATTCTGGCACTCGGTTATTACCTTAGAAAAAAGATTCGCCCACCAGGTGGGAAGATAGAGAGTCTGGTTGATGTTCGTCCCCATCTCTCATCTCGGAGTGGACTGTAAGGTGTCGTGTAGACGTTGATACCTATTTTTCGTATCCCTATCGACGGTCCATCCCTATGTAATTATCCTTATCTTTCGAACCATTCGGAGTCGTAAAGCCTCTCTTACCCGGCGCCTTCGCTCCTTCGATCACCTTCGACAAACTCCCCTGTCTAGCTCTCCTCAAAATCGCGCTGAATAAGTTTCTCTCTCTTTCTCTCTCTCGGCCCATGGCCTCCTCCGCTAAGAGCCGCGTCCTTCAACTCCCTATACTTTACTTCCATTCTATCATCCAAATTTTATAAAAAGTCGTGACCTATCCTGCGGTCCAAGTTTTTTCGTCACATTTCGTTCAAAGTATGTACTGCTTTCGGTATTTTTTCGCCGTATGTTCAAATATTGTGATTTTTTCTAGTTCGTGTAAACGTATGCACATAAAACTCAGCTAATTACGCCATGTATGGTCATAATATCGTTGAAATCGGTGCAGTGTAGTTAGTGAGGTAATCGTTTTTTTTTTTTAGAAGTTTCCGCAACCCGCTTGCCTACCTTCCTTGTTTTATGAACAGAAGAGAAACACTGTCGTCGTTACACTCTTTTCTCTCCTACTAGGGATAGCTGCATTTGCTCATTGAATCGATGCGGATCGAATGTTTCGATTTCGATTAATAATTGAAACATTTGAATCGATTCACTCGGTTCTATTCTATTTATAAAAGCTTTAAAACGAAATAATGCACTTAAAATAGTCCATTTTTACTAATATGACATGTAACATAAATGTAAGAAGCCATCAATGCTACCTTAAGATGACATGTAACGTTTAGATATAAATAAATCTTTAATGTTATCTTCCATTGTCAGAACTTATCCAAGGTTTCAACAAATACCATTAGAAATAAAATATATATACATAAAAAAATACGAGTAATAGTAGTTTTTAAAACAAACCAAAACTTCCTAGAAGGAAAAAGTAGCGCCGTTTGATTATCAGTGGCGATGCAGAACTGCAAAACAAACAAAATTACAGATTTCAACAAATTTTGAAAGATTGATCGAACTGTATTGAATCATACACACAAGTATTTTATAATATTTTATAAAATTGCTCATAATTATTATTTGGCAGACCCTATAACTGGAATCATCCGAACCGAATCATTAGAATCGATTCATACGGTTAATCGTAACAAGTGAATCGATCCAACTTTTTCCATTAAACGGAACGAATGAATCGATTCATTCATGAATCGGAGTGGGCCATCCCTATCCCAGAATCCTATAGTTCTCCCTCTCACCTGCTATCCTCCTCCAAGCTGGCCCCAAGAATATCATAGTCTCATGCATATATATACATGGAGATCTTGATCTATCTTTTCTTAGAGGACTCAGGAAAAATCTATGAAAATGGGACAATAATGAAAGTGGAAATGTATGTGAAAGGTGAAAAACACGAGAAAAACAAAAATGAATATGCTGAAAATTATTTATATTTTCAAGTATTATTACTTTGTATAAAAATAAACAACAAGATTTTTATCTTGTAACTTTTCGGAATTTCTTCGCAAAGAAATTTTTAATTGTTCTCTGTCACAGCTTTACGCTTTAAATTAAATTGCGATCTTTCCATTTTACAAATTCTACAATTGTCGATATTATGTGCGTAGAGTATACGTATTTTTAACTTTCTCGAAAAGTAGAGTTATTTTTTAGGATATACCGTATGTGAATCGCCACGCATGACGGCTGCTTTATAGCCAAAATACACATCTGGTTTTCCCGATATTTTAGTAGCTACTGGAAAAGCATTGTTTTTCAATTTTGATTTCAGACATAAGGTGAGCTCGATAATTCTTTCTCGAATTAAGACACGATATAATAATGGATAATGACATAACTAGGCGAACAGAATGATACGAAAGATTAGAGTGAATCTTGCGCGTCGAATCGAAAATGGACACTGATTTTGTATTGAGATTCCCATCTTTCACTCTGCCTTTCTCGGAGTTCTAGTGTTTGGGCGATTGAGCATGCGTTTTGGCAAGACTTTCTCTGCCATCTCGGCAATAGCTCGGGGTAAAATGCGGGACCACAAAGTGTCAAGCCTGAGATAACTCGTTTTCCAACTTGCACCCTCATCTGAGAAATGCTGTTTTCTAGGATTTAAGCAACGTCAATGGATTCTGTAGAAATCTTTCTTTAAAATGTTTTAATTAGAGACTTTAAATAGTACATTGTTGAAATGACAACCTGATGAAGAAGAAAAAATTACGATTAATCGAGGTAAATTAAGGAATTGGTACAAGAAATTCCAAGCGATTGATTGCGGGAAGACGACACTTCGAGGAACGATGAATGAGATAGAATTCTACATTTTTATACGGGGTTTTTGTAGGTATTATACAAAGTGAACGAAAGATCTGAGAAAAGGGAAGGATAGGGAAGCGATAGATCGAGGTTTTATTGTGTATTCAAACATTGTGTCTGCATGTGTTTCTTTGGCATTCCCAGCGGCTCTCAGACTTTCTGATAAGTGCCCACAGGGCTTCCTCTGACATGTTACCGCTACACAAATCTCGTTATACCTTTCCTCTTCGTCAAGTGTGTTCGTGTCCCAAAGAAAGAATAATATCGACAACCGTATATCCCATCGTTCCCATAAATTGTCGATAACATCCAGCGAGATAGAAGTGTCACGACAGACTTCTTAACACGTAGGAAGTGTCCCAGAACCCCGTCTAGTAGGTTGCGCTTATGTTAGAAATGATTGATGTCGCTAGTTGTCCCAGGAGACATCGAGTGACTGGTCCATGTAGGCCAACGGCCACTGCTAAAGCTATCTAAGTCCCTAAGCGACCGAAGGATCTTGTATGCAACGCGAGCGTGCCTCGCCCGTCCGCATGAATCCGTAACTAATGAATTCTCGTGCCATCGTAGCATCCATTCGTAATTTCTCGACTGAATCCTATTCCATCCTTCGATGCTAAAAATAAAACTAAAGAAGTCGCTTAGACCGTTTCGCTGTTTATCGTTTTTATATAGCTTTTAAATAGTAATTACTTACCATAATCTCACTTGTCGAAAATTGTCAGGCATAGTTCAACGTGTCATCCTCGTTTACACTCATCTAAAAATAAATAAATAATCCGCACATGATTGATTATGGAAGGTTTTTTTTTCCATAATCGTTATTGATTATTGCAATACTTGTGAAATGCTGCGGGGTTCCATCCAGCACCTTTTTTTACCAATAACTACTTTCCTTTTTATTCATCTTGCGTTATATTTTATCCTCGGATACAAACTTATTGCCAAGCAACGCTGCGCCTGCTCTGCTCATACTTTTTGCCCGTGTGGAATCTCACAATTCTTCGGGAGATCCTTTCTGGTGCCATTGCCTCGATATATCTACCCGGATTAGTTCTAGTTCTCGTATTTCAAAATTCAATTAGAACGTGGGAGCTGTACTAATGTAAGGAAAATGTACACCGCCTTGACAAAATTAATTTGCTTAATCCATTTTCATCAAATTCATTTAGATGATTTTATAGAAGAAATGAAACTACTATTATCGAAATTATAATTGCTCGTGGCCATTTTTGATGTCATATAAACCAAGTGGCGAATCAAGTGATCTGTTTATCGAATGCAGCAAATTTCTTGATAGCGAATTCGAACAAATCACTCAATAGGTAACTGAATCGATCTTGCCGCCATATTTTCTAGGATTCTTATATCTTAAAGTGTCCTGATAGAAATTGTGTGAAGCACCGTATAATCGAGTAATATCCATGCTAACTCTCCATATAATGCAGCAATTAATAAAAGTGCTTGTATTAAATATAGTATAGGACTTAAAATTAAGTTATTTAAGAAAACAACGGAATTACTTCCAGTTACTTTAAAGACATTTTTGATGCTAAATGGCGTAAGCAAAGTGATCGCCCGAACATAACCATTTTCTTCTTACACTCTAATCTCATCATTACAATGTAAAAGAATAATTTTAATGTCCCTTATAATTTTTATCGTCATATTGGCCTAGTATTGATGTTTTAATGTTCTTTTAAATAATCATGTGTATTTCCTTTTCTTTCCGCATTGCCGTAAACTCACATATAAAGAAGAGAATTTTTCACGGAAAAATACGTAAATAAATAAGGCAAATGTTTGCTTAAAGATAAGAATTTCTATTTTTCAAATTCGACCCTGATAACACTGGAGAACAAATTGAAACCTTTTGTCTGGGTTCTGCATAGAATGAGGTTATCCTAAATGATTTTGGCCCGCCGAGTTTGAATCTGTAGTCAGGATTTGCGTGGCACGTCTAAATATGGAGAAAAAGGTATTTTATGTTAGAAGAACAGGCCCATGTTAATTAGCTGGGACCACATCCGAAACTGACCGCTGTACAGACCTCACAACCGTCATTAACTCGGATTAGGACTGCGGAACTGGATGGTTAGAGCCGAAACCGAGCTCGCATACCTGCCCCCTTGCAGCAGGGGGTCTAGCCAACCAAATCATTTGCAATAAAATGTAACCTTTTTTATGTTGTTAAATTAGTGAGAAATTAACTCAAGCGTCGAATCCCGGTAAATAAATAATAAGATATTTAAGCTTTCATGTAATCTTGACGCTCAGGAATACCAAACTTTTAAGAGTTTCTGCGACGGGATTGGAAACAGTTTATCACTAGTCGTAGTAACAATTCTGGCCCATTCTGTTAATATATTTGGCGTCCAAGTTTGTGCTGCAACCAATCCAACCTACCAAACTACTCGAAACAACCCAACCAACCAACCCAACCCAGTTCAACCAGCCAACCCAACCCAACTTCCATATAATATACATATTTTTCATGTTTTCAATACAATTCCATCCCAGAAACTCTTCCCGACTCACCAAAATACATTTAAATACATGCTAGGTTAAAAATTTTCCATACAATTTTCTTTTGTATGATGTACCAGAAGCTTCCCTAATTAATAACCAACACTAATCAGCAAGCATATTAGTGTTCCATATGCCTTGGTATCGTTTTTCTAACGTTGGAATGTCCTGATGGAACCGCTCGCCGTGCTTTTCACTCACAGCTCCCAAATTCTTAGAAAAGTAATCCAGATGAGAGCAAAGGAAATGTATTTTAAGTGAGATGTTACACCCCATGTTATGGTTTGCTTCCAGCATTTTATTAACTAAGTCTTTGCTTTGTTGTTTTCTAAAAAGTTAATGATAACTGCTTCGAAACATGCCCATGCCTTTTTCTTTTCCTTCTAACACTGTATCGAATCCGTCATCGGTCATGAGTTCACGTATTTGGGGGACCCACAAATATTCCTTCCTTAATCTTTGCTTCGGTGATTTTTCTAATTGTTTCCTTAAGATGTAGAAATCCTCTGCCATTTTGATCCATACCTTTAGCAAAATTCTTCACGAGTCCTAATTTGATATGTAAAGGGGGTAAATGAATATTTTGTGGATCAACAAGGCTTTTATGTATAACGTTTTTTGACCTTCCACTAATTGACTAGTTGGTCAATCGCAAACAATGTAGTGCTGAGACTTACGAAGGCTGTCCCACTCAGAAAGAAAACAGCAGTATTTCGTGTGCCATAGCTGCAATCCCAAAAGAAGAGCTATAACTTTGTGGTCACCACAGATGTTTCACTTATACCAGTTATATTCTACCCTATTTAAGAGCTATTCTATATTCCCATGTGATTCTTTTAGGTGAACTGAATGGGCAATGGGAATCGATGGAAATATATTTTCGTTATGCAACAGAACTGCTTTTAAACTCAACTAGGAAGAATGTATGAACAACCGCCAATTCTTCTGTTTTGTGTTTGTGCCTCAGTGATGCCATCAAAGCATTTACAGCATTGCAAGACAATCTTCCATAGAATAAAAATCAACGAATCTGTTCACGGTTACGAAAATGGCAAATGGTGGTATGTTTTCCCAGGAGATGCCATCCCTGCAATCTGGAACCAAGTAATTGTTTGCTTCTGTGACTTCGTTGCATCAGAAGAATTGAAATCTTTGCTTCTTCATCATCTTGAGCATCTTCCTTTACAGTATGTTGCAGGTGGTACCGGAACAGGAAAATCTGGAACATGTGTGACAGGTCTTATTGCTGATGGCACTTTAGGATAAAGAATACCTTTTTACTTTCTCCATATACGAAGTATAGAGAAAGGATTGTTTTCATGAAAAAAATCGAAATCGAGATTTCAACGGAAATACATGTTTTAAGGTGCCCTGAACACGTTTTGACTATTTTATCGATGATGTCTGTGTGTGTGTCTGTGTATCAGTGACCGGTATGTTATGGGTGCTCTAACTCAAAACCTATTAATCAAATCAACGCTAAATTTTATATATGACATTTTTGTTAAAGGAAAAAGAACTGATTAGTTTTTGGTGCTAATCGGTCAACCGGAAGTTGGTTTTTACTCTTGTCACTCATCAGTTTTTTTTAATATTTGATAAATGTAAAAAATTACTGGAGTAAATGTTGTAGAAAATTTAATCTTCTACAATGTTTGTTCGAAACATTTTCCTATGTAATGTATTGTTTAAGAGATATTTTTAAAACTAATGTTTTAGCTGCCACCACCACACCACCTACCGGCGACTATTGTAAACAATTTACGCTTATTGTTAGTTACGTCTTAGTAGCGCTCCTTTTTCGGGGGTATATCCAATATCAGAAGGCTATGGTTTGAGTGTATTTCTGTTGTTTCTAATCTTTAAATTTTTCTCGCAGTTCCTTAAAATATTTATTATCATAACCTATTTGGAATTTTTAGAAATATTACAGGTATGGAGAAAGTCATGTGGTTGCCACAGATTTTTCGTTTTTGCAGAGAAGCCGGATATTTTAGTCATGCAAAAATAGCAGTCGTTGACCTGATTTTGTTGTTCCCTCCAGATCATAGGTATTGCGAAATTCATAGATGAACGAGCGCCTCTCATCCACTAGCGGAGACGGTTTGCACAGGAAACGCTACAAATATTGTTTATATTAGTCTCCTATCTTGCATCCGAAGTACAATTGATAAGCTTTTTTGATAAGAGGAGTAAAGTACCTTCTCTGATGTTTCATAGTAAATTCTCTGCAAACATAACAAAAATTGTCGGTCGCATAAATCATTTAGGATACATGCTGTTTGATACACTTCTTTTCCACCTTCAGCTGCTACTGAGAAACACAGAATGACACTGTTCAAGATGTGTTGCGAAAACAAAAAAGGTAACAAAATGAGAGTTTGTTTTTTGTATCGAATCTTCTTTTGTTTTGCATATGTTCTTTTCGGGGTTTGTTCACTATAATTGGAAGTGTCATCTCAAAATATATACATCTACATCTACATATTACCCTGCAAGTCACCTTGACGGTGGATGGCAGGGGGTGCCGCGCACCAAGTTCCTAACTAATTATTATTCACAGTTATCTATTGTGGTCACGTATTGTCCTAGGGAAAAAGGACTCCTTATACCTCTCCGTCCTACTATCTATTTCGCGAATCTTGTCGTCATTATCCCTCCGTCCGATATACGTTGGTTGTCGAATAATATCCTTCATTTCATTTACGAATATCTCCGACCTATATTTATCTAGAAGTTTAAGTCTCGCCTGTAATCTACGATCTTTCAACGATGGCCAACTCAACTCATCAATGAGTAACGTAACGTTCTGTTTTTTATCGTAATTTTATCGTAATTTTCACGAATCTAGCTGCTCGCCGTTGTATTTTTTCTAAATCCTTTATGAGTCCCCTCTGATATGGATCCCAAACCGCTGCTGCGTATTCCATTTGAGGTCTAACCAACGATAAATAACAGGATTCTCTCACCTTTTCCGTGCTTTTCCTGACTATCCTACGCACAAAAGCCAACTTCTTATTTGCCGCACCTATCACTCGTCTTATGTGGGTGTCCCAAGACAGGTCACGATTCAAGGTTACCCCGAGGTATTTCACGGATTCCGAAACAGGAATGATCTCACCATCTATCGAGTAGGTAAACACGGACGATGGGCTTCTAGAATTCCAAAAGTTTAGAACGTTACTCTTTTTCTGATTGATTTCTAGCTGCCATTCCTTGCACCAAACAGATAACGCATCCAGATCATCCTGAAGCTGACGATGGTCGCTAGGACCACTAATTTCTCTATAGACTACGGTGTCATCCGCAAAAAGCCTGATATTACTTTTTACAACTGAGCTGATGTCGTTTATATAAAGCAAGAAAAGCATAGGTCCGATCACACTACCCTGCGGCACTCCAGAGACTACATCTGCCACACTCGAGGACTTACCATCGATGACTACTTTTTGTTTTCTATTCCTAAGGAAAGCGCGAACCCAGTTAATGACTTTAACATTAACGCCAAGATTTCCCAATTTGAATAACAACTTACGGTGGGGAACCTTGTCAAAAGCTTTTCTAAAATCAAGGAACACTGCATCGACCTGCTTATTATTTTCGCCGCATGATAAAACATCATTCACAAACAGACCGAGTTGGGTGTCACAGGATCTACCTTTTCTGAAGCCATGTTGACAGCTGACTAAGAGCGATCTACTCTCAAGATAACGCATTGTGTTGCTAACAATAATGTGCTCCAAAATCTTACATGATAATGATGTTAGAGAAATCGGCCTATAATTTTCGGGGTTTTCTTTGTCACCTCCCTTATGAATGGGTGTGACGTGTGCTAGTTTCCTATCATCAGGATCCTCACAGAGGGTAAGAGATTTCTCGAAAACTATCCGAAGGAAGGGAGCTATATCTTCTGCTAGTTCTTTTAATACACGCGCGGGAATTCCTTCTGGTCCAGGATTTTGGTTGGGCTTTATCGCACTCAGTTGCTTCGCTATTCCTGCCTCAGAGATTTTAATATTATCCATCCGAGTACATCCATCGGGAATAAGATTATCTTTAAGTATATTTCCACCTGCCGTGAACGCCTTCGCGAAGTAAACGTTTAGTAGATTAGCTTTATCCTCCCCATCGTGAAGGATGTCTCCGGAATCACATCGCAGGGAGGGTATTGAAGGACCCACTCCCTTGACTTCTCTTACGTAGGACCAGAACGCTTTTGGATCCTCCTTCAATTTTGTATTTAATACCTCATTCCGGAAGGTGTTAAATGCGTTACGCATGGTTTTTCTCGCTAGTACGCGGGCACTGTTATACTCATGGACTATAGCTGTGCGATACTCATCGGAAGCGGTGGTAGGTATGTTTTTCAATTTTGCGTGGCTACGCCTCTGTCGTCTTAAGGCAATCCTGACTTCCCTATTAAACCAACGAGGTTCTTTCTTATCAGATTTTAACTTACTGGGGATAAATCTATTGATACCTCTTCCTAGTATATTCTTAAATAATAACCATGATGGCTCCATACCTAATCGTTCTGTCTTTTCACGATAACTGACAAAGGTACTTTTGAGATGTAAGCTGAAACTTTTAAAGTCGGCCTTGGCGAAAGCGTATACATTCATATATATTCATATATATTCATATATATACGTGATAGGAAAATTTTAAAACCAGATTCTGCGTTACAAACTACATCAGGGCCATCAATTTTTTTCGGAACCAAAAACCTTGTTCCTCAGTGTAATCGACGTTCGGATGATCGGAGCTATACTAAGGAAATTTAGCATTGCGATGATCAAAATTAAGTACATTTCTACCATTTGCGTTCCGCCCATTTTTGTTTAAGGAAAGGAAGGAGAGTATTTTTCTCATTTTTTACCTTGTGTCGGTTACTATTTATTGTAGCGTTATAATTCGACATTCCGTGTTGTAGTACTTGCAGTTATTCAAATCCTGATGTATATTAGGTTATGTGTCGGAGCAGTGACGAGTCAAGCGCTTATTTTAAGGACAAATAATGACAGAATCCAAAAAGGGTTAAACGCCATTGAACCTTACCACTAAGTGGAGGAATTCAGATTAAGACCATTTTCGTCCTGTTTGTGCTTAAACAATTTTTAATATGATCCCACAAGAATTGAATCCTTTGTTATTGATCGTTGCGGTAACACCTTTATTACTTTCAGTTGATATTGTCTTCTGTGGAGATCGACATTGTACCCATCCATCCTGAGCTATAGCGTTAGTTAGCTCGAACCGCTTTGTGTTGCTTCATTATAGCTTTCATTAATGTTAAGCTAAAGTGATAAACTGTACTGGTTTATTCAGTACCGTACTGATTTTTAAGACAGTATATTGATTGATTTTCTGTACTGATTTACAAATGTTCTTTATTTGATACTAGCAGAATATCCCGTTCTTCGCCCGGAGTAGTACCGTATTGTTCAGAACATAAAGCGACCTCGAATAAAACGCGACCCTAAGATTTTTGGAAAGTTTTCAAGAAAAAACTAAACCTCGAATATAACGCGACCCCGAACAACCTTCAGCCAATTTAACGCAAGTTTTTTGTTCATCCACCCCTTCTCCTTTGCGTGAAAGATTACACCTGACGGTAACTTTTCCTTTGGCATCCTTTTACGATTTAAAATTACGTAGGGCGGTCAGTTTTCTCCCGTCGGCCATGACTGTAAGCATAACAGTTATCCTTGATTTCTCATGTCCGGTGGATTTTAACAACACCGATTTAGCTACGACTATTTTAAAATTCATGTGATAAAGTCATCGGATTCCTCTGTTAACCTTGAATTTGGAAGAATCTTTTATCTCAACATGATCAACACCCTTTTTGTCACCCATTGTTAAAATAACGGATTGGTAAAAACTCTCTATGGTAGTTACAAATAATACGCCGACGCACTTATAGGTTCAATTGAATGAGTATCGAGGGGTTCAGCTGCCGATTCTCGCCTCGGATGCTTAACAAGTATGTACAATGTAACGTACGCCTAATGTGTCTACAATGTAACAAGTACCTTGTAACTCGTAAACAGACGCGCGGAATGTATGGTGATTTTTCGAAACACGATTTTACGATCTTTTAAAATCATTAGTACTCGAATATAACGCGGGAGCTACTTTTAAAATTTCAATTTTTGGAAAAAAACATCGCGTTATATTCGGGACAATACGGCAATTATAATTAATATCTTGCAAAGTAATGCTCACGTAAGTCGATCGATTTCAATTGTGAATGCCCCATCGCGTGCACTACTTCTACATGTAGGATATCCATCTTCCCCAGTTTTCGTTTCTTTATTAAACACTAAGGATGTTTTGTTGAACACTTAAGTACAGTAGAACTCAATAAGAAAAATCTCACTTTTAAAAATAATCCCGTATTGACTTTAAATTCAGGTTAAAGGGAGAAAATGTGTAAATTCCACGTCAAGAAATTCACAATTGTATCATTTTAGTAATTTTTATATTAAACCATTTTTTTCAACACAAAATGATTGTTCATTCATAAAGAATAAACAACGATCCACTTCATCTTTCAAAATTTTTACACAAATTTTCATCATCGCCATCAAGCATGGGAAAACTGAACTAAAGCCATTTTCCAAGATTAAAATTTTTTTTCGACTTAAGCTAATAAATATGGAGTTTTTAGATTTTCCCCTTCGATGAATTTTGGAAAGGTACCCACGTTTAAATTTTCAACCTTATAGGTAAAGCAGAAGTGCCCTAGACTGTAGCGGACAGACATACAAACTTTTTGCTTTATTAGTATAGATACTGCCTTAATACGGTAACTTAGTTCATTTAAAGGCAATTTGACATCCTCGATTCTGTCCCTATCATTTAAAACGCTGTTTTCTATCCTATATATGCATTAAGTACTTAAATTATGTTCAGTAATAGACTGAACTTTTATCGTAGAGCATTCGTAGAAAGTAATACAAATATTTATATATATTGCGAATTTGATAGTCGAAATCATAGCGAAAGAATTTTGTACTAATTTGCTTCATTCATCCAGACATCATTTCCGAATTTGCTGCTTTTTATGGGCAACAAATTCCAATTGTACTGATTTGGGCTCGAAAGTGGTTGCTTTATGTTAAGAATACGTTTCTACTCGATTATCCGGCCAGGTGGTAAAGGCTTACAAAAATGCCTAAAAATGTACGAAAAGCAAGTAATATGAAAATTAATTTGAATGAATCGGTTTATACCAACATAATTTCGGAGTTATATTTTCACATTCTCGAAGAATATCTTGCGCTTTCAAATGATAAAAAAATATCGCATGTCCTCAAACTGCTCTTGTAATTCGTTTTATTGATCTATTTTGTCGCTTGAAGGAGAAAAGCAGGCAATCTGTAATTTTTTATCTCTCTACATGTAGTTATTATGTCGGAAACGGTATACCCTCTTCATCGGAAAGAATGAAAGTCTGCTTTATCGAACACTAAACATTCTTGCTTATAAACTGTTATCAGTTTTATCTGAGTTCCGCGCGACCGATGTCACGGTAGGAGCGTTCCCCATTTGATGAAACGCTTTGAATGAGCGTGGGCAGGTTCGTCGCTGAATGATCGATTATGTTCTACTAAAACTTCGATACATTTCCCGAGGAAATTATGTACAATATGCTTCCATAGGTTCGTCGTGATTTTTATTGTCATTTCCGCGCTTCTTTTAGCAAAAACAATTTCAGAATTTGCGGTAGACCAAAGGAATTTATAGAAAAGAAGCCCTTACGCCTTACGCAATGAAAGGGCAACATTTCGCCTACTGAAGGTTTTTAAATTTAATTCTGAAAATCCCGTTAAAACTATTTCCAATATCGTGAGAATGATTTTATTATTGAATAAGGTGATCCATGAAATTATAATTTTCATAATGAAAATTGATTGAAACCGATTCCTGATAAAGTGTTTCGATTAAAATAAAATAAGCCGTTAAGCCAGCTACTCGTTATAATTTGATGTCCCTATATCGATTAAGATACGAATAAAAATCCAATTACCTTTCTGTACAGTTGGAATTCATTCGATACTTATGATACACCATACAGTAATCTAACGACTTAATTTCCACTTTCTGACTTCGCTTTTTACTTTTACGAAGTTTATTAAATGTAATTTCGATTCGGGGAGAATTTGCAGTATAATTCTTTTACTTTCGGACTAATAATTAATTTTTCGCAAAGTTATAGCGAATAAATATTCTCTGGCTTCTTTAATCTTGGAAGCTTACATGTATTAATATAATATTGGTTATCGGCGGTAGAACATCTTTTTCCGCCCTCGACTGCTGTGAGAGTCGAAATGTAAGAAAGTTCTAATTTTTCGAATCAAAGTGATCATGAATGAAAATTTTAATGGTCTCCGCTCGAAAATAATATATGAGTGGTAGTCGGTGGAGAGCGTAGGAGAAGAAAAGATGATAGGCTCAAAGAAATCGCAATTACTCTGCGGCTATGGAACGGATGCGGCCTCGTTCAAAGAGATGATCCGCAGCGAGAACGATTATTTTTCATGACCGTTAAAGTATAAAATTATGCAATTTGTGTGGGTGAGATTTAAGTCACTTCGTCAGAACGGAATGGGAGCATGAAGTTTGCAAGGAAGCCGGTGCAAAAATTTGCTAAAGACGGTTGATGAAAGCGTGTGTGCGCCTTAAAGTTGAATGAACGATGCAACTCAACATGTTAGCGGAAATGTTATCATGCTCACTAGTAATCAACGGATGAATCATATAGTGTCGTAGTAATTACGTTACGTCATGTACGGAAATGGTATGAGAGAAGGGTATCTTGGGAAGCATTTTATAAATTACACAAATTTTTCTTTCGACCAGTCGCAGTCGTGTCTTTCGCCCTTCTATCGTCTCGTGCGTGAAAATGTCAGTCTCCCTAAAAGATTAATTCCACAGTCATTAGACTGAATTGATGAATAAATAGCACGCCTAAGTCTCCGTGTATGTTGCGAACAAGTAAGTATTTTGAATAAAAAGTCTAAATTTCTACCCGCTTCGAAGATTAGAAAGGCTATATTTACCCTGTGAATCTGTTTACTTTTAACCAGCAGACACCAGAGTGAGAAAGAGACGGTGAATCATAACTCACCAAACTTACATTCAGCCAGGCGCTGGGGCAGGGTAGCGTCCTCTCGACTCCAGATTTTTTCATCGTCATTAATAACTCTCTTATTTCTTTACTTGCAGTTATTTGCATCTAGTCATATCGAATAAATGTATTTTATTTTCTGTTTTCTATTATTTTTATGTAGGATAGCTCTTTTAATATCCCTTTTCGCACTTGAACTGCAGTAAGCTTCCATCACAACTATAGAATATTTTCAGTTTGCCGGAAAGTATTGAGTTAATAATCTCAAGTTCTTTACCCAGAGTTTTATTCGTGAATTTCTGCTTATTCTACTTTTCTGTTTCAAAGACTAAAAAGGTTTCAGGTGAAGAAATTCCTCTGCTTCTTATTTTCGTATTATCGTGCTCAACTTATCAAATGGTCGTGTTCCTTTACGACTGGGAAAGGTACGATAAGCTTATTTAGTGAGAAATATTGCTCTATTTATTTTTATGGCACAGAAGGCAGATATAACATGTTGATAGGGACTTATAAATTGGCATAATCTCATTCCCTCCTGCAAAGTTTTTTTATAGTCCTAAGTTATGCCGACATGTATCGTGGAGAGGAAATATTATTGTTTTGTTAGGAGAAAACAGCAGAAATCCATGATTTATATTAACAATAAAAGTCAGAATCAAATGCAATGTCAATCCTAAATAGAGGGGCCAAAAAGAAAATAATACGCAGTTTTGCATTGTATGTTTCATTTCTCTTTATGTAAAATTACCTTAGGTTTAGATGAAAGTAATCGAGCCTACGAAAGTCGAATATGTGAAGTTTCCCGTTTCAAAATATACGGGATTCGAGCACGGTGAATTTATTACCCATTTTATGTGATATTGATTGACGAAGCCATCAAGGCTGTGCGCTATCTTCCTGGATACGGAGCCAATAAATATCCGTTGCCACTTATGGAAGCAAAGGAGCTCGTAGCCAGAATCAAGATCCGGTTCCCAGTCAACGTCATAACTAGATTTTGTTGCGTGCGCAACGAGTGGGGAGATGTGCTTTAACATCTGCACCGTGAAAGATTAGCTACAGTCTTCGGAATGAGATTTTTCCAAGGAGATGCGTTGCAGCAACCATGTTTCACTGCCGATGCTGCTGATGATGGAGCGCGGATTTGTTTACTTAACGTTGAGGCTACCAGAGAGGATGGAATGGCGACTAGTGAGTTCTAAGTTGCAAAAGGATGCTAGAGAAGGCAGCAGCCGCGTAAACAATTGTCATTATGTCTTGTGAATGACTAAATGCAGAGAGTTGTTACCACTGATGACTTTTATATCTGTAGAGGAAGTGTTAAAGTACCTCGTTGGAATCACAAAGCGATTCTCCATTTGTAAACGAGGAATTGATTTACATTGCGAATTATTTCAGCTTATTAAGAATAGAATCATGGGATGCGGCCAAAATGTTGCAGAAAAAGCAACAAACTAAAAAGAACCAATTTTGACAACAAAAATCTACCAATTGACTCAACTTCTACCTTAGAATTTAGTGAGCAATTATGCTAACCGGAGGTATTTGCTGTCCAAAGTCGGCGCTATGTGAAAACAACCTAAGAAATCGGGATGTATTACGATCGACGAATCATACCCATAATTAATCGCGCCAATTTCTTCGTATCTGTTTATGTAATAGATGGGTATACTTCATATAAATCTTACAAATTTATTCTTAGGCTTCTGTTATCCTGAACTTTTTATTTAAATTAGAACTAAATTCATTGCCAGCTTTATAGAAATTGTACTTGTTAACAAATCAATAACTTAGGTTGTGGACTTATTCCTGTTCGTTATTTTCTGGTGGAAGTTCAATAAACGCATTTAGGTTTAAACATTTCGCCTAAAATATTTCGTAAACTTTGTCATCATTTCGTTAGTTTCATAGATTTGAAGAGGATTCGAAGGAATTGAGGCTGAGACTTGTCAGTTTTTATTTTTGCATGGTTCGGTATTGATTGAATATAGTGCGAGATCCCGATAAAACTGGTATAACGCGTCAGTTGCCTGCTTCAACATTATATTTGATAATGCAACCCCTTCTGCCCGACTTGCTCTGGTAAATGTCCCGTGAATCGCCGTTTTTGCGTCACTGATAACTGACAACTTCAAGGCTAGTCGTAAGCGACTTTATGTCTGCAGTCGAAGGATATATTTTATGAATTGATAAATTCAATCTTCTTTATCGTATACGTTCGAATCGGAATAATATGTTGATACTATCTTTTGTTGAACATTATAGGTTATTTAACTTAAGTTTATGAAAGGAATCCATCATTTCTGAGATATTTGCTTCCAGGAGAATTTTCATTTGCTCCTATTTACTTATTAACAGTGATTTTATAGTTTACAGAAATTGTTTCTTTTGCATTGCGAATTTGGAACTCCAGAAAAGTTACATAGCAGCCTTCAAATTTTCGTTTTTCGGTCCTTTTGACGTCCCATTTTCTTTCATTTTGCTCCATTTTCCAAGCAACGTTTTGTTAACTCGTGTGGCATATATTTACTGTGAAGCTTTTCTATTTGGACCACCGTTCGCGTCAATTTTTATCCTTCTACTGTGGAAAATTACACGTCCTCCTATGTTATCAGCAGTCAAATTTACAGGCAACGCTCTATATATAGAGACATGGTGGGAAAATTAAATGCAGCGTTGCCAGGCAAAAAAGCGCAAGCTCTTCCTCGTTGTTAGTTCCTAATGAAAATCCACGGAAAGTTTATCAATTAATTAAAACTGACTTGATCTTATTCATGTGACCTGTTTTTATCAATTTTATCGGTTAGAAATGTACGAGTTTCTGAGGCTCTTCTGCATTTCTTAAGTATTAGAACCGGATATCCATAATATAAATTGAAAAGTATAGTAGATCCATTGAGGAGTTTATTGAGTGCAAGTTTCTTATCTAGAATGTGTGAGGAAACATACGAAAAAGAAGGAAAATGGAAAAAATTGGCGATAAGTTCCAGCTTGAGCATATAATAATAAGAAATAAAGGCGAGTAGCAAGTAATATGTCTCATTCAGAACACGCGAAAAAGCAGAAGACGTGAGATTAGAAGCCCTCTTAGGCTGTGTAGAATGTAAAAAATCGAAGAAAGATGTGAAAAATCCGCTTTGGTTTTGGCATAGTCTGTTTCAACTGGCATAAACTATTATTATGCTATTTTCATTAATTTCTTGTTCGATCACATTCTAACTGCTTTGAAATGTGTCATTAGAAAATATTCGGAAAATCAATATGGCGGCTAATCGGAGCATAAAAAGTACGTTTAACTCCTTATACGTCGGTCGCGAGTTGCTTTTCGTTTTTGTATTTGTATGCTTTGCTGTTTAACCAGCGTCGCTCTTAATTAAAAAGGAGGAAATAATCACCGTTGAATTCGCGTGGAAAAAGGTAGCTTTAGTTATACATATTATTTGGATATTTTCATTAGGTCATGTATCGAAGTGGATCGTGAATATCAAAATTATACGAGGTCTTAGTTATTTTGTACTTTTTTGAGTAATCCAGGGTCGATCATGTACAGTTTCCTGCATTCGCCATTTTAGAGAAAAGGCGACGTGGTTTCAGGATCGATTGCTGTTCCTCCGTTCCGCTGAGGCTTCATTACACTTTAACGTTTCGAAAGCTGGAAACTCTGTCGCTCAAGCGACGTTTTCGGAAACTATGACAGGGTTTTCACTTCGCGAACGAAGGTCCGAAATAATGTCACCCCATTAGAAACCCGGCGACAATATTAGTGCGATCGCCTTCCCGTTAAAACCAGTGAGACGAAAAATATTACGCGTGAAATCTAGGTCCCTGCCCTGCGCGTGCGATGACGGCACACAAAATATGCGAATCCAAGAATAAATGCACGGAAGCTTATTTTTTTGCCTCTCCTCCTCTTCCCTTTCCACTCTGAAACTGACTCCTCGCACGTAGAAATTCCTGGCTTCAAGCTTTTTCGAAATGACCGCTTAGGCAAAGGTGGTGGTGGTGTAGGAATTTACGCCAGAAATGACATTCAATGTAATATCCTCGCTCATAGTGAACCTAAGTACTCTAAACGTCCCGAATTCCTTCTACTTGACGCGCGAGTTAACTCCGTAAAAATCCTCATAGGAATCGTTTATCGACCACCTAAAATAGGACACCTCTCCGATATAGAAGAAACTCTATCCAAACACATTCAAGACTTTCAACATTTAATAATCACTGGTGATTTTAATGCTAATTTACTCGTACCCAACCATGAAAGTAACTTTCTCTTACAGTCTTTCGAGTCCCTAGGGCTAAGCGTCTTGCCACTCCAGCCAACGAATCATACGGCAACCTCCGCCACTTGGATTGATCTTGCGATTACGGCAAATCCCGAGAAAATAATTAAATACGGACAATTAGCAGCTCCCGGTATCTCTTCGCACGATATGATTTACATTGCTTACTCCCTACGTTGTCAAAAACTTAAGCAGAAATTCATAAAGGTTCGCGACTATAAATCTATTAATGAATCACTATTAACATCAGAGGCGGCGCTCCTACCCTGGCATTTAATCGAGCACCTAGAAGACATAGACGATAAAGTTCAGACTTTTAATTTATATATGTCTCAGCTACTTGAAAAGTTTGCCCCTCCCAGAATCATTCGGGTCTCTAAGCCACATGCTGCATGGCTAACTCCAGAAATAAAATCGATTATGTCCCGCCGTGACAGCATTTATCGTGATTTTAAGAAATCTAAGGATCCTGATTTACTATCGCGGTATAAATCATTGCGAAATAAAACTAAACAACTTATACGCAACGCTAAAATTAAATATGTACACGATTCAACCAACTCTGCACGAACACAGTCCTCGATATGGAAAAAATTACGGAACTTGGGTGTTGGTAAAAATAAAGATATGCAACTTCCACCAAACCTGTCCCTTGACGAGCTTAACGCTCATTTCACTAAACCTCCCACGACCATAGATGTAGGCCTAAAATCTGAAACTATTGAACGTATCCGTAGCCTCAAACCCAATCACACCTCAAATACAATCTTTGAATTTACACCACTCACACAACCACAGGTAGCTAAATCACTTCGTGCAATTAAGTCAACTGCAATAGGAGATGACGGCGTATCTATAATACTAATAAATAAATTAATTCCTATCATTCTCCCCATTATCACTCATATCTTTAACTGGTCTATTCTTCAATCTAAATACCCTACTTCATGGAAATCAGCTCTTGTCCGTCCTATCCCCAAGAAAAACAATTCTCACGAAAACGCTGATTTCAGACCAATTAGTCTCTTGCCTGTTCTCTCCAAGGCGTTTGAAAGACTTGCACATGAGCAAATAACTCATTTCCTTTCAAAAAACAATCTCATTGACCCGTTCCAATCTGGTTTTCGTAAATCGCATAGCACAGCTACCGCACTATTGAAAGTAACGGACGACGTCAGCAAAGCAATGGATCAGAGAAAAATCACCATTCTAACACTATTGGATTTCAGTAAAGCCTTCGACTCCATCGACAAAGACATCCTACTATGCAAACTTGAACTTTTGCACTTCTCACTCGCTTCTCGAAACTGGTTTCGCTCATATCTAAATGGCCGCTCTCAAAAGGTTATTACTCATGATTTATCATCTCGTCCCTTAAATGTAAATAGAGGCGTTCCGCAAGGTTCTATTCTTGGCCCCCTGCTATTCTCTCTGTACATTAATGATATCTCAAATGCCCTCACTCACTGTAATTATCACCTATATGCTGACGATCTCCAAATCTACTATCACTCTCGCGTACCTGAATTTCCCGATGCTGTCGCTAAAATCAACTCTGATCTAGCTTCTCTCTCTCTTTGGAGCTCAAATAACTTTCTGAAGATCAACCCCGCAAAAAGTCAATCTATTATTATCGGTTACCCCAAACTATTGGCTTCCATAGATCATAGCGAATCTCCTCTTCTATCGCTTGAGGGGTCCACATTGCATTTTAAAAAATCAGTAGTCAACCTCGGTGTCATAGTAGATGAAACTCTATCTTGGGCTCCTAATACCAATAAAATCTGTAGTACCATCAATTCCTCCTTGCACTCTCTCAAAAAACTCAAAAACTTATTACCTAATTCCTTACGTAAACTCTTAGTGACCACACTCCTATTTCCTCACTTTGACTATTGTGATGTTGTTTATAATGATCTCTCCTGTGAATTGGCATTAAAACTTCAACGCACACAAAACTCCTGCATGAGATTCATCGGTGACCTTAAAAAGAGCGACCACATTAGCGAACATTACAATAATCTTTCATGGCTCAAACTTGACGCTCGAAGGAACTTACATACCCTGATGCAAATGTACAAAATCCTTACTTATAACAAACCTGACTACCTCTCTTCCCTCTTCAATGAAATCAACACAGTACACAAGCGGGATACTAGAGGCAAGAATAACCTCCTTATTCCTCATCACAGGACGAATATCTACAATAAATCCTTTCAAGTCTCCGGTTGCCGACTCTGGAATAACTTAGATGAGAATTTTAAAACATCTCCCTCTTTAAACTCATTCAAACGCACCTGTGTCACTCACTTTCTTAAACAACAAAGTAATCCTTAATCATCTCTTTACACTCCCCATAAATTATCCTTACTCATGTTTTTTTTGTATTGTCTTATATTATTTTCTATTTCTTAATATAATTTTGTATTGTTTTTATATACTTTGTGTATTGTTTATATGTATACATATGTATGTATGTGTGTGTGTATGTGTGTGTGTATGTATGTATATATATATATATATATATATATATATATATATATATATATATATATATATATATATGTATATATATGTATATGTATGTGTATATATATATTCTTTCTTCTATTGTTTGTATTTTTTTGTTGTTTTTATTTTTTTTGCTATTGTTTTATATTATTTTATATTGTATTATATTATTTATGTATTTTATATCTTTTCCTGCTTTCTTATAATATGCATGCCCCAACAACATTCTTTATATTCATTCATTGTATATATTTCATGTATATTTCATCTCATTCTGCATACTTGTATATTTCTTGTTTACATTACGCTATTACCTTTACGTGTACTTTTTTATGACGGTATATAATTACGCTGTATATACGAACTCTCCCACTGTACATACTCCTTCCTATTTAATGTTGTAGTTTTGTATTACCAAATGTACACTATCTAGGGTTTTCGCAGGTTTTTCACACCCCCCTTCTTAGTGGGTGTTTTCCTGCGTGGGTTTTGCTAGGGAGGACATGTCTGTTTTTACCTAGATTTTCCCCACAAACACAAATCTGTATTCAATTTTATCTTTTTAATTTGTATGATTTAGGTACATAATGTTTATATAGTGTATTTTGTTATACCTTATTTTATTCTTTTTCTTGTATTTATCATATTGACGAAGGGTTAAATGTAAGAATGGACCTTCTGGTCTAAATTTCGCCCGAATAAAGACGATTATCTATCTATCTATCTATCTATACTCCTTCTTCCCACTCCCCCTTCCTTTCCTCTCACTCCTCGTCACCCATTTTCCTCGTTCCTCGTCCATGCTTCCTTTTACGTGCCTTCCACGATTCGCAGATAGCCGGGTTATTGCGTGCGTCGCTTTTCGATATTCGTGACTTGATATTTGTCTGTGTTATCATCCGTCCTCCATTTGTTGACGAAACATAGCAGCTTTTGAAAATGGAAATAAAGGATGTCACAGAAATCCAGGCCTAAGCTTTTTCCGTATTACCTTTATTATTTTATTCTGAAGTGTCCATGAAATCCTTTATCGACCGGCGCTGCATTATCCTCCCGTATGCACATGACTGCAGTGCGGCCGACGCAGAGTTCGTCTTTGGTCAAACAAATCCATGCGACGGTCAAAGGTCATCTTCATGCCGCTTGTTATAGCCGCGGAAAATTTCCTACTTGAGATATTCCAATGTGGCTTACTCTTATTTTATTGGGATCAATAATCACAGCGGCAAAACATTTTTTCGATGGCCGATATAATTTTTTTAAGTACTGACTTATTGGTGATGTAATTTTTTCTCGATCTAGCTCCATTTCTTGAGCATTTTTTAGATATTAGAGTTTGTCCGTATATGGTAGTCATTTCATCGCAAGTATTTTACTCGGCAAAACTCTTTTTGACCTTTACTTATGGTGTACTTCATCCACGAATATCAATTCATACTTTATATTAAAAGGAGAAAATTTAATTAGTTTTGTCATGCCGATGAAATACGCATTTATAAATGCATTTACCGTTGAATAAATTAGATACACTTAAATAGAAGTATTGATGCAGTATACATTTGACTATTGGAAATCGTAAATTTTTAATTCACTTGGTGTTTATTTTATTATAAGAAATAATCTTTCCAATATATGCCAACTTTATATGCAGTAATCTTTATCGTTACTTACAATATAGTATTTACCAGAGATGTATTGAGCTCGTCTTATGGCTGAAAGAAATCAACAATAAGCACAAAATTTAAAAAAAATTGTAAATGTAAATTGGAGATAGCTGAGATAACTACTTTATTCATTTTTTAAAATTTTAAGTCCTCATTGTTGAATTTGCAGTATTATATGTTATTAAATCTCATAAAGTTGATGAACATGTTTTTAAAACAAACCTTATATCAGTAGCATATTTCCGCCTAAGGACTCGCTCCGTAAATTTAATTAGTTATATCCAGTTAGCTGTCGTGCCTCGAGTGCCGATTACTCGAAAGTTATATTTTTCGGATCGTATTACCACACATGAAAAAGAATTGCTATGGTTCGATTGTTTTATTTCTTTCAAGATTCGAGTTACAGTTGTCCGTATAATTAAATTATTTAATCAGTACAGTCATCGGCTACTCGTGAGATAAGCCGCCGTAAGATATATCCACAATTCTAACAATCGGACGTAATTACAAATTTTGTAATAGCACCGTGGTGACAGTGAGTTTCGCTGCGCTTCGCCTTCCTCTTAACTCATCTTTTAACGCTTGGTTCGTGTGGTGCAGCAGGTGCTCCATATCCCAATGCGGGCGATTCTTCACCTGTGCTTAGAGAAAACGGAATAATTGGGACGCATAGCATTTATTAGGTGGAGGTCAATGCCTTGCTTTATATCACGTGTCCTCCGCCCTCCTTGTTTCGCCTTTCGTTCCCCTTATGCACTTCCTGGGTGTTTGTTTTCTGACGCGCTGGAATTAAATTGATCCATATGCCTTTAAAATCTCACTTCCTTGGTCCTATTCATCCAATCCACGAAGACTGTTACTGCTGCTTCTAACAACCTTAAACGTCTAAATCTCATTCTCATCTGCTTCCTTTCCATACTTCATCGCGTACTTCCTTATGTGCGACTTTCTTTCCGATATGACGTTCGATCGTTCCTGAAAATTGTATAGCCATCTTGGCATTAGAAACTCATCGACCTAAAATTCCTTCACTGCATTCGAAATGGACAATGCCGTTCCAGCATGTTTCTTCTGGCTCCATGTTCCGTCTTTGCCCATTAGTCAGTATAGACTTTCACTCGCCCAATTTCCGCATCTCGTTCAATCAGTTCTCATTACACTGCTGCAGCCATTCCTCGTGTACTGAAATCCCTTCTGTTGACATATTCTAGAAAAAGCTCCACTTTTCAATCCTCACTGAGAATCTTACCTCCTCGCTCCATTCTCTATTCCTTCATCTCGTAAATATCGTCATCCCCCTCCATTCCTGTTAACTCATCGGCCACCTGATATAATTGTTTATAATATATCTATTTATTTTTGTGTCTGTGGTTATTTTTCCCTATGATGTAAGGGCCCTAATGCCGTTTTTGGAGCGAAACATATTATGACCATAAGACTTTTTTTCGTCGCATAGTAATTAATAGGGTTCGTTGGTAAGTGCTGAAGCAATTGATGCATTCGGATAGCAATTTGTTGTCCTTGTGATTCAGATGACTCGGATCTCTTTTGTGTCGCTTTTTAAATCTCAATTTTGTTCATGAATGATTGGAAACGATTTGAAACTTTTGGTAGCTACTGAAACTGATGTCGTGCTCTCTCTCTCTCCTCGGAAGAACTTGCGTTCTGTTTCTTCATCGCTTGTTGTCACTTTTCAGTGTATATACTTTCAGGCCATTGGCTTCTCCTAATCTGATTTGTGTAGAAATGCAATTCTTTGATGAAGTTTGTTGACAGTAGTTGCTTCGATCAGATAAAATTCCGTTCATTTCGAAATGGAGAGGCACGAAAAATTTCTAGTTTCCCTCAAGCTTCAAATCTGAATACGGTTAACATTGTATTATGGTTGTACGACGATTTCCTTTCATTCAAATTTTAATAATTCATGGCTTATAATGAATTATTTACTCTTTAGAGGTTGTTTACCTCTTAATTTTAATTGAATAATCAACAAATTAACTTTGAAGCACGGGAGGATAAAATGTAATGGGATGAAGTGGCGTATAGGAAAGTGAAAGCTTATAACATAATTTAGTTGTCATATGTTATCGTTATTTATAAAAATGTAGATATTGAATGGGAAACTTTTAAATATAATTACGTTTTCTGTTAGTGTACATTTTTAAGTTTTATGATAAAATTTTTTATTCCAGATTCATGTTTTCATGTATTATTCTACAGTGGAAGAATAAGTAATTCATCTAGCAAAAAAATCGTAAAATAAAAATTTGATTCGCTAATTAAATATTGATGATAGAGAATGTTAGATCTCTTTAAACATGCAAGTTTTTACTGTTTGGTATACGTGACCAAATAAGGATAATAGCTGTAAAACCTCATTATCTTCATATTTAAGAGATATTGGAATGTTAATGTTACTGAACAGTATATTCGGATATGGCCCGTAAACTAATTCGAAAAAAGTACTTTGCGTGTCTTAAAATTTTCCACGAAAATTGAAATGCATAATATCAAACGTAAGATATTGTAGAAAGCTTCATTTCAGTACTGATAATTTTATTATAGATTTAACATTTTATGAAGTCAGTAGGTACGATTAAAACCTATCTGAAGCAGTACATTTGATCTCAAGTATGATGTAGGTTGTAGTTAAAGGTTTATTTTTATCCAATAACCAAATGTTCTCTTAAATATTTTGTTTTGGAAACAACAATTTATAGCTTTAAAGATTTTGCGACATCACCGATTACTCTTGAAAGAGAGTATTTATATTAATCGTTTCTCCACTGCTTATTTCTAATTTTTATTTTTTTATTTCAGGTGCAGGAGAATCCGGGAAAAGCACAATCGTCAAACAAATGAAGTAAGTAAGGATTATTTTTTCAATACAATTACTTATGAGTAACAATCGAAAACTTAGTGTCAAATTCAGTATTTTAGCGGGTTCGAATGAAACCCAGACTGTTAAAAATCTAAAATTTTACTTGTTATGATATAGACTTTAGCTGTGTAATATATCTTCGTTTCATGCATAAATGTGATTTTATTCAATTGTGTTTATTAAATATTTTTATTGCTAATTTGTTCTTAAGTTTATAATGCCCGTATTACCAGGGCTTGAGCGGATACGGTTTTGTTTGTCACTTGCGTAGGATTTTTAGCATTACATAGTATAAGTACTTGTATATCCGATTCCAGAAATCTTCCTATCTCGATTTATTTTCCTCTTCAGAATTTCTCAACCTCGTAACATCTTACTATTAATAAATCTCGTAAAAATATTAAAATTCTTAACAGGTTGCTAAATCTGCAGTTATTTTTACTTTCATCCTAACATATAGGTAGATAACATCGAGATTTTTTGGTAATGTCCTTTGGCGTGTTTATCCGAAGCCATGCAAGAGAGGCGAAAGGGGAGGGGGAGAAAAAGGGACAAGTGTGCAACACATAACGCCGAGTCATCGGATATCGATGGTAATTGGTGTTTGCGATGAGATTACACGCAAGGGAAACCCCCAAGCCGAGAAACGGCACCTGTTGTGCTCGTTTGAGGAAGGAGGGGGTTGCGAAGACGGGCATTCGCAAACGAGTTTTTGAGGAAAAGAGGGGGAAAGGGGGAGGAGGTGAAAAGAAAAGAAGTTCGCGAGAGCGGGTTGGAAGTGGTGACTGTGGGTGTGGTTCTTCGACATACAGTGGTGTTTGCGCGGAGTAAAAATGAGTGTGGCGGGGTCCATTAGACCTTTAAGTTGGCGCGGGGCGGAGTTTGGGATGAGGGCGCGCGTGTGTTTGCGTGTGGTGTTGCGCAGGAGCGTAGGAGTTTGTACACTAGGTGGGTGTAATGGGGCGCCTATTAAGGATGTGTGGGATGGAATAGAGACTTGAGTTTGGGAATGATAGGAAGTGAGAGTGCGTATCCGGAGAGCGGGAGAAGACGGGAGAGAGGGGGAGAGGAAGGAGAGCCGGTTCATAGTGTTCGGATAGGGTATCGATTAAAGGTGTGCTGGTTGGAGTAGGGATTAGGTTGTGTGCCGCAGAGAGGAGATGAAAAGAGGTCGGATGGAATATCGATTCGTAGGTGTGTTGGTTGTAGTGTGGAAGGGTTGGTTGGGGAGATGAAGTGGGGGGAGAAGGGGGGGCGTGGCGATCGGATAGGGTATCGACAAAGCTGTGTATGGAGGAGAAGAGGTTTCGCGGTTGTGTGGAGTCGAGATGATGGTGGTCGGGCAGATTATCGATAGAGATGTGTTGTGCGGAGTTTAGGGATGGGAGGGGTTGTCGGACGGAATACTGATAAAGGCGTATATGCGGTGTGTGTGGATCGGAGTAGGGGAGAGGGGGCGGGGGATGGTGCGGCGGTATGGTGTGGGCTGGATGGAATATTGATAGAATAGCGAGGATGAGGGCGCTGCCAATAGCTTTTCCACTCTCCGCGAGGCGCGTTGCAGCCGCGTGTAATACGCCTCTTTCTCGATCGCATGCAACAAGTGTCTCCCTCCGTGGGCGAAACCTTTTCCCCGAGTTGCACTCTGGAGGCTTCCTCTCTCGCTTGGACGCACGAGCGAGGGAATCTTGAACAAAGCTGCCAAAGTCAAAGGGATCATGCTCGTTGATTTTTCCGCGAGCGTTTCACTTAATTGGATAGCGATTTTGTTTTCCGCCGGGTTCAAAAGATTGGAGGATTCGCCCCATGTCGAAGTTGCACGCACGAGCCTCGAAATGCATAAAATGATGTCGGTAACTCAGTAACTCGAAGA
The DNA here is from genome assembly GCA_028673005.1 of Tanypteryx hageni. NCBI lineage: Eukaryota > Metazoa > Arthropoda > Insecta > Odonata > Petaluridae > Tanypteryx > Tanypteryx hageni. The sequence goes on along the minus strand of CM054112.1, from coordinate 226,304,116 downwards.
AGAGAGGCCGAATAAACACGTCAGTGCACATATCGCTTAAACTATAATTTGAGCTCGGTTTTTGATTATTGAATGCACATTTATGAGTTATGCCGTATTCTGTGCCATTCTTGTTGGAGGTTTTGCAACGAAATTTTTCATTGGGTTGTGCAAAATAAGATGCAGTTTAAAACATGCGTTCTAAAATTGGTCATTTTAATAAAGAATGTTTGCATTCCGCGCACTTTAAGTATTTTTGTTAATTTTTAAATTAATTAATTCTTCCCGAGTTATGAAATGGTCAAAATTCATTGCTCATTTCACGCCCGTTATGCTCTATCTTCATTGGTGCATATATCAATAAATGACATTCATTAAACGATTACGATTTTGTTTTAAGCTTATGCATTCTATTTTATGATTTAAATCGCATTGGTGCGCGTACTACTGCCAATAAAATGCTTTATTCGTTGTTCTTACATAACATACGAAGTTAAATTACGTAAATTTGTAAAATAACGAATGAAATAGTTGCGTTTCTTCTTTTGGCTGAATTTATCACAGAGTGACTTTTTTATAATTAATTTTATTCACTAGTCAGAGAATTGTTCGATAAATTTATCTTCATGCGATTGCAAGTATAATGATCACCACACCAATTTCGTGTTCTAATTTGGTTGTAATTTTAGCTTACTCCTTTTGTCGAACAAAAATTTAGAGCAAGAACCTCGCCCACCCCCTTTCCCTCTCTCTATCTCTCTTGCACTTCACACGTTACTCTTGTCCGTTTCGCAGGATCATCCACGAGAGCGGTTTCACGTCGGAAGACTTCAAGCAATACCGGCCGGTTGTCTATAGCAACACGATACAGTCCTTGGTCGCTATCCTCCGCGCTATGCCTAACCTGGGCATCGCCTTTGGGAACAATGAAAGAGAGGTGAGTGGCCTCTTTGGTTTTAAACGTCTTATCTCTCTGTACGTCCGGCATCTTTCGTCTCCAAAATCCTGAAGCGGATTTTGTTTGAGTACAGATTGAATACAAAAATGATGAGTTTGATCGGTTGGATTAAAAAAGGCTGCCAAATTTCCGATATTTCGGCTCCTGTCATTTTCGACAGTTTTTCGTAAAATTTGATTTTTAGAGCTCCTGCCGAAATTCGCTGATATATTTGCGTAATCGTATCATGCCACTCTGTCGGTACAGCCAAATAACTGGAAATGATGAGTTGAACCTTGTATCATGACTTTGTAAATACAAAAGAAAAAATAATAGCTGTGAAAGTTCTTTGTTATCAGATACTTTTGATTATGCACGCAACTAATCGGTTGAGAGAAACAGATGGCAACTTGATCGAAACATGTAATGAAAATTTACCATAACTTAAGGAATGTTCTTACTTGATGGAGGATAAAACCTTCAAAATAAACGGCGCAATATAAATTGCACAAACTTTCTCATATACTTTTGGTCGACTGTGTACGTTTACAAAAGAAAAACGCTTATAAATCAAAGTTAACAGTAGTTTAGTGTATATTTTAATGCTATTGGTCAATATTTAGTAATTTTTTGGACATATGGCTTAGTAATTATTATTTGTGACATCAGGCTGTACGATTGGATGGATTTTAATCAAAATCCTTATAGCCATTTTTGATAAATCGAATTGTTTCAAAATATCCAAGAATAAAGTACCCTTAATAGTTGAGCAATATCGTTCATCTCTTCAGAGTGTATTTTATGAATGATATTATCCACAAATATGAGATACCATTCGATTCAGTTTAACCGTTTAGGCTGTAATAAGATTTTTAGTGGAGGCGTGACGTCATAGGGCTTGGATAAGGTAGCTTAGCGTACATTGTAATGCCACTGGGCGCCATATAGTGATTTCAAGAAATATATGGCTTACGTATTATTATTTGTGACATCTGACTCTACAATTGGTTTGATTTTAATCAAATTATCTGTTGCCATTTTTGAGTAAATAAAAGTTTTCTAAAAATCGCCAAGTATAAACTACCCTTAATTTTTGCACAATATCATTTTTATGAAAAAGGAGTCTCCAAAAGATGATATATTGCACAAATACGAAATATCATTCGATTTCATATACACGTTTTAGCCCTAGAACAGCGAACAGACGAAAGACGGCATGGCGAAAACCACTTTTATGGACTCAGGGACACCTAAAACGTGTATTTCCATCAAAATCTCGAAGTCGAATTTTTTCACGATAACAACACTTGCTCAATATCTACGTATGTGAGAAAGTATAAAAATGGGGGTATGCTTCGGAATTATTTCCATCCCCGAGTATTGCCACTTTATGAGAAAAGGATGGATGCTATCGAAAAAGGATTTTTCATCACAGTTTCATATTCAGAGCATTGATCAAAATTCTTGAAAATGAATTGTATTTCGCATTTGATATGTTCTTGTCAAAATCGAAGATCGATGAATATCACCAAGTGTGACTTTCAGATTTCTGAAAACATATGTATAAAATTATTCCATAGCTGAGTAGAGCATAAAGACCGATATTTCTGAAATTTTGAGAGCACACATTCACTAAAACTTTCCCTAACTGTTACATATAATATTCTTATTGTCATTAGATAAAAATGTAATGCTTTCCTTAACTAAATCAGTGTTTTTTAAAGTTATCAATGTTTTGATTGCACTGTTTAAGTAATTATTAGCAGATAGGCCAAATGATTATCCAAATATTTGATGAAAGTAAGAGTAAAACCGAAATAATAAGATATAATGCATAAAGAAGTAGCTGAAATTTACTTGAAATATTTGAGCAAATTATAAGTTATTTAAAACGTATCGAATTTAACTTAATAAATGAATTATTTTTCTCTTATTAACTTGTAAAAAGGAGGATAAAATGTGAACGAACTGTCAATTTACCATCAAAGGAAAAATGTGTAGTAACTTACTTACTATTAACCAAATACTTACATTAACTGCAATGAATTTAACTATATTTTAAGATAGCATTTTTCTTTTAACTATATTAGTTTTGAAATTTTTCCAGAAAAATCACTTTAGTTAAAGAAATTTAAATAAAATCATAAAATGTTATTTTTCACTCCTATTTGTTATTCGGTTCGAAACATTTGCTGTATTATCAGTTAAAGAAATCCATTGAAAATTACGTGACCTATATTTAGTTTTATGAATTATTAGCATTTGCCAATTGCACATGATTCAATAGTATAACATTTTTTATATTCAATTATAATTTATTATTGTAATTTATTTACTGCAGCTCCTTTTAATCCTATACAAATGCTACGTCTGCATCCTCTTTCTCAATTTCTGCTCATTCCCATTCTCTTTTCCTTCCTCCCTCTAATTTCTTAATACATTTAGTAAATAAGTTATGCCATGTATGTATGTCTGACCCGTGTTAAAGCACTAAATTGGTGCATTTATTATGAGGCCAAGAATAAAATTCAACAATTGGGACAACAGTGGCCCAATATAAACAAAATGCGTGAAAACGTGAAAAATCATATTACAACGTATTTTTTGGAGATTTACGAATGAGATTTAAATGCTTCTCTACGCATAACTAATGTAAGTTAAATACCTCATCCTTGAAATATTTTAAACTGTAAACGAAAAAGGTCTGTATGATAAGAAATGGCTTTTTGTGTGATTCATATATGCGATGCGAATTTATAACTCTGGTTAATTATAAGATGCACTACAAATAACTATGAAAATAACTATAAAAAATCTGATGTGGCTACCACATGACTTGCTCCATATCTGTAATCTTTCTAAAAATTCCAAATAGGTTACATAATAATAAATATTTTAAGAAACTGCGAGAAAATTGTTGACTACAAAGAACAGAAATAAACTCAAACCTTCTGATATTGGATATAGCCACAAAGCTCCAGCAATTAAGAAAAGAAATTGGAGCGTTACTAAGATGTAACTAAGCGTCAATTGTTAACAATAGTCGTCAGTAGGTGGCGTGGTGGTGGCTAAAATATAATATATCTATTAAACAATGCATTATATGGAAAAATGTTTCAAACAAAGGTTGTAGAACATTACATTTCCTACAACTTTTATTCCAGTATACTTTTACATTTATCAAATATTTAAACAAATATTTCAAAATAACGAATAAGTGACGAGTAAACACCCACTTCCGGTTGACCGATTTTTATCAAAAACTAATCAGTTCTTATGACTTTTATAAAAATGTTAAATATAAAATTTCGCGTTGACCTGATTAATAGTTTTTGAGTTAGAGCACCCACAAAAAACTATCATATACACACACAGAAATCATCGAGAAAATTGTCAAAACATGTTCAGGGGACCTCAAAACGTGTATTTCCGTTGAAATCTCAGTCGATTTTTTTCATGAATACAATACTTTCCCCTATACTACGTATGGAGAAGGTAAAAATAGTTAATTACCAAAAATTTAAATAGGAAGTTAACTGAAAAGAAATTGATGAAAAACACGATTTTAATTATAAATATGTCGGGTGCCTTCTCTCTCTTGTACTAAAGCATTCAAAACACATTTTCCTTACGCATATAGTATACGTTAGGACGACAATACATTCTCGAGGTTTAACAACGACACGGTCGGCAAGACAACAAATATCTTTAAGAAGCTTAAAATTTAATAAATGTGATTTAAACGTATAACTTGAGCGATTTCGAACCGAAGACAAAAGTCGACGATAAGAATAGGAATCTATGTTTATTTTTCTTTTTTTCTTTAAAATGGTCTAGGTCCGAAGATCGTAGGTCAATTATTTCTATTTTATTTTTGCAAAAGAAAAAAGGTATTTTTAAGTGTTCTCTTATGGAGATTTTTATAGAGCGTTCCGACGAACCAACGGACGGACGGACAGACAGACAGACGGACGGGCGGACCAACAGAATAAGGATATTATGTATATAATTATTAATTTTATCCTTATTTGTAGTATGGAAAAGAAAACGTTGGAAGGTTTGTAATAATGAGTATTTTAAAAATTAAGAGTCGTATATAACGTTACCAGTGGCGTATCCAGGAGGGGGTTTTGGGGGTTATTACCCCCCCTCCCTCCCGAAGCAATGTATACTTAGAATATCCTCTGGAAAAGTTATTGACGCCCCAAAATAATTGCGAACGTCGGAACGAGTAAATAAAGTTCATTAGTGTTTTACTTGGCGTCCTACAAGTTAACTTTCTTTAAAAGATGAGTTATGCGATCAGGGCTTACAAAACTGAAGCAGTCTCGTGAGAAAGGGACCCATGTGCACGGAACTCCGGAGGAAGGAGAGGTAGGGTGGCCGGAGGAGTGCCTCTCTCGGGCTAAGTGGTCGATTCTATTCGGGCTTTTTTCGGGCCTTAAATGTGACCCATGTTATTATTTGCTGAATGTAAACGCCTTAGCTCTGCTTGTTGTTTCTCTCTTTATTAATGCCTAGCTCTTCATCTTATTTTCCGTAAAGGCTTATGGGAGAAGGAAATGCAATGTGGGTTGGAGGGAAAGGCACTTAGTGGGGGGGAAAGGCACTTAGTGGGGGGAAAATGCTTGCCACTTCAATGTCTTCTCACGAAGGAAATTTGGTGCTGTGAGGATGAGCCGAGATAAACGAAGAATTTATTAAAACCACTCCATAAACACAGAACATGATTCAACCTAAGCGAAAGAAGTTCATTAAGCATCTGCTGCCCGGCTAGTAAATCAAAGCGCGCGTATGTGTATTTTTGGCTAATCAACCTCTTGGATTATTCTAGAAAATAGAAGCGCAAAAACTAAACATCAGATACAGAGAACTTGGAAGAAGGTCGTAGGTCTCACATGCTCTGATGCTGCATGTACTCTCACTCCATATAATTTCCAGTCACTTTTCGTCAGTCATTCATTGCTAGTGGTCGAAGAAGGATCTCCTCGTTGCCTTTAACGTTTGTACTTTTACACACGCGCGCGCATACACACACACATATACATACATACATACATACATACATATATATATATATATATATATATATATATATAACATATTTTCGCGAATCTATCGCTGTGTGAAATTTTGTGAGATTGCTAATTTTTAGAATGAAATTTCCGAAGTTTTATTCCAAGTTAAAACAACAGATGACAATGTTTGCTGGGTTCTGTAATCATGCTTTACAAGTTAGTGACTTTATTTTATTCCAATATAAAAATGTCATTTATCTAAGCAATTTTCTTAAATTAAATCGCTAAACATAGAATAGTTATTTTTTGTTCTACTTGATGAAAAATTAGCGCGTTATATTGAGTACAGTGTTACGACAATTGACGTAACGCAGGAGTGGGGAGATAGCGCTTATTCGTGTAACACAGCAGATCAATAGGATCATCTTAAAAAAACTTATTCTTATCTTTCCCTTTCAATTTTTACTACTCCTTCATAAACAATTTCTTGTATGTTTTCACTTTGTCCCTACGTGTATAAGATATCTCAAGAAAATCCAGAGGGAGTATTCATTTTTTCAGGATAAAATTTCTCATACCTTTTGTTCGGAATGGTAAAATTTTAGTCAGCCCATTAGGCAAAGTTCTAATCCCAAAACGATTTTCTCAACTCGTGTAACACAGGAATTACTGACACGTAGGAACTTTTTAAAACTAAGATTAAAATATTTTTAAAATACAAAATCAAGACATTGACGTAGGATTGCACGAACGATTGGATTTTCATTTTATCATTGCCAAAATAAGAATCTCTTTCTATAACTTAGGTAAATCGACTAAGAACGCGAAAGTAGATGGATTTTAATGTTATATCATATCTATTGGTTTATTATACGTAATTATGATCAATTTATCTTGTCATTATCTACTTATGTAACGTATTTTGTTGAATCTCTAAAAAAAAGGTCAGTGGATATGGGAAATTCCTGGATACGCCACTGAACGTAACGTATAAAATACCGAAATACTTATTTTAACAATTTGCTACGTTTAACTTAAAATTTCATTTTTTATATCGGACCTCCTTCAGTTGTGACCTTTTGCGTCCTTTCAGACGTCTGTTGGTGACTTATAACCGAGAGGAAATCATTTGGAAACGTGACAGATATAATCAGGCTGTACAATGAAAAATATCCAGGGGCGATTTTTACCTTCTTTTATGGCTAGAAAATGAAAAGATCTGTTTTAAGGAGGCAGGTCACTGTTCCTGCTTTCTAAGAGCTCCCGTGTTTTAAAACGACTAAGCGAAGAAATCCCCGGTGGCCTCGCTTAAACGTTGGATATTTCTTATCACGACCCAATACCCCGTCGCTGCTATGTCAAAACGACTGTTTTCAATCGACGGCTGTTTGGTTACTCGTAGCCACTAACGGCTCTACTCTTTGCCGTCGCCGCAAAATGCCAGCCTTAATTTGTCAGATTATGTCCGCAGTCATACCGAAAAAGGCTACAGAGCGTTTTTAGCCGTCGCCGCGGACGAGGGCATTGGCATTCCCGCTCATCTATCTCCTATTATTTGACATCGGCTGTACTTCTTTGCGAGAGACGGCTGGAGAAGGCCGAAGCACCTCCGCACATAACAAAACCTTATCCTTCGTAGTTGAAAGTGAAAGTTGTCGTCCCACTGGTCTCGTCCCTCTTTTCATTCCAAGCCTCTTTTTAATCGAGAACGAGTGAAGAGGCGAAAAGCGCAGGCCTCCCCTGACGACGAAATTCTCTGGTTGACAAATTTGATATTGTAAACTACTGAACATATATATCCTCTCTTCAACTTAATTATTCTAGCATCCTTTTTTATGTCTTTGTTATCCATAACCACATATTTTTTTATTTTTCCGGATAACGTTTGAAATAATCGTCCATATATTTAGAGCGATTGGATGTTTGTTTTCGTGGCGAAGAAATCGCGAGTAGTAAACTTTCATAATTTGATGGCTTCATGAGAGCATTTTATATAACTGATAAAAAGAGCTATCGCTGATGCAAAAGTGGCGTCGTTTCCGGTCGAAGTGTGAAGAAGGGAAACACTTGGAAATCGTTTTGGATGACATTTAGTGTCGAATTTCCGTAAACTAAAGCAATAATATAAAATGTTTAATAAGGAATCAGAAGTTTAACTATCTATAATTTTAAGTGAAAAGCGATATGATTCCTTGTGGAGAGATTCAGTGCATTTGATATTATTTGATCGTATTCTGATAAAATCCCCGAAGACAACTCCATGAGATGATTTAGCAAGTAGGTGAAGAAATTTATTTTACCTTTACGAGTACTGACCGAGGTCAACAAAATATTTGTGCTCAGTCTTTAAGGCAATAGTATATGTCCTTTCTGGTTGCTTTTTCTCCATGAAAACAGCTAGTATAACACTGCATGTGTTCCAGCATTTTAAGAATATCTACGTGAATGAGTCTTTTTTCATTTCAGTTATTATTTTCATACAGTAAGTTATTGCGTGGTATTTTATGAAGAGGTATAATAAAACGGAATGTGAAATGATTGAGTCTGGTATCGACACGTGTAATTTGATTCATGTATGAATCGATTCATTCCTTCCGATCGATTGGAAAATTTGAATCGATTCACTTGTTAATCGAATGAATCCATTCGAATGATTCAACTTGTAGTTTTTCCTAATAATAATGAAGAAAATTATATAAAATATTAAAGAAACCAAAATCTGGTAGTTTCATGGCACAAAATCGCCATACCGACTATCAGCCCCTCTCTTTCTGGGATCGCTTTCCAAAGATCGATAGACATTAAAATAATGTCATTTCTATCATTTATTATAATACAGTTCTCTATTTCGTTTGGCTTTTACAAAGTGGAATTATACTTGCATAAATTTAATTCCTAATCGTATTTGTTGTGAACTATAATGAATTATGACAATGGAAAACAACATTGGATAATGTTATTTCAGTTGATGTAACATGGCATCTCAAAAAAATTTCTCTGTTTTTCTGTTCACTTTGTCGTTTCAAAGATTTTATAAACAATTGAATCAATTAATTGTATTGATAGTTCCTTAAATTTACTTCATGTTACGTGTCATTGTTATAAAAAAGATGTTTTTAAGTTAAATATTTTGTTTTAATTTTTTTTAAGAATCGAATTTAATAAATATTATGTATCGATTCATATGATTCAACTATTAATCGGAATCGCATCATCCCGTTAGAATCGATTCAATGACAAAATTTGGCCATCCCTACGAGTTAGCTTCGGAACGCAGCTAGCAGCTTTACATGCATTTCATCATCTCAGAAGAGTTGGAATCGGAAATAAAAGATTTGTTTGCTTTATAAGATTTCTTTTCAGCTCGCATTACGGTCCATTATATTTTCATCGAACTTCTGATTTATTCGACACACTAACTATACGCATGTCTTTCCGCCGCCCCACCTGCATTAGCGTCAAGCTGAACGAAAGACACCGAGAAACGCGTGGTTTACCGTCACTTCCCAGCAAATGTAGAGTTGGAGATCCATATTTGTACGAGATTCGATCCGAGATCCGACGTAAAGGAACCACCGATCTCCCTTCTCGCCTCTTTCTTTCCACGCCGCCCCTTCGCCACCTTCTCTTTCCTCGCGAAATCTCCTCCCCCACCTGCCACACCCGCAACAGCGCCCCTCCACGTCGTACGCCTCTGCCCGCCCGCCGCTCTCCTTCGTGGAAGCGATTGATTGCCGGATCGAAAGCAGAGCTTGAGTGCCTTTCTTGTTTGGAACCATCTTCTGAAAGGCTAATGTGACCGATGAGTGTATGGAAATGCCGTCGGACCGGCGCCAGCCACGAAACCGCAGCGCAAGGAAACCACCGAACGCCGTTTCCTCTCATGAATTATTCGCGTTTCCTCGTTTCTCATGTGTGAAGAGTCGGGTGGTTTTTTCTACCAAAAGCCGAGGGAATGTTATTCGGTCTCTTTCTATCCGTGGCATTCACGCACGTACGCCTAACTCACGCAACGATTCGTCGAGGTCCGTGTGCAGGAGATTAGAAAGAAGCGTCTCGAACGAAACTTCGCTACAAACTGAATTCTCCTTATGACGAATGCGAGCGACGGCTCTAATTTTCCGCACCGAGCGTAAATGAACGCCGTAAATTTGTTTTTCTCAGGCGTTGCAATTTCTCGTAATGCGTTTATTTGAGTTAAGGCGGACTTCTGGCGTGACATGAAATGGCGCGGTTTTACTGAGAATAATTCGATTCATCTTCGAAGGCTTGCTCTTTCCTTGTTCAAATTTACTTTTGTCGGTTAATGGACACCATAACGTCTAAGATGGAAGCCCTTTGATAGTACGATTTTTATCACATCCATTTTTAAATATTCTGCAATGCATATGAATTTAAAGGAACAACAGTTGTTTGTCTTCTAGGCCAGTGCTCTCCAACCTTTTTTATTTCACGGCACACCTGTTATAGATTTCTTCATCCATCGCGGCACACCGAAATTAATTTCACACGAAACTTGGTTGAAGATTTTTATTACAACATCAGAACATAATTAAAATAATCGAAAACATCATAAATAAATGAAAAATAAAATATTTTCTTAAGAAGGGAATAAATTGTGGCTAAAATTCATTGAAAATCATTTTTGTAATTCAGTGAATTTGTGAAATAAAACCAAAACTAATTTTTCAAATTTTTTACCAGTCACTACGTCAACACGTTTATAACGACAGTAAAGATATTTTCCCTATAATGAGTGTCTTAATATCTAAAGATGTATGGGAACTTTATTAAATAATTTTATTTGTGAGAAACCTGTCCCTGTCTTGAAGAACAGTCTTTTGATGTTCGGCTCTATGGTGGTAAGAGACACTCGAAGTTTCTGGTCGAGGTATTTCAGACGCGATCTCTTATTATTCTTAATCAGCGATATTGTTGAAAAACTTAATCCACATAAATATGTTGTAGGAAACGGTAACAACGCATAAATTGCACATTCAGCAATGGTTGGGTATTAATTCCTCACTTTCAGTCAAAACTCATACAGTGGCATATCATCTAACTTCAGGTTAAGACTGCGATCGTTCCTGAGTTCAATGAATTCTCTCTAATTTTAGAGAGAAATCATTAATTGATAAGTCCGCAAATGAAGAAACTTCTTATGCTAGTTTGTATCTTGAGAATTACAAATTCAGACTTTCCCTTGTATAAACTCCGTACGTTCCGCGGCACACTAAGTACTTCGTCACGGCACACCACTGTCCCGCGGCACACCGGTTGGAGAGCATTGTTCTGGGCAATAATATACTTATTTTAAGGATAAATTAGAATATTTCCTTACCCGCGGATGAATTCCTACAAATTCCGAAATTTTCGATTTCTCTCTAATGAAGACTTTCCAAACTCGAATGAACATGTCCATTAACGATAAATGGCAACGTTAGAACGCTGTATACTGTTTTGGCCTGATTTCTCTGAAGCATAAATTTTGGGCATGTATTTTGGAAAAGTTTCTAATATAAATAAATAAATAAATAAATATATATATATATATCCTTATTCCCTTCTTTTATCATGCAAATAATTGCCGTATTACATTGATTGTACAAATTTACACAGTATTATCAACAATAAATAAACAAGCCGTGTACCATATAGTTTATATCAATATATTTAACTTTGTAATTAAATCATCAAATTTACGAGAGTGGTTTCATTCTTAGAAATTTAGATTTTGGTTTATGAACTACGGATGGAGGAGAAGAATGCAAAACTACCCATAAGTTGTGTTAAAAATAGAAAAAAGGAGGAGAGACTAACTTTTTTACGGTAATTAGTCTCTCCTTCTTTTAACATTATCATATTATCGTAGTGCTCAACCTTTTTTAGACTACTTTCCAAAAAATGGAAAGTAGTCTAATGAGATCGCCCGGGTGTACGTGTGTGTGTACGTGTGTGTGTGTACGTGTGTGTGTGTACGTGTGTGTGTATGTGTGTGCCCCCTAACATCTTCTTCTTGAATGAACCTATTTCAACTAAATTTATTACATAGAATCATCACGTAAATTAATGACCAAAATGACATATTGGAACCGGATCGACTCAGCAGGAGTGCCACAATTGCAAAGTAAAACTTTTCTGTAACTATGAATTTGGAAGGAATTGGCCAAACCGATTTCAACGAAATTTTGTATGAAGTAGGCTTACAACACAAAATAACAAAATCAAGATGTTTAATATATATATATATATATATATATATATATATATATATATATATATATATATATATATATATAACAACTTACGGAAAAGGAAAGGTAAAATGAGTATATGGATGTCAACAAGGTGTTGGGATGAGGAAACCCAGTGAGCACTCACCAATCAGACGACTTCAGGTTGGCGAGGCCCCGGGGATGTCGAAGCGACACACGTAAAATAACACAAAAACACAGAAACATCACAAACGTAAAGCTTTCGGAACTACTCCTTCTTCAGCTATAGAGAGAGAACCCATCCTCATCCCAACACCTTGTTGACATCCATATATATATATATATATATATATATATATATATATATATATATATATATATATATATATATATATATATATAGCAGGGCTGCCACAATACGAGGAATAAAAGCATCTTTTTACACGTATTTGTGTTGAACTGTCCTCATCAATTTTAACCAAATTTAATACTTATAATGTACACATATATACAAAACCACATTAGCATATTTTAACCGAATCAGCCAAACAGGGTTGCCACAATTACAAATTAAACTCTTTCAGTAATTAAGGATTAACGAATTTCAATTAAATTTTGTATATAAGATTTGCACAACATATCGTAATGAAATCAAGATGTTTAAAGCGGAGTTAAGGGACAGGACTACAATAAAAAGTTAAACTGACCGCATGGATTTTAACCCAATATGGTATATATAATCTTTATAATTATAAATAAATAACCAAAATACCATATTTCATCCGGACCGACTAAACAGGGCGACCACAATATCAAGGTTAGAATTTTTCTGTAAATATGAATTTCGAAGGTATTTGCTGAACAGATTTCAAAGAAATTTCGTCTGTAGGCCGAGTACAGATTGGGAAAATGAGATGAATATGTTTTGAAAGGATCAAAAAAGCTGGGCTGCCATAATATAAGGAAAAATAATTTTATGATTTAAAAGCAAATACATTAGTATACTACGGCGAATTTGACGAAAAGCACTTCTGTACCTCGGGAAACCTGTGTACATCCCTATTTCTTAGATGTATATTAAAATTGTATTGAAAGGAAAACAGGCAGATTAGTTCTTTCCAGAACTACTTCTTTTAATTGAAGTTTCGGAGGCAGAATTAGACTAAATAATTGAAATACTTTTGAGAAATCATATATCACTGTTTATTGCAGTCTTTGTGCGTTAGGATGTGAATTTGAATTTCTTTAACTGTATAGAAAACTCGAACTCTTCGTATCACGTAGTTAGAGAAGTAGTAATCTGGTATTGCGAGACATTCAGACATTCTTTTTGTGTGGTATGTCACCAGAATACAAATACCCGGTGCGAATGGGCGTTGCGAAGGCTAAAAGTCGCAATCGTCCTACATACTAAAAAAGGAGGTTTTAAAAAATTTCAAATGCGTTAAAGTCTTTTTTTAAATACTGCACAAAAGGATTATTATTTATCGGTATCATGAAAGTAAATTCTCGTAATGTCTCTGAAGGTGAAGCATTACTTCCAGACCCACTTCCTCAATATCGTAAAGTCACCATGCGAAAAAACTAAAGAAGTATTTCTCTGTTTATATGGTATTTGAACATTTTCGCAGTTTAATGCGAATATCCAAAATTATTATTAACATTCTTAGGCATAATGCAGGATACTGTTAATAAGCATGGAAAATAGAGTTCTTTTCATTCATTAATCCAAACCGATATTGTTCGGCCATGGTGACAGTTCGCTCCACATGCCCATAGCTAGTCCGACCTGCAGCCGGCTTTTGTTTCCTTGATATGCGCTACTGCCTTGCGACAGCTTCTCGCAACATATGGCAACCCCCAATTTCCTTAACGATAAAATTTAGCATTTTGAGGAAATCGTACATAAAAATTGCGGCCATGCTAGTATTGTCTTTGTGAGAAAAAGATAGGCTACCCTGATTAGATGAATAATACAGAAGTTGCAATGTGACTAACTTTAAAATTTTTAAAATGGCCTAAAAAAGAAAAGTAGAATTATATTCAAGTTAGTTGGTTCAAAAATTTCTACTTTTGTAGAACTCTTGAAAAACAATCAGCAGCGAGATTATGAATTTGATGTTATAATTGTAATAAAAGTAAATATCTAGATTTAGAGTACAAACTGCTTTATAGCAGCCAACATTTTGCGATTGTTTTATAAAGATTTAAAAGCCTTGCTACTGAGGTATTGGGTTCTTTGGTTTGGTAGTTATAGACATTTATTTTTCTTAAAAATCAACGACTAAATCGATGTTTCTTTTTCCTAGTAATCAACGACGAATATCGACGTTTACTTTAATAAATTTTATCGATTTTCATCTGGACAAAATTTATAAATCGAATTCCTTCTAATGAAATTGTATGCTTAGAAATAAGTCACATTTTTGTATGATACGGATACTTTGTTGTTCTCTAAATTTTGGTGAATATGTTTTTGACCGTCAACCTGAGACAGCTGATTTTGCGGAATAAATCAGAAAGTGTAACTCGTTAAATCGCGCCCCTTGTTTACGAAATCTTCACTATTCGATAAAAAACTAAGGTGATGTGAGTATAATGTACAACCAAATGTACATATGAGTATTTTAGAGAAAACTGTGAAAAAAGTTAGTGCGGAATTCCTTAGCTACCGCCAATCTGCGAGTGCTCCCATCAGCTTACTTACATTGGACTCCTTTTCACGCTGTACCTCCAAATTAAGCAGAACTCACAACACTTAACGCTCAGCTTATTCCATCAGTCGCACAGAAACCTCTCTTATTAAGTAGATCAGCTTCACTTGTAATGCCACCACGCATTAAGGAATTTGAACTTCAGAGGCTAAAAAGTTCACGTTTTCGTACTTCAGAGGAATACGAACGGGAAAATATCTTCAGTTCATTATATATTATACTAACTAATTACCCGGGCTTTGCTCCGGGTCCACAGTTTCGAATTTCTTATGCTCACATCACTCGCTAATATTTTCATTCAAACTCAAGGTACTCTTGAGATAAGTGACCGTAGGCTTTCAAATAAGTGATTACACGCCTCCGTGGGTTCTTTCGTTCGCTCTCACTTTTATGTATCGAAAAGTCATGTGCTGGCCGCATGAAAATACAAAACTCATGTTTCCCGACGCCGTGGCGACTTAGACTTTCAAATGAGCCGTCATATACCTCAGCAGGTTTTTCCGGTCACTCTCAGTTTTAGCTATCGGAAAGTCATGTGTTGCCCACAGGAAATACCAGTATTATTTCAATGCCCCACAGTTTATCCATTCAGTGTACCATTGTAAGTCTAAATCCAAAATTTGGTTGGATATGAAGCTAAAATGGCGGAGTTATAGCTGTTCAAGGAGCATTACTTGCCTACGGACAGGTAAACTTGGAGGGTTGAAATTTCGTCCCCAAAACCTGGCTACACTCTTCCTATTGGTCATCTTACATATAGTTTTCCAGTTCTGTCGTTCTGTCTGGTCGGTCTGTGTGAGACGCTTCGATTTTTCAAAGTGCAAGGTTTATTTCCTTCATTCATTAAAATACGTAAATATGGACCGAATTTCTCCGTTTTTGCTTTATTCGACGGCTAAAACTACAAAATATCTTATTTTTGCAATGCTAGGATGTTGCACGGAAGAATTTGACAGAAATACTCATATTTTTTCGAAATTTTATGACCCTTTCGTTCTCTTTCCGGATGTTACCAAGGCGACCCGCATTGTTGTCTCCGAATGAATTAGCATTTATTGAGCCTTCAAATAGACGAAAGAAATACGGCATTCGCTTCACGGTTATTATGAAGCATCGAATTTATAGTTGTAGCAACGTCAGACTTAATGGATTGCAACGTTAATAATTGCAGATAATAATTATATAATTATTGAGTAAACTGCGTGTGGACTGTGGACATTTTAAATTATCGAAAAAAAGAAAAAATCTTCTTTTATTTCATTGCTGGAATATTACCTTTTTCGTAAGGTAGAATCAATTAAAATTGCACATATAAATTACAAAAACAAACATGAAATTGAAAATGATGGAAGAAATTTTGCATGCAATGTAGTTTATAAGGAAATTTAAAATAATAAACATAATAACAATATTTACGGTGTTATTTATTGTTATTGTTGTTTAAAATTTGTTTACATAATATATGTACGTGATTATATTTGAAGTAGGTACCTTTAAAATTAGCTATTTCATTGATGGAAAGATAAGCTAAACTACTTTGCCATAAACTTCGATTTAATGGAAAAATACTATAATTATAATCGATTTGGAGCCGAGATATTGTATTACTTTATACTTACTCCCGGCAAATTTGACGGGAAATCGGCTAGTATTATATATTACGCCAAGTTTGATGGCTCTAGGATCAAGGGTGTTGATTTGTATAGCTGAACAAACAAACACAAACACTTTAATTTATAATACAGATTTTATTTTGAAACTAAAATGTTAAAAATTAACAGTGCGTCCTGGTGTCATGCAGCCTTTATAAGTAAATCTAAAATATATTTCATTTGATGTCTAAGGTTTTCCGTTTTAGTGAGCAATAAAGATGTTCAGAACATCAGATTTATTTACTGTAACTTTGCAAGCCTGCATTCTAGCCCCCAGACCAATGAAACTTATCAATTGGCTTGGAATAGTGAACCAACCTGCATATGAAATTGGCCCTCTTTATGCTCAGCAAAGCGATTTTTTTAGGTCTAATATAAAAAACTAATTTCCGCCTTCTTTCCCCACTTTAAAATTGATTTTTAGTTTTCCATAGAGAAAATATTTTTTCGGTTTCTACCGTCCCACTGTGTAAACGATACCCGCTAGACTAATGGATCTAGTGCGACCAAATTTAATTCATTGTTCTAATGTGGCTCCGAAGGTGATTTCGCAGGACGCAGCACGCAGTGTCCGCGGGACACGCAGGGCTCCTCTCCGCCGCGCCGACATCGTGGTAGTTCATTAGCGGAGCAGATGGCTTTTGTGGTCCCGGGATTCAACGTGAGTCAACCCGCCGCATTATCTATCCTCGTACGGGATGTAACACTCGAGGGAGAGAAGAGCGCAAACGTTGCTGCTGATCTTCCACTGCGACAAGAACCGTATCTCTATGGCTCTTTCGGCGGGTCTGAAATAAATGCTACAACTTATAAGAGGGAACCATTAAGTAGCCTCGTGAACTCGTTTTCTAATAAAATCTCCCTTACATAAAGTCGCAGACTAAGGAATTGAAAGCCTATATTCCCTTTCACTCGCATGTCGCGAGGCATTTACCTCGTTCTGAAATAATTGGGCAAGCTTTCTCCGCGTTGACTGCTCGGGTCGGCATTCGGACAGCTGCCACCTAAGGTTGCTTGACAAACGAATTGCGCGTGCTGTTTGCAACCAATTGATGGCCGAAGGAGTTTATATATCGTTCCTAACGAGGGCAATCTGGACTTCCCTCTATATTTCGAAGTAGATATTTTCACGGGCTCAATGATCAGGTTTCTTCACGCCTGTTACTGTTACTTAACCCGCGTGTTCCTATGCTGCATGGAAATACGCGTAGTTGTTGTTTCATTTCATCCCATCTGGTTGGGTTCAGATCTCGCGTTTAACATCCCCGCGTTAATAACACCCGTGCTGTTGAGTCGAGGCGACTTCTAAGAAAAATAGTCGTCGTTCGGCGTTTCAGTCTCTCTGAGGGGATTATCATCCTGTTTGTGATTCTTCCTCCGTTTTCGGGTTACCCAGTTTTTATATAAAATGAGGTCAATGACAGCGATGAGTTGTGCTATCGGTTGTTAATCGATAATTATGTTGCAACTTCGATGACTCGTTGCAACTCGTGACGACTTTCTGAGTTTATTAATTTTCAGTGATTTTCTTTTTATCGAAGTTTTTATTACTTTCTCATATATGTAGTATATATATATCTATATCTATCTATCTTCGAGATTCGAGATTTTGACAGAAATAATCATTTTAGGTTTCACTAATTCCAAAAATTGTCTGTCTGTCTGTGCGCGGCTCTAGAGACTAAACTGTTCTACGAAGTGAAATGATATTTCGTATTTCGGCATACTGTTATCATAAACAAAATCTCTGCAGTGATGAACGATATAGCACAACAATAAAGGGTAGTTTATTTTTGTAGATTTTCACAAAATATCGATTTATTAAAAAATGGCTCGAGCGAATTTGATTAAATTTCATTCAGCTATGGAGCTCGGTGTCATAAAAAATAATGCATGAGCGATATTTCTAAAAAAAAACAAATCTATAGCGTCCAGCACTATTATAATATATCGAGTTTTGCGCCGAGATCTCCCCAGTCCTCTGACGTCACTCAACAATCTTCGTCCGGCAATAATGCTTCAACGCCTATGTGGCTTCGCCAATCTATATAATACTTCATATGTATTTATGTTATAACTATTTATCAAGTTTTATTTTAACATATATGATGTTATCAATATGTTAATACCATTTACATCCAGAAAATATTTTCCGTGGTTTTGTTGTTTTAGTAGCTGTAGGAGCTCCCAGTCAGGAAAGAGACCAGACGCATACATAAATGAGAAAGTTTGTTCAATGTATATATTTAGTACCGATGTTTTCGGTTTAATTTGACTTTAGGTTATTGTAAATTCTTGCGTCGACGGCGAACTCTATGGATAGGCTTAACTTAAAAAAGTCCCTACAAATTATCGTTCTGACGAAATGGCGGGGAGTGGGAATTCGATCCTGACGTCATTCACTATTTCCTTCCACTCATATTTCTGTCAGCTTTTTCCTTCGTAACCGTCTCCGATCTCTTTCTCGCCCTTCTCTCTGGTCTCCATTTCCCTGATTCCAGTTCACTTCCACGTGCCATCCTCCTCCTGCTCTCACTTTCGCATTGGCGTTCGAAACATGTTCGGCACGAGAGAGAGGAAGAGATATCTCCTTTCTTATTTCCGCGACTAGGTTGTGCAAACACGGCGTGGCGCACGCATTGGGAAGTGGTCCCTCCGCGACTATCACGGATCACGCGTATTTACCTGCTTACTTTGCCTACTTAAGGCGTGCTGTGGCAGATGGCGCGATAAGCGCCCGGCAAAGCGTTCCGCGCCGCGCGTTGCTGGGGCGCAAAGTAGCGAGGGGTCGAGAGGGGAGGGGGAAATCCACCGTCAACTTTTTCAACTTACCCATTCTGGGTGCTATTTCGAACGTTGCGCACTCAAAATTCAATATTAACCCCTCTGAAATGGAAACATCGCAGCGGCTTTTACGCCGTTTCGCAATCAACCTTTGGTCATTCTTGCCCTATTTTCCTTTCGCTTTAAGTCCTCTCGAAGGGTTAATATGCGGCAGCCGTCGAATCCTTTCGCGCATGAGATCTACTGCTACCAAAAAAATGTTTTTGTAAGCGACCAAGGAAATTCACGAATATCTAAAATTATATTTCAATTTTCGAGGCGACGGTTTTCTCATGTCGTTCCAAAAAAGCGTCGCTTTCCTTAATTTGGGCTGAATGCTTTTATAACGTAACGTCACCGCAATTTTTCGCGAGTTCTTTCCTCTCTGCTAGAGACTACACATCGGTGAGATCGCGGAGTATGGCTCGGGGAGAAGGCTTGGATTTATTAATAGAATGCTAGGAAAACTTAATGACAGGATAATGAAAGCGTGTTATTCTCCATTCGCGCGGCCCCACGTTCGCTCTCGCTCGGCCCTCTTGCGCCACGGGTCCCTTTTTCCAGAAAATAAGGCCGCGCCGCCGAATTACGTCGAGGCTTCGAGAGGGCGCCTCACGACAGACATACGTATAGCACGGGGGCGGGGCTGTCTTTTCGGCGGTTGTGATCGGCGGCGGGTGAGCGCTAGGCAACAGATGATGAAAAACATTGGGTAGAAGGAATTTACCGAAGATGTCGTCATGGCTTCATTTGCGAGGGAAGAGATGGAATATGCGAGAGTTGGAAAAGGCATCGCTTGTCAAATCGAGAGGGTTCCATTTTTTCTCACTTGACACGCCCGCGATGGTGTAAGGAAAAATTAATAGATTGCATTCTTTCTTATCATTCTTTTGGTATAGTTCTGTAAAGGAAATAGGGTTCATGCAAAATTAAAGTTTAAAATTTTCAGGCTTAGGTCCTTCCGATTTCTAGAAAAACAAGAATGGAAAGGTGTACTCCATTCCGGAATACACCGAGTTTCAAAAGGCGCTATTTACGATTTATGTTATCACATAAGAAAACGATAAATATTAATGGTATAGTCTAATGTCTAAGTACTGCAAAACGATATATCAGAAGCGATGCCAAGAATTTATCGATTTTGTGATTTAGCGATTTATTTTACAATCAGCAGTCTTCTATAATAATAAAAGATGCTGTCTGTGTGTCTGTGGCAGTCATAACTCTTCAGAAATAAACGTAGTAGCCTCAAAATTAGGCAGCAGCTTCAGGTTGGTCCTGAGAGTTGCAGTGCTAAAAATAATTCAAATTGGCCCACGGGGGCCCGAGCTTCCCCATTGTTGGTCCAAATGTCTGCTTTTTAAAGATTATTGACTGATTTTGATGAATTCTCCACCAATATCAATGTTTTGATGAGACACATTTTCGATCCTAAAATGGATAAAATCGGTCTACGGAGTCATGGGTCGTAATGTAAGGGCCGATCCAAATTTCAAGATTTCGAGGGGTCCCCATGGAACGGTCGGTCCAAATTTCGGCGATGTCCGTCCGCCCGTACGCATATATCAGGGAAGAACTGGCTGAACCGATTTCAACCAAATTTGGTAGGTACATAGAATCTTTACATAAATACATAACCAAAATGACATATTTGGACCGGATCGACCAAGCAGGGGTGCAATAATTGCTAAATAAACTTTTCGGTAGTTATGCTTTTGGAAGAAATTGGCCGAACCGAATTCAACCACATTTGGTACATTGAATCTTCACATAAATTTATGACCAATATGACATATTTCGATCCGATTACCTAAGTATGAGTGCAACAATTGCAAAGTTTAACATTTCGGTAATTATGAATTTGGAAGGAATTGGCCGAACCGATTTCAACTAAATTTTGTATGGAGTTATGCAACATAAAAAAAGAAAATCAAAATTTTTAGTATTCATATAGAAAGCAGGGCTGCCACAAAATTTCTTTTTACAAGTGTTTGTGTTGAACTGTCCGCATCAATATTAACCAAATTATAATATTTATTATGTACACATATGTAAAACCATAATAGCATATTTGGACCGGATCAACTAAACAGGGGTGCCACAATTACAAATTAAACTTTCAGTAATTATGGATTTGGATGGAATTGGCTGAACGGAGTTCAACGAAATTTTTTATATAAGATTTTTTACAAAATACCATAATGAGATCAAGATTTTTAAAGCAGAGTTTAAGAGTAGGGCTACCACAATTAAAGGTAAAATAATATTTAATTTACACGTATTTCTAGAAAGCTGTCCAGATGGATTTTAACCCATTATGGTCTGTATAATCTTCATATAAATAACCGGGTCGACTAAACAGGTCTACCACAATATCAAGGTTAGAAGTTTTCCGTAACTATGAATTTCGAAGGTATTGACTGAACCGATTTCAATAAGAAATTACGTTTGTAGGGCAGGTAGAGAATGGCAAAACGAAATGAACATATTTAGAACGGATCTAAAAAGCAGAGCTGCCAAAATATGTATAAGGAAAAATAATTTTCTGATTTCAAAGCAAATACATTAATAGTCGATAATACTACGGCGAATTTTTACGAAAAGCACTCCGTTTGAAGGTATCTCAGCAACCGATTTATCCTCCAGCAATATCAATGTTGAACCAAGAAACGTAGGGACTTAAAACTTGGTATACATACTAAAGAGACGTCGAGGATATGCACCTCCGTGTCAGAACCTTGATTTCTTGCGGGGAGAGGGAGGTAGTACCAAATTTGGGTGTATATTGAATTTGTTCATACCAATTAAAGGGAATATTGGTTACTTATCTTCAGAGTACCTTGAATTTGAATGAAAATATTACCGAGTGATATGCGCATGAAAAATTCTAAACTCTAAACTCGGGGCAAAGCCCGGGCAATTACGCTAGTAATTAATAAAACAGTCTAACATTTTTAAAAACATAACTCACTGGAAATGAGCAGTAGTACTCTTTACCTTCACTTTCATTCCGCCGTCGTAAATAATCCATTTCTTTTCATTGACAAAATCTGTGCGGGCACGTAAGCAAAATAAACGTATTTAAGTTCATATCTTCCCCGCGGACAATCCATTTCCTTTCATTTACTATGTTGTAGGCTCACGAAGGGGAATTAAGCCTATTTTTAGTAGATCCTAGGGGAACTAAACCTATTTTTAGTAGATCCTATTTATTGCATTTGTTCGAAGATTGTTTTCGTTGAGAGCAATTAAAAATCACGGGGAAAGTTTTCCAAGTTCAAAGTGAATTGCGAGTTTCTCGTTTGATTTTCTTGAAAATGGCTAATCCTTCTATAAAAATGTATCGAACAAAACATATTTTATTTGACCAGTTCTACAAATTTTTGGAAGACGTTTTTCATATAAGTAGTAATATTTTACGAGATATGGCTGAAAGTTCATTTTTTGTCCCAGTAAAGTGGCAGTCCTAATTAGACTATATAAACCGTTTATATAATTTTCTCATTTTATTTTCCCTAAAGTCCTAAATACTAAATTTCATGAACATCCGCAGTGTAGTTTCGGAGACGAATCATGCGGACGTATGGACGGAGGAGACGTGCCCATAAGGCGTTCCGCTACTATCGCTTCTCTGCTAAAAAACGTCCAATGTAATTTTATGATTCGTACAAACAGATTCATGTGCCATGTAATATGCATCGTTGCACGGCTTATCGTGCTTCCAAAGTTTTAAAATTAATAAGTACGCGACAGATGTGCATGCATGTTGAAGGAACAGAATGTACATTTTCTCATTCTGTTAGACGGTGGTTAGCACATTTGAGCTTTCAAACGCGTCTACTATGCTCCGCGTCTCAATGAAATGATTAAAACGGCAACGACGTTGTTAAGTGGGATCTCCGTGTCCCGCACCCCGAAATTTCTCTCCATTTCTTACTTTTTGGTACAGCCACTATTTCAATTGAATATGTCGCTGAAATAGACATCAATTGTATGCTTACTTCTCAAAATTTTATTTTTGAATTGTATCTGTTATGAGGTAGTTGGAAGAAGAGACTATGTAATATAAATCTCGCCCAAATAAAGACGTTTATCTATGCATCTTTAAAAATATAATGTTTGTTTATGATACATTTGTCCGTGCTTACGACGCGCTCATTTTCCTGAGTTGAAAGTTTTTGTTGACTCTCATTCGCTTCCTTGAGAACATCTAGTTAATATTTATTCTTCCAAACTTCGTTTGTGATGTGCATGCATGTTCAATGCTCCAGTTTCGTCCAAAATTGATTGATGCAGAACTACATGTTTTGTTTATTAAGACAATAAGTAGAAGACCGTTAAATTGCTTAGATGTTGTTCTGATCCCAACCGAAGGTTTTAAAGAAATTTAACCGTGGATGTCGCGTATTTTTTATCTGTTCCTAATCATTTTACTTTCGCCGTTTCTCACATGTAAAATTAAATACAGCACATCAATTGTAAAATTAAAAAAGTCTTACTAAGGAATCGGCACTCAGTGTTTAAATAGCGCACCCGTCCCCCGAAAAATAGATTTGCCGCCCACTTTTGCGGTTATAATGTTCTAATTCAGGGGTCCCCAAATTGGGGCCCGCGGGTCTCATCTGGCCCGCACGGTGATTTCATCATATCAGTTTCTTTAAGACATGCATATTCTTATATTTGCCAGCAAGAGATGTCATTAGATATCATTTTTGATATCTGAGTGATATTTTTCGAGTACGTGTATCCAATAAACTTTCAATATAGTCTATATGCCACGTTACGCAATCCAAATATTCTCTCAACTAGCTATTTGAAATTTACCCACCGCCCGATTAGTCATATGAAGTTCGTAATTGGCCCGCACAATTGTATATAAAGTCCCATGTGGCCCTTATAGTGACAAGCTTTGTGACCCCCAGCTATAATCCATTCAAGTATCTTCAGGAGACATCCGTTTTGCATCTTCTTCTTTCAGTCGGAGATTCTGTTTTTTTTTTGTTCAGCGCCCGCATTATCACGCGTTAAATGAAAGATTGCCCATGGCCATGATTTCTTTGGCCTTTATTCTTTTGTAGTCGCCTTTCTCATCTCCTTTATTTACATTTCCTCATCAATCCAAGGCCGCCCGTATGCAAATCACTTTTGGATTCCCTTTTTAAAATCCAAACAGCGCTGTGACAAAAATAAGGAAGTTCTAGACACATTTAATTTGAACAAGTAAGAAAATCCTAATGACAGCATATTTTATTGGGATCTTCTGAGTTTGTTCTTTGAATACCCTGAATAGCACGACGGCACGAGCTAGCATGGAAAAGGACAATTGGTTGTTTTGCCAGTCCCATTAGTACCTAAGGGTTGAGATGGAGAATTATCTCCTCTTTTTCAGTTTCTGGGTCACTGTTGTATCGAATATACAGCTTTCCGAAGATTAGACCAGGGGTGCAAGTCTTGAAATTTTCGTTACGGTTCGATGAAATATTGTCGGGTTCGTTATAGAAGGAATTTTCGTTAGCCTCATAACGAACGATCACTCTACCGAACTTTTTTGCGAGTCTTGAAATTTATCGTTACGACTGACCGTAAAATTTAGTTCATTGGTTTGCTAACGAAGGTTGAAAAATCAAAACATCTGACAATCAGAAAGCGTACGTACTAATTTTCAGTAGTGGTGGCAATAGTTAGAAACTTGAAGATAATAATTATGGAGAGGAAAGTTCGAGGCTCCAAGATTACAGAAAGACAGCAGGAGATAATTATAGAATATATGTTAAACCATGATGAATTCCGTTCAGGAAAAATCACGGCTACTTTCAATTCAAAATCGAAGCAGAAATGCTGGGAGGAGTTGGTAGCTATTTTAAATAGCGACGGGAAAGGTCCTGCAAGAGATGTCAATAAGTGGAAGAAGGTTATAGTTAATGCGCAAAATACAGTCCTTTACATATCTTTGTTGAAAAATAAGGTTTTATATAATATTATTTCCTATTATGTAATTTTTTTTAATTTTCCGAAATCACTTTCAGAATCACAGTTGTAAAATGTTTTCAATAGCTGTTATTTATATTTTACTAATTTACTGTCATTTCTAATTTCTATGAAGATGGTAGTATTTTATTCTCTAGTTAGGCATTAGTTTAGTACTGTATTATTAATTGAAATTTGTTAATGATTTAATGAGAAAGCTCTACATTAAGTTTCTCTCTTTTGGTACTCAATTATTTGTAAAGCAGAAGTAAGAATCTTTGTGCTGCAAAAATTACCATTGGAGGATTTTAATTGAAATGTAGCATAGGTACTATAATGAATTATTCATTGGTTCATCATGAACTTTCTTTAGGAACAAATATAGTGGTATAATGTTATAAATAAGGAATTGTGTATTTAGTATAAATTGATTCATCATTGTTTATAATTAGAATGCATCTATTAATCGTGAACTGCAATTTTAATTATATATATGCACATTATTTAATAATAGTATTAAGAATTGAACCAACAGTATCTCCTTATATTCTCTCAGACTTGGGCTGATTGGAAATGTGCCACTAGGGCAAAATGTTTAAGGGTACATAAACATATGAGAGTCACAGGAGGTGGGGCAGCCCTCAAAGATAAACTGAGTAATTTAGAAGAAAGGTTGATGGAAATGATAGGGAATATTTCTGCTTTGGGAGAAGAAAATTGTGTTGAATCACCAATTGAGGTATTTTGATGATAAGCTGTAAATATTATAATTCAATTGAAATTATTGAATACTGGTTTTATTGGATTATAAATATTGGTATTTTCTAAACAAAAGGGATCAGTTCAACTTGTAACACCAGAGACTGAAGAAATGGTTGTGAGTGAGCAATCTTTCATTCAAATGGGTTGGTATAAATAATCATATGTAGCTTTCAGTTGTAACTTAAGTATAACATTTAAAAGGTTTTTATGGAAAATCTATTCATTAGAAGAAGTTGATGACTCACAGCCATCATGTTCATGGCAAGTGTTACTTCCCCCACCTTCTCCTTACATGCATGAAGAAAAGGATGAGAATGAAATAACTAATAAATCTCCTGACCCTCTCATTCCTCCTTCATCCAATGCTAGTCGCCAACTTTTTAAATCAAAAGGTAAATTTACATGGCATATAACTGGTTATAAGTCATTTAATATATTGCTATTTTCCCAAGAAATATGAAACTATTTATATTAAATTAGTAATATCATTAGATTAAATTTAATTACTGTCATATGATGGAGCAGGCAGAAGAGTAACTCCATACGACAGGGCAACGGAGAAGTTTGCAAAATTAGAAGAGAAAAATGCAGAGCAGCACAGGATTATGGAGGAGAAAAAAATAAAAATATTGTCAGGGATTGAAATTTTATTGGGGGCCATTAAGGAATGTGAAAGGAGAAAGGCTGAGGCAGCAGAGAAGCAGACAAATGCTATTGCTAAAATAGCAGAAACATTTTCAATTTTTACAAATAATTTTTTGAAATAATTTTGCAACAATAATTTTTAATAAAACACTTGTTTCATGATAAATGGTAATATTTATTTTATAAATTTAGGAAAATCTAGCTCGTATTATTTGATTCCTAATGTTAATACCTTGGTTGAACCAATTATCCCTGTCATCCCTCTGGCCTAAGTTTTCAATGGCATCTGTGTTATTGTGTTCATTTGCCACAATGACATCAAAATCTGGCAAACTGAAATGTTTGCAGATATTGTGAAACACTGCACAAGTGTTTATAATTAATGATGCCCTTTGAGGGCTATAATGCAAGCCCCTTTCTGATAACAAGCACCTAAACCTGCTTTTTAACACTCCATTACATCTTTCTATGCAATTACGAGCCATTGCATGGGCATCAGAAAACATTTGCTCTGGGCTTCCTGGAGCTGCATTTAAAATGGGTGTCATCAACCATGGCTGTAGTGGATACCCACTATCCCCTGTAAGGAACAACATACACGAGTAAAGTGATTTGGCTACAGACCAAATACTTTGTGTATAACTATGCAACTAACTTAGGAGCCATGCATTACGGTTTCCTGCAGTGTAGTTTTCTTTCAATGCTTCGTAAACACTGGAACTTCTCCAAATAAAGGAGTCATGCGTAGCACCAGGGTATTTTGCATTTACATTTAAAATGCGTAATCCATAGTCGCATATCTGTGATTTTAAAAATTAATAAACAAAATAGTTTTAACATTTGAAACACTTCAAATAAGTTCTTATTTACCAATTGCACATTAATTGAATGATAACCATGTCGATTAACATATAGATGCTCTGGATGATTTCTGTCTGTTAAATTTGGAGCCTTAATTTTTACATGGGTGCAGTCTATTGCTCCAATTACCCCAGGAAATCCTTTTTCTGTCATAAATCTTAAAGTTCATGAAAAAATATTAAAGAGAGGAAAACCTAAAATATGTTATATACACTAAAAGTAATTTTGTTCTCACTTAGTTTTATTGGCTGTTTGTTCAGCCTGTGACATAGGAAAAATCACCCAATTTTTCAGCATGTATTCGTTTACTGCATTTGTCACCTCTATTAAACATCTACTGACAGTTTTTTGACTGACAGCCAAATACAAATTTAGTCCAACTGGCCTCTGGTAACTGCCAGTAGCTAAAAAGTTCAACGCTGTTAGGACCTTTCTAGAAATAACATAACAAATACACCAATTAAATTGTTTAATCCACTAAACGCTGCCTTGTTTACTTATTTGGTTTAATCGATATTATTAAAATATTTAAATAGCAGGTCATATTAATCAGTCATAAAGAAAATGCTTTATAACCACGAATACTATTAGTAACCACTATAGCTATTTACTTTCAGTTCTACGGGCAGCGATGATTTTCTCGTAGCTTTTATATGAGGCCTTAATACATCGCAAACATACATCGCAGCTTCTTGATTAAGCCTAAATATCAAACAAAAATCTTCCTCGGGCAAATGGAATGCGTTTTGCCGGTCACGAAGAAATCGCTCCCTCCTTAATACCCTCCTTTCCTCTGCAGCGGCTCCCACAAGCAAATGCAAACGTCTGTACGCGGCCATTTTTACTAAGTAACTCGAATAAATATTTATCGTTAGCGTATTTAACGACACCTCATTGCTCATCGTTACGCGTTCGATGATAATTTGTCGTAGCAATAATGTCGTTATGAACGATAATTTTCAAGACTCGTTCATACTGTCGTACGAATAAAACTCGTCGATTGACGTCATCTTAACGACAAAAATCCATCGGTAAGTCGTAACGAAAATTTCAAGACTTGCCCCCCAGGGGTCGGCAACGTTTTTCTGTTGGGATCGATATTCAGATTCTGTGACCCTTCGCGTACCACCCTTAAATTTACTTGTGCATAATGCTTGCGAAAAATGATTATTGTGTTACGATACAATATGAATATCATTACAGCACAAAATACAGTTGAAATAAAAGTAAAATTCTTTTTAAAACACATTTTTCGTTATTCTTCCCTGAAATATTGTGCCATGTAAAAATCTCTTCGCGTGCCATCTTTTGGCACGCGTGCCATAAGTTGCCAATCCCTGGCTTAGACTTATGCATGGAATATGGAATACGGAATACATTTAAAAAAAAATTATGCTACCTTAAACACTACGAGCGATAGGCCATCTGTGTGCATCACACATATGGCTCGTGCGTGAATACATTCTGTTCCGCTGACAAACTTGCTCGTTTCCATTCCCATCTTGTTCACGAAATAATACTAAATTCTTCATTGTTCCTTTGTATAATTCGTATAGATCGTTTTTTGCCAATGTTCTCACTTCATCTCCCGAATCTATCCAGCTTTTATTTTCCATTTTTACATTTATCTCTAAATAGATTATATAGCATCGATTTTATTTATCTCTAACTTTAGGGTGTTGGAACATTCCTTATGAACGCTTATATCATTTCCAGCCTCTAGTTTGCCGTCGTTTGCCCCCGATCCTTTGTCTGATGCCCCGCACTCTGCTTCCAGCTACTTCCCCCCCTCCACCCAATCCCACTCTCTCCGCCTCACTCAGTCGTCTGATTCCCCCTACCGCTTCGCATTCCTTCCCATCATCTCCTTCCTCATTTATTCCCGCCCCTTCCTATTCAATTCAAGGAGTAAACGCTCTGTCGATGACCGCGTCGCGCCAGTCTCCTTGCCCAAACTGGGAAGAGATGCCGGCAGAACAGGCGGGTTCGATACAGACGAGTTTCGATAGGCTTGCAAATGAATAGCAAGAATAGATGTCATTTAAAAAGTGAGTTTTTGGGCATTGGAATGTGTATTCTGTAAATTTTGCTATGGGGAAACGATCAGCGATGGTCTAAGAAATAATAGACTGCACGTATCTCGACGGAGAGACACCCCCGTCTAGTGAATATTCGGGTGCGTGGTCTCAAGGAAAAAGATACAATTTTCGTGGCGATTTTATTCGGTAGCGGATATTGATTGCGTGTTCAATTAAACTAGCTGACTTATGCTCGGGAAGAAATCTGTTGGTTTCGTATCACTCTTAATCATTCGCAAAATTACATCTGCTTATGAATTACTTATCATGTATATTTTCTTATCTGGAAGTTTACCATGCTATGTCGGATGTAACGGAGATGTCTGTATCGCTCGATGTTTTGGCTACTGATAAATCCGATCGTGGCAACGGCTTTTTCAGATATCTCTGACGCATTTCCTAAATCTACACATGCATTGTCAGCCACGTGCTAGGGATTATCTTTTGTGTTGCGGTTATCGGTCGCGCGGTTATATATAAATCCTGCGGCGGTCATCTATTTATAGATGGACTGAATTCACTAATGCGCTCGATGAGGAAGACGGAGATATCACTGTGCCACCTGTTTGTGGGGGCGGGAACACCAGTGGAGACAAAAGCAGGGAAAAGGACCGCGTGGCGGTCCGAAACGATAGGCTTGCATATTAGGAAAATTGCCAACAGCGGTAATAGGTAGATAGGTGCATACATTTTGGTGCCAACCAAAACGCTGGCGATTCGCAGGATGAGCCGTCGTTGCTTCACTTTTACTATCTTTCGTCGATATTTATTTCTTCCCTCCATAGTTGACTGTTTCCGCTGCCAATTACAGTGTTTGAGGAAGTGCTTACCCAAGAGATTTAAAGAAACGCTTTCTCACTGATGAGGATTGTAGGCATTATCGGGCCAAATATTTGGTTTAATAAAACATAAGTTGTCGGGTTCGTTGTTGATAGGTGGTCACATTAATTTAGCTGTTTAATTCCATAGCTTATCTTAAGACACTCAGGTGTAAAGTACATCAGTAATTTCAATTTTCATACCTGAAATACTGAAACTGAAATGCGTGTGGAGTGTATTATTGAACAAAGGAGAGGAGAAAAGAAATATAAATCAATTAAAAATTACCGTCGTAGCCGCGCATTCGTATTTAGATTTGCATTGCAAGTAGCAGCGCATTTGGTTCCTTTATTCAATGGGAAAATTTTGCAAATCGGAAATTGTCAACCCTTACCATTAACCAATCATACAACTTAAGATAGGTGAAAGAATTAAATATCCTTAAATTTTATCATTAGTGTTTATTCATTAATATGCTTCATTCAGAATTTTTTGCTCTCCTACCCCTTCCAGCTGCCCTCACCCGAATTAGAATATGAAGAAAATACCGGTGAAATATGTTTTGAGTTCACACGTCGGTACGTTGTGCCAGCACTCGTGGAGAATTTTATGAATTAAAGCTGTTACGCGAGCCTGCAATGGTCGAGAACCACTCTTACAAACGGCAAAATAAAATAAATTTTAATAAAAAAAACACCGCTATTCCTCTTTTCCACCTCCTCGAGCGACGCCAGGTGACTTCGAAGCCGCAACTCCTGCAACCACAGTCGCCTATCATACCGCCCCCTACAGTGCAGCCGACCGGCGCCCTCCCCCTCCACCCCCTCCCCGCACAGCACCGCCCTGCTCCTCCCACCAACCCCAGCGGCCCCCTCCCTCCGCCGTCCCTAACGCTGCCATTCCGCTGGGTCAATATTGCTCAGACAGGCGGGCACCAAACGCAGTCGCTCCCAGCTCGCACGCACGCCCAACCCCACATTCTGGCCCAAAAAATGCCTAGCCTCAACGCTCCCTCCCGTCCTATTTCCCACATCCTCCCTATCCCCCTCGCATCCCCACTCCCCTATTTTCTCCTCGATATTTCTCGCTCTCCCCTCGTCTATTCCTCCCTCTTCATTTCTGCGGCTCCTGTCCCTTCTCTCCCTCCATCCCTATACTGTCACGCCCTCTCCTTCTCCCTCCCCATTTTATCTTCTCCCTCTCAGAAATCTCTTTCGCTCTTTTATTCTCTCGTCCCTTTCGCCCCTCCCGCTTCATATTTTTTCTGCCTCCACTTTCGTCCCTTCCATCGCCCATTCCCTCTTCCTTTCGCCCCACTTTCTCCCTCTCTCCTCATTTTCTCCTTATTTATCTCTTTCTCCCTTCTTCCTCGACGCGTTGCTATTTCCTCCGTCTCTCTTCATCGACTTCGATTCGTCCTGTTCCGTTCCTTTGTTCTCTTTCACTCTCTCGTAAAGGATAATAGGGTACTTAAACTGGTACAAATAAAGGCAGTTATCTATATACCTCGTCTCCTTTCTCTCTCTACTTATTCCTTACCATCCCTATTCCCCCCCCCTCCCCCCTACCCCCATATTCCATCTACTCCTTATCCCCTCCCCGTCTATTCCGTCTCTTCTCTATCCCATGTCCCACTATTCTATCTCCTCTCTACTCCCTCACACCTATTCTCTCGCCCCCGCCTCCCTTTGTAACCCTCCTTCACCCCCACAATTTGCACCTCTCTGCCCTCTCCTGCCCCCTTTCCCCTCCTTCACCCCTTCTCTCCCCTCTCCTACCCCCTTTCCCCTCCTCCACCCCTTCCCCCTCCCCCGCAATTCCCATTCCTCCCCTCCTCCACCCCTTCCCCCTCCCCCGCAATTCCCATTCCTCCCCTCCTCCACCCCTTCCCCCTCCCCCGCAAGTCCCATTCCTCCTCTCCTCCACCCCTTCCCCCTCCCCCGCAATTCCCATTCCTCCCCTCATCCACCCCTTCCCCCTCCCCCACAATTCCCATTCCTCCCCTCCTCCACCCCTTCCCCCTCCCCCGCAATTCCCATTCCTCCCCTCCTCCACCCCTTCCCCCTCCCCCGCAATTCCCATTCCTCCCCTCCTCCACCCCTTCCCCCTCCCCCGCAATTCCCATTCCTCCCCTCCTCCACCCCTTCCCCCTCCCCCGCAATTCCCATTCCTCCCCTCCTCCACCCCTTCCCCCTCCCCGCAATTCCCATTCCTCCCAGTGTCACATCCGCCGTCCGCGTGATCCGAATGCTTGCCGCAGGTTCTCCTCTCCGATTCCCTCTTTGGGATTCACCGTAACGGAGAGACGAGAGTGCGGTGAGCATTACTGCGTGCGCGTGCATACGTAAGCGAGGGAGGAACCCATCCCTTCCAGTTTTTCGCGGATCGATGGAAAAGCCTCGCCAAGTTGCTAGCCAATGGCCAATTTCCGAAAACTACAATTCTGCGACCTTGGCGCCTACGCACCCTCGCTATATTTAGAATCCTCTTCTTTCTTCGTCCCGTACTACGTACGCTCCTAGGAATCCGTAACCAGTGAGCTTTAGAACAGTGGAGGCGCTCGAAACGCCCTCTCCCTCCGTCTCTCTCTCTCTCTCTCTTTCACCCTCCCTCTCTCTTTTCCCATTTTCCTTTGTCTCCCTTTTCCTTGCTCTTCCTTCTCCCTTTTCCCCTCTTTTCCCCTCACCTCACTCCCTTTCCCCTCTCTTTTCTTTCACTCTCACTCATGAGAAAAGAGTTAATCAGTTGTGTTATTTTGTTTACATTAGCTCCGCGATGAAATGGAAAAGTTAGGTCGTTTCGGCAATTCACGCATCCTTATACTTTTCCCTTCTCGATGAAAAACTAATCCTGTAATTCTTATGTTTATTTCATGTTTACCTTGAAACCAGGCATTACGATTTGGAACTGCGGTTTCCTGATTCCATTTCCGTTTGAATGAACGGTATTTTTCTGATACCATAAAATAATAAATTGTAGAATTTGCTATAAAATCATTCGAAAGATAAAAATGCATGATAACCCATTCTAGTAATCCCTAATAAAAAGGGCGTATGCGGACGTTAAATCCTCAGGGTGTAATATAAGACGGAAGTTGATCTGTGTTCCGTAAATGAGATAGACTAAGCTAAATAAATATATTCGAGTTGTAAAAAGTAATTTCTTATCTGCATCCTAACACTTGAGATAAACACCTGACGCGGTGTTGGGATTATATATAATTTTCCATTGATAATGAATGGAGTTATCTTTTAGATCCTTGCTAGTAAAGAAATATCATTTAATACTGCAGTCATTTGGAAAGAGGTGGTCTCTAATGGCGGGTCTGCGCCGAGGATAAAGGACACCAGTGAAAGTTAGAGGTAAAAAATAGAATTTATTTCGGTATCACTTGTGGAAGAGGTAGTCGATTCCTTATAGAAGCAGTTTTTTCTCTTTTTAGTTTTTTTCAGCAAAACCCCTAAAAATACCTTGTTATTTACAGTGAGTTCCCACTACACGTCGGAGCATGTCTTAAAAACTGCCATGTATAATGAAACGACGCATAGCGAAACCTATTTTCCCGTACGCATAATGATAAAAGTTGAGTTTCGTTCCTGGCGGACAGTTTTTGACACTTTGAACCATTTGCGCCCCAAATAATACATGATGGTACGTACAGTACATAAGGCATACTATGTTACAAATAAGCTAACAAAACAAAAGAAATTAACACATGTAAAAACACCTGAGAATATTCTCAAGTTTTAACTAACCATTCGGCAGTAAACGGTTACATTTTTCGACCGCTTATAGGGTGACAATATGAAATTAACCGCAAAAGTAAATCAAATTATATAAATATTAATAAGCATAAAATAAAAAACGCACATAAAAATCACAGTAACATTTTATATATTGTAATTGGAATTTTTATGAATCTCACCTTTGGTGTTTCACAAACGACGTATATGCAAGGCAACACAACTTATAGCGAAACTTGTTCCTTAATTAGTCAACGAGGAATATGCGAAACGGCATATAACGAGGCGACGTATAGCGGGGAATTGCTGTATTACTATAAATTGTTATAAATTAAATTTACTTCTGGAGATGGTATTTTTTATCAAAGCAAATCATTCAAATCTTGTGAGACGATAAAATTTAAACCTTATAGCGCTATAATTTAATAAATGTTTGTCATTTCTTTCTATGAGTTTATTTACTCATATAATAAATAATAATCTAACATTCTAATGCGAAAATGAATTAGTCTTTTGGTATTTATTAATCGTGGTTTAGCATACTTCTCAGCTATTTTACAGTGTTTTTTCTTTTTGTATTTCTTGATTCGTTAGTTTTTCATGTATGAGTGTCCAGACGATTTCCTTCAAAGAAGCAACTCATTGTCTTAAGTTATTTTACCGAGAATTAAAACCTTACGAATATCTATTTAAAAGTTAGGCCTTCTATCCATTAATTATAGAGAAAATATATGCTCAAATGTTTGGCGTTTTATGTTCTGAAATCTTGACAAATTTATTTGAAAAATATTTTCGTATTTCATCTGGTAGCAGTCTGGAATCTTAAGTTGGTCGTTGTGGGTGAGATTCGATTTCGGCACTACACCCTAAATGGCCGAAAATCAGTATCATCTATGATTTTTCTTAAGTGTCCCTGGTAGCTAGATTCTTATTTTTTTATATATAACTGCTTGTGTCAAATTTGTACGTAATGTAAAAAAGGATTTTGAGAATGGTCCCCGTAAAACTACTTGAAATTAATTTTTGTCGGATATGAAATTGGCACGTAGAAATTTTATTAACGATCGAGATTATGAGGAAGATCTTTCGTTGGTGACAATTTGGCCGCGTCGTGAAAACCTTTTATTATTTCGTTCTTACTTTTCTTGAAAGAAGTTTAAAAATACATTTAATATGGGCTACGTAGGATATGCACGCAGCCCAGATCCATTAGCATGGACATTACCGGAGAATAGAAGTTATTCGATTAAGTACATCGATAAGCAATAATAAAGCCATGTAATGAAGTTTGTATTAGGATGACCAGATTCCAACAAGGTAAAAACGATACGTATCCTATCATCCAGGGACAAGGCATTCACTCAAATTTTTCTAACAATAAGATTAACTGTTTTTACGTAACGAAAATTCCGCGGATTGGAAAAGATACAATTTCTGCTGACAGGCGATTACATAGGACGTCTAACGATGTTTACAGTTGACTCAGTAAAAGGACAACATATTAATTACACAAAGTAATCATCAGCGATGAAAATCACATGTCATCCGTACTCATACCGGAAAAAAATCCACTGTTTGCATCCCTTCCATATAATAGTGGGCGTGTAAGCAAATCTATAATAATAAAAGAAGCTGTCTGTGTGTCTGTAGGAGTCGTAACTCTTCAGAAAATAAACGTAGGAACTCTTAATGTTGGCAGTAGCTTCAGGTTGATCCTGAGAGTTGCAGTGCCGAAATTAATTCAAATCGGTCCACAGGGGCCCGTGCGTCCCCATTGTTGGTCTAAATGTCGGTTTTTTTAGATATCTAAGCAACCAATCGACAGATTTTTATGAATTCTCCACCAATATCAATGTTTTGATGAGACACATTTTCGAGCCAAAAGTGGATAAAATTGGTCTACGGAGTCAAGGATCTAAATGTAAGGGTCGATCCAAATTTCACGATTTCGAGGGGTCCCCATGGAACGGTCGGCCCAAATTTCGGCTATGTCCGTCTGCCCGTACGCATATATCAGGGAAGAACTGGCTGAAATGATTTCAACCAAATTTGGTAGATACATAGAATATTTACATAAATACATGACCAAAATGATATATTTGGACCGGATCGACTGAGCAGGGGTGCCACAATTGTTCATACCAATTAAAGGGGAATATTGTTCACTTACCTTGAGAGTACCTTGAGTTTGGATGAAAATATTACTGAGTGATATGTGCATGAAAAATTCTAAACCTAGGCAATTACGCTAGTTAAGAATAAATTTCATTATTTACTACGAACACAGATAACATTCAATTGCTGGTTTTTAAATAGGTTTATGATACGAGACAACAAAAATTTTCGGGACAATATATGATGATAAACGAGACATTAAATTCGGACGCCAGATCATGCATCATTTTGCAATGCTTTATTTCAACGATATTCTTGTATTTTAGGAGGAAATGTGATTGAATTTGTGATACGTTTCTACGTGTGCATATGTTCTGAATAATTTTAAATTAACCATGAATCATGTTTCCTACACTGTACAGAAAAATGTTTGCGATTCCGTGTCGTATCTCTTCCTGGCTTTCCGCGTATATCACGTTCCCAAAATAACTTCTGCGCCGTTATCTGTAGTAGCAAATATTACTGATTACATTCATCAAAATTGTGGTCATGCGAGTTTAGGTAAATAGATGACTATGACTTAATAAGATGACTAGCATATTTTAAAATATTCTTTAGTATTTCTAATTCGCCGAAAATATATTTTCGTTGTACGAAGTAGGGCCTAGTATAACCATGTACTTACGTAATTCACTATAGTAACCCATTCGTGCTTACAGTTATTTCTTGTTTTTCGTTCTAAATTTCATTAACTTTAGTAAACTTTGGATACGTAAAATTTTTTAACTAATGAAATCTTGTAAAGGACACGCGTTTTTATTATATACAGTTTTACGGAAATTTATTTATCCGTTATAAATAAATAATTAATTCTCGTCCGATTTACGGTAATTTTTCCCTGTGTTGATCTCATTGCATTTTTGGAATTTCTTAACAATAAATTTGTCTACTCTTAATGTTTTTATTATTTTTAACTTAAATAAATATATTGTGAAATATCACGCGTGGCAAAAACTTTTTCTTTAAATGCTGTCGAATTGAGAAGATAATTACCCATTAAGCAATAATTTGCATGACTTATCTTATTCTTAATTAAATTGTTCTCATTCTTGTTTGATTGTACTAATATATTTAGTCATTTAATGGCGTCCTTATATTCATCCTTTATAAAGGCTGTCCATCGAGTAAGATTAGCAGCGGCCAGTTACTGAAATATATTCCATTTCTCCATTTCACTTCGAAATGCATCCATTTCGTGGTAATTTTTGAGTATTTTTGTTTCCAATAATCTCATCTTAGTGTCCGTGGCAATTACTTTATTCCAATTGAATTAATATATAACACATGCATAAACATTCGCCCTTTTCTCCATTCCCTGATGTTAAATGATCGCCTTCTTATTCCATGGTGTAATACAAACTTATTGATTAAGTTTCCCCTTCGAATATTTATTTTATAAATTTCGAAGTGTTCAAAGAACTGTGAGATTTCGTTCATTCGAGTCGACACTTCATGTAAACGCAGTAGCATTAAAACTTTTTCATCTCTATAAATTGCAACTTCAAATCAATTACATGATGGCGGAATGGAATAGCTTTCAGCTTCAAAGAAAATTATCAATATTTCCGAATAAAAAGAAATGATTGGTTCGAATGGGGTACTCCCCGAGTATTCTATAGATAATTTTGACTCTAGGGTGCCCGAATAATATAATTCGGTTTAATTTTGGAAATTAATCAAGATTTTACTAATGGTGAGGATGAAAGCGACGCTTGTTGACATGTTGATATGATGAGAACGAATTTTAATTTTCATAAAATATTATGTATATCAAAGGGTTTACTGGAACTCGGCACCAAAATTTAATAAATCGAATGAGAATAAAATGAAATAAGCTGTAACTATCAAATTTTAGCTACAATAATCGCGAAAGCTTACTAGATATAGAAAGTAAAATAAATGGAGTTGATCCATAAGGAAGCACGTTGGATAACTTACAAGAAAAAAAACTGAATAGATAGATAATTAGCTGCTGACGAGAATGAAACGTGTGTTCGAAGATATATACCGTTTGATAAAGTAGTTCAGAACATACGAGAGGATATTCCGTTGGGTTTATCTAATGTAAGATCGTTGTATCGATCGTGAAGGAAAGAACAGTGGATGGAGGCGTGAAAGCGGATGTTATTCGGAGGAAAAGGAAATATTATGCAATTTATAATATTCAGTCGCCAGCTAATTTTGAAAGCAGGAATAAATTTCGAATTTAATTTCTTGTTCGGATAGTTTTTTTAGATTGATATATATTCGATAGTATTTGAATCATCGATTACTTTATAAAGCAAAATATCAACCAGGAAACGCTTCAAGAACATGATTTTGTTTTCCGATGCGTGGTTCCATTGTGAGGCCCATCAATGAGTTGTCTTTCTTCCGTGGGTACGCATTTCAGCAGATTGGATCATCACTCTCGCCTGTCAGCTATACATATATATTACGGCTCACATCCTCATTTTGCCGACCACAAAAGTGTTCTTTCTTTCCTTTCTTTCGCTCGGTTTGCTAATCCTAAAATGGCGCCACTGAAAATGCGTCGAAAGATATGTATCGTCCGTGGTGTGGTTGTCACGGAAAACTTTCTTCCCCCTCCAAATTGCCACCCTTCAGACAGGAATGAACCACGCGACCGATATGAATTTCCATTTCGGAGGTAGATCAATATATTCTTTTCTTTTCTGATTTTTCGTTTTCTCGAAAAAACCTTTGGATTTCTGTAACTGACAAATTCCCACTGGTCGTATAAACAATGATGATTTTGGAAGATGAAAGCAAAGCATACAATGAGCAGGGCTCGGTTACGCGCTCCTTATTATTCGTGTGGTAAAGCATAGCATTAGAAAAAAAATCTCTGACGTGGCCACCACATGACTTTCTCCATACCTGCAATATTTCTAAAAATTCCAAATAGGTTACATGATAATAAACATTTTAAGGAACTGTGAGAAAAATTTAGACTACAAAGAACAGAAATAAACTCAAACCATAGCCTTCTGATATTGGATATACCCCCGGAACTCAACAATCAAGAAAATAAAAAGAGCGTTACTAACAAGGAGAGACCACGACCTTCGGGTCGCGGATTCTGATGAAACGCGACCAGGCGATTCTGCGTCGAAAATAAGGAGACCCGTGTCTCGGGGTTTTTGTGAATGGGTCCTTGAGTTCGAGAATTCACCATAGGAAATATCCAAAAAACATCGTATGCAACTTAATAGGCCTCATTGTCTAACTGTTGAGAACGAAGGGAATTGCTGATGGCATAGCGTGCCTAGATCCTACGGTGGGGGTCTGGGTTCGCTACAGGGTTTTGGTTTTTTTTTTTTCAAATTATCCGAGCGTTATTTGAAAAGTAATATTCTCCGGTAAAAAATACGCTGTACTGTAATTTTTATTTGGAGGTAATGAAGGCACTAACATATAATAATGAGTATTTTTAATAATGCAGTCAATGAAACAATGGCTCGCAGCATGACAAATGCCGTCGTGCAAGAAAGGTCATCTAACATTATTGTTATATTAATTACATATTGTTGATAATATTAGCCTTGCCTTGGCGGACAGCGATCGGAGGAGAAAGTAATGAATATTGTGAATTCCATTGAATATTTTGCATACGTTAACGTGAAAAGAACACGAAAGTTAACTGTGGAATAATTAATAAAGTATTTAAATCGCCCATTATTATGTGTTTCTGCGTTCATTACCTCCAAATAAAAATTATACGGCGAAGTTTTACCGGAGAATGTTACTTTACAAATAACGCTTGGATATTTTAAAAAATCTTATGTGGCCACCACATGACTTTCTCCATAACTGTAATATTTCAAAAAAATTCCAAATAGATTACATAATAATAAATATTTTAAGAAACTGCGAGAAAATTTTAGACTTTACAAAGAGCAGAAATAAACTCAAACCATAGCCTTCTGATATTGGATATAGCCACTAAGCTCCAACAATTAAGAAAATAAAGAGGAGCGTTACTAAGATGTAACTAACCGTCAATTGTTAACAATAGTCGTCGATAGGGGGCGTGGTGGTGGCGGCTAAAAATATAAGATATCTCTTAAACATTGCATTATATGGGA
Source organism: Tanypteryx hageni (assembly GCA_028673005.1). Lineage (NCBI taxonomy): Eukaryota > Metazoa > Arthropoda > Insecta > Odonata > Petaluridae > Tanypteryx > Tanypteryx hageni. Next base: position 226,263,640 of record CM054112.1, on the reverse strand, counting down.
TAATGTTTCAAACAAAGATTGTAGAAAATTAAATTTCCTAAAACTTTTATTCCAATACATTTTTACATATATCAAATATTAAAGCGAATATTTCAAAATAACGGATGTGCCAAGAGTATACACCCAATTCCGGATAACTGATTTTTACCAAAAACTAATCAGTTCTTGCGACTTTCATAAAAATGTTAAATATATAATTTCGCCCTGACCTGATTAATAATTTTTGAGTTCGAGCGCTCACAAAATCGTATCACATACAGACTGACAGATAGACACAGACATCATCAAAAAAATAGTCAAAACGTGTTCAGGGGACCTTAAAACATATATTTCCGTTGAAATCTCGCATTAGATTTTTTCATGAAAACAATACTTTCTCTATGCTTCGTATATGGATAAAGTGAAAATCTGATGTCTCCAGCACATGATTTTCTCCGTACAGAGTAATGAATATGATTGCTCTCAACATTACTCAAGAATAATTATCGGCAATTTCACTTCTGAAGAATTTATAAACTCGGAATAATTTACACAGTAAAAAATAGTCAGAACCACGTTTCACATTGAACAAAACAAGTAAACAAAATTGTTATCTGTTGCTATGGATAACAAAATAATGATGTACAATTAAAATTACCGTTGGCAGCGCTGGGATCGCTGTCAATATTTACAAAATTTGTTCACAAAACATTACGGTAGATGATATTTGGATAATTTTTATCGCAATTAAAATTACCCTTGGCAGCGTAGACATCGTTATCAACAATTAGAAAATTGTACCATAGCAACGGGAATCACTTAGCGACGCACTTCAAAAATTCAGACAAATAATCAAAATATCTATAAAACAATCCCTTCTTTGAAAAAATGTTCAAAACAAAACTTCTAAGAAAATATATCGTGTGTATCTTTAAAGATAACAAAAATGTACATAAATTAAGCCCCAAAGTAGATATGTGGAAAAAACGGAAAAATGACAAGAGTAAACCACTTTCAACCAAATATAATCAAAAGTTGATTTTTAGACGTTTTTCACTATCGAAGCGATAGTAGTGGATCGCCTTACGAGCACGTATCCTCCTTCCGTCCGCAAATTTAATCTCCGAAGCTACTGGGCGGATTTTAATTAAGTATTACTGATCCTTGTTATAATTTATCGCCAAATTATGATTTTGAACTGCATCCGTAAATTAGAACTTCCATTTTATATAAGCATTTAAATAAACCTATACTCCTGCCTCGTTGTAAGGCATCCGTCTAACAACAATTAAATCCATATTTTTCTCTCCCTAGCTCTCTATAAGGTATCGATTAAAAAAATTCATTTGGATAGAGGACAATATTTACCACAAAAAGGTCCTCGAGATCACGTAATTATTGCTAATAGTTTCTGAGATAAAAATTGGAGAAAATCCCAAGGAAGACATCGCATACTTTATTTAAATCGACCGCTACGACGATTCCATCGGCAAGCAACAATTAAAAAAACCATATTTTTCTTTCCCAAGCTCTTATATGATCTGTGAAGTACAGTTTAAAAAATTTATTCGAATAGAGGACAACATTTACCACAAAAAAACCGCGAGGCCAGATAGTTACGACTTATGGTATCGAAGATAATTTATGGAGTATACTTTTCCTTCTTGTTAAATTAAACTGTTATTAATGAAGTTTTGTACTGATTTGTTAAGTAGTTTTTGAGTTAGAGCGCCCACAAAATTCCTGTCGCCCACAGACATCACCGAGAAAATAGCGCAAACGTTCTCAGGAGACCTTAAAACTTGTATTTCCGTTGAAATCTCGAATTATATTGCTTTAAAGAAAACAATACTTTCTCCTATACTGCGTATGGAGAAATCTCTGAATTACAAATAGGTATCTTCTAAGCTGAATTTCAGAGGTTGCAATTTTTTCTCAAAAACCTCTTTTCTCTATAGTGGAATACAAAAATTCATTGGAACCGAAGGCGAAAGTTAAAACTTCAAAAATTTTCTTCGTATGGTTATCACAGTTTTGTTCTAAACTTTTTCATGTTACTATTATATGTTTAAATGTTTTCGACTACAAATATGTTTCATCATTGTTGACTGTGCTGCAGCATTAATAAATTTGGAGGAAACATTTATTGCGATTAATTTTAATGGAATCTTTTGGAATACTCTCCTTATTATTAACAACTTTTATATTAAATTCGCGCTATATATATATATATATATATATATATATATATATATATATATATATATATATATATATAATATTATATATATATATGGATGTCAACAAGGTGTTGGGATGAGGAAACATCAGTTCTCTCTCTGTAGCTGAAGAAGGAGTAGTTCCGAAAGCTTTACGTTTGTGATGTTTCTGTGTTTTTGTGTTATTTTACGTGTGTCGCTTCGACATCCCCGGGGCCTCGCCAACCTGAAGTCGTCTGATTGGTGAGTGCTCACTGGGTTTCCTCATCCCAACACCTTGTTGACATCCATATATTCATTTTACCTTTCCTTTTCCGTAAGTTGTTATATATATATATATATATATATATATATATATATATATAGACTTAAGGAAATGAAAAGGTAGTGATGAGGGTGGCAACAAGGTGTTGAAGGAAGCCCAGCGGACACTTACCAAGTCGGAGACCAAGTTGGCAGGCTGCTGGGGGCGTCGAAGAGACACGTTGAACACACGAACACAAAAACAAAAAACACGCAAGCTTATCGGGCCTATGCCCTTCTTCAGCAATAGAGTAAATGAGAGTGACACACAGCGGGGAATGACAGGGTGATGTGGGGAGGTTGATCATCGGAGGAGGCGGGGAGTAGGAAGGGTGGATAGCCAATAAGGAGGGAGTGTGATGAGGTAGAGTGCGAATAGTTACAAAGTAACAAGGAGACAATGTAAGGGGGCTAATAGGGTTAGCGGAGGTTGAGGCCAAGCGGAGAGAAAGAGTCAAGAAGATGTATGTGTGCAAGTTCCCAGTGTCGGAGAAGGGGGGCAGGAGTGTCATTGGGTAAGGCGCGAATAACCCTTACAATGTAGCAACTATTGAAGGAGACATTGTGGGCATTGGCGTGTAATGTAACTGGGAGAGGGCGTCTGAGAGAGACGCTATTTCGGTGACCATTCATGCGGATATTTAACGGATTGCTGCATAGACATATGCTGTACGTGAAGATTTTTGAAAAAGTCGGAGAAAAATTCTACCTTGACCGGAAATCCAACCCGGGTCTTCCATTTGCCAGCCTGTAAATTATAAGAAAAACTAATTGAATCGTGATATGAGTATTTATGCAACCATTACAACAGAAACAATTCAATAATTCCTTGCTAAAGTCTAATAAAAACCATTATGGGATCGTATTGACCCGATGAAACTAGTTAGGGAACTTTTTCGCGCGATTAACCCTCAGACTATGAAGGTATTTTGCACCTCAATCCTACCAAGGGGAGTAACTGAATTACCCAATTTCTATTGTAAATAAACATTTTTCATCAAAATTGGTGATTATTTTTTAGTAATTTAAAGTCATTTCAACTACCCATACTGAAAATTATTTTTATTTAAACAATTATGTTGCAGTTGGCTCCCAGTCACTGTTGAAACAGGTTTTACCCCTGACGATGCCCACCTTGTGGGCGAAATGCATTGGGTTTTGTAACCCTCTAATTGTTTGGCTAAAGGAGTATTTCACCTTTATTAATCTTAGCCAAAGTAATTGAGCTACTATCAATTAATTATGTTGTAAATAACAAATTTTTGTTCTGTGAAAATAATTTTATTTTTGCAGTTTACTTGGTACATCAAATAAAAAACATTACAATATATTAATACATAAGCAAACCAGATGTGTTTTTCGTTGAAAGTTTCTTTGGTTATTTATGAGTTGGTTGGTTGGTCTGGGGGCGCATGAAAAGGCCCTGCCGAATTCGAACCGTTGACTCTGTGGTTAGCAGCAAACACTCTGACTGCATAATAAATGTATTATAATATGTAATGCATACTGTAATGTAAGACATTCTAAATTACTATCGACTATTTTTCTGTTGTTTCCATACGATAAGAATTCTGTAGATTCAACACCTACCATTCACCTGTAGTAGCAAGTATGAAATTTAGAAGATAGGCTTATAAAAAGGCAAACAAATATATTAATGCTACTGTAGGCTCTTTAAACCGACATTTTTTTGTTTCTTCGATGAGGAATATGTTCCGAATAATACCAAGAGAGTAACTCGGTTACCCCAAGACAATTTTCGATATTTCTCAGAAATTGTTAGATACTTTCTGCTTTTTACGTAATTATGCTCTTCATACATTACAGAACAATTACATTGAAGGATAAAAATCAGGAAATGCTTTTAAGGAAAATATAAAAAATATTAGCTTGTTACCCCCTTGGTAGTCTGAGGGTTAAGGTCAATTAGATTTTGAAACTGGGAAATAGCATCCAGAGTTTACTTTCTTATTTAAAATTATGATTTGCAAATATATCTCGCCATTATGTACACAAAAACATTGCAAAAAGTAATAATTTTCTTTTTTATCTTGATATTTAATGCAATTGATTTGCCAATATGCTTGATACGATTTCGGATGCGATTTATTTCTATTCGGTCGCGCTATCGTATTCTTAGGTGGGTGTAATATTAACGTCTATTCTGAAGGATCTGGTTCGAGTCGACGTCCCACGCTTGAGCGGAGCAGGAAAAAAATTATAAGGGAGCCAACCGTTTCGCCTATAGGGATGCGCTTTAAAACCGCTTCTACTTCCACCTTTAGGTATATGCGTTCGCGTGGGAGAGGGGATGTAGATGTATTTGTGTGTATTCATTCGCGGCGGATTGGAGCAGGCGAGAGCATCCGGCCGTAAAAAAAATCCTTTCACTTGAATGCGAGTCTACCGGGCTTAGAAAAGCTGGAACGACTTAAGGACTAAGGAGATGAATATAGTTTTCGCGAATTTCGAGACATCTCGTCCGTTTCCTATTTATTCGTCCCTTCAGCGTGAGAGGAAAATATCACCGAATCTTTCCCATTTCTCGCTTTAATTTCCTCGCTCCAATCTTCTCGTGAAATGTGAATAAGTGGTCCTATCGTCGCCCTCTTTAGAGTCCACTTGCTATGATGAGTTTCCGCGTTATCCTCTCGAGCCCGTTCGTCCGTTTCTTTAAGACGATGCTCAGGATGATAAAAAATACCTCAAGTTAAATATCACAGCGAAATAGTTAATCCGTCCTCTGGAACGGTTTATGAAGTCATAGCGACGAGTTAGCGACTGACTGTAAAGTATTCAGCGTCTCTTAGCAAGCTGGGCCGTATGAGGATAGTGGTTATGGTGAATGTGATGTACCAGAAGACACTTCGGATTGCTTTCTATGGTCAGAGCATCCATCTCCCGCCATCCAAGTTCAGGTGAAAATCCTAAATTCGCGATTGCGGTCTTAGTGCTACGAGGTGGCCGTTTTCTCCTATGTAAATTGCTGAGATGAAGCATGCTCTAATGCAGGGATTTGCGACCTTTTTACATGGCGAGCCATGGGTGCTTTGGCGGGCCGGATGACCGGAATTCACTTAAGAGATCATGTGTAATTTTTAAAATGATAAGCTAGTATAAACAATTTATTAGCATTAAAACCTCATGAGGCAAGTTTTCTGACAACAGTTTCAATTGAAAAATAAAAAATGTCTGTGTTAAATATCATGGACAGTCTCTTCATCTAAGCCTTGAGGGCCAGATAAAATGCTCTCGCGGGTCGTAGGTTGCACGCCTCCCCTCTAATGTAACTGCATATTGGCTGCATTTGAATATCGTATCAAGTTCTTGAATTTCTTTCGTGATGTATGCTTATATTATCATCTTATTTATTATAGTTTAGTATTCATACTCGTATGGAGGAAATTTTTATCAGGAATGATAAAAGTGAAATGATTGCTTCATTCGAACGTTTCTTTGTTTAGCATACTTCCTTTTAGTGACATTTAGAAGAGTTTCTTTCATAAAAAAATTTTATTGACAATTCAAAGTATTTGAAACTCTGCAAGTCGCACTGAGAAATTAGTAATTTCTCAAGATGTTCGATAAAAAATCGTTCATCTTTTTTTTAAAGAAGCTGCATATTTTGCTGGCCGAAAGAAGTGGATAAATTGAGATGGGATAGCAGCCCATGGGAGGAGATTGTGCGACTCCGTTAAAAATAGACGAATCAAGTAATATTTATAACTATCAAATGATCCGTTAGTGGCTCTCTATATCTTTTGGAACAAATTTCATACTTTCTTGAGTAAAACCATCTCTTGCTATTGCACCCTATTTCCTCTGTAATTTAATAATTACTTAATTAACTAATTGCTGTTCTATTTTCACATATCAACGCTGCTGATATGAGAAAAGAGGGCAGTAGTTCCTTTCTCGTCGGTGGAAGAGATTACTGGAAGGTAGTCGCGCAGAGCAGTGGTCTCCGGATTCCCCATGTGGGACAGCTTTTCGAACCATTTCGCCGAGATCTACGCCGCTGAAATTTCACGTTAATTACCTATGTCTTCCATCCATGTAGAATAAAAAATTCCCAGTCATATTCCCTCAACAACCTGGTCGCGTAATACTTGCGTTCTTACGATTTGCGTATCAATAATGTAGCTGATCTCCGTTGTATTATCCCAGAATACTCTAACCGCCATCCAAATTCTGATTTTTCAGCCACTTCCATTACATATACTACCTATATGTATTTGCTCACACGAAAAAATGCTGCCAACCGCTTCTTCGTACCGCGTACAGAACGGTAACTTCGGCGTCTTCTTTCCTCTCGGCCATAAACTTCGTCGAATGCGAATCTCTCCTGTGTCAAAGAGCACGGTCGATCTTCCAAAAATCGGCCTTTGAGATGTTGATATGTGCAGCAGCTCACCGATATTCGAATATATTTTGCAACAACGGATATCTACAACCGACCGTCGAACAATATTAGCATCTTCTGGAACTTTGTTTTTTTTATGATAATGTAAGTCATTACATAGTGTTAGATGTCTCCTCTTTGCGAAAAAGATTTCCGGGGAAGCTGGTCGATCCTTCGTAGTTACTTATCGGATCGAACTGAAGATAGTTTGCGGAAAAGTTAGTTGCAGTGATTACAGAAATGGGAACGTGCCTTTTTATAGTTTTGCGTGCGTCATGGTTTGGTTATATCGATGGGAGACGGTTATTCAAATACAGTAAAACCCCGATTATCCGTGTTAATTGGGACTTGGATAGTTACGGATAATTGAATAACACGGATAGTCCGCATTTTAAAGAAGGATTTGATATAGGGATAGTCGGGCAATATGGGATACATTTTTTAATATTCTAATTAATCTTAATACAACTGCGCAATAACGGTGTCCTGTGTATTACATAGAACGACTAGTCAATCAGTATAAGAACACACATTTTTATCTACAAATTCTAAGCAAAAGTAAAGTTACACAAACAAATTAAATTTTTCCCCTTGTGGGTAATACGGGATACTGGTAGGGTAATATTGGATATCATTAGGGGAACTTATAATAGGAAACATTTCTATCAAGAAAAGAATTTATGTTGTAGTAATAAAAGTTAGTAATGAGTTAAGAAAGTATACTGTAAAGTATTGCTGCGAATTTGAGAAGGCCCTGGTTTATAAGAATTTCTCTCAACTATAAAGAAAAATTATATTTCGGATAAATAGTAGGTAAATCAGTTACATTACATTTTTTGACAAAGAACTCGGCCATGTTTCTCTCTTTTGCTGAAACAGCTTTTGTTTGATTGATCTTGTGAATCGGTGTATGTTCAATAAATCAATTAAGTCTGTCTTTTTCATTTTTCATATAAGCGGTTAACCCGCACACGTATAATCGGGGTTCTACTATGTATACGCCCATCAGGAGACTGGAGTTCATATTCGCATGTTTTCTCTTCTTTTATGACTGCATCCAAAAAACTTACGCTGAGGATTATACTTGGCAAAATGTGTTTGCATAAAAGTCGAGTTTTATAATTATAGCTTCAACTTCCACCGCTTTCTCCTTTTCACCTTCGACCCACCTTTCCTATTTTCCCTTTTCTTTCACCTCTACCTCAACTGCCCCTCTCGTTCTTCGTCCCACGTCCCTCCAGCTATTTCTCCCTCCTCTCCCTCACTCATGGCCATTTCTCCCACCTCCTTCCCCCTCCACCTGTCTTATCCATCCTCTTCCTACTCATTCCCTCCGCATATCCACAGTAGCACTCTGATCCTTATTATCGCTTGCCTTCGGGCAACTTCCTGCTCAGTTACCCATGCTACTGCTCTTTTCGCTCCCCCTCTTCTCTCTCTTTCTACCCTTGGTGCCTGCAATTCGTGTAAAAGCAATTTCGTCCAAGGAGGTCAATTAATAGCTGCCGTATTTGCTTCTGGGGACCGCGCTCGCGAGTCGAGCTCAAGTGCCATTTTCTTCCCGCAGTTAAAATCCTCCGTTCCTTCGAAAAGTCACCGCGTATCCATTAATGCAGTCCTCAGCACTCAAAAGGATTCTTAAGAGAGTGCCGGCAGAGGGTTTAAAATCAGAATCTTCCGACCAATTCTCGAGTGTACAGGAAACGAGCCAATATATTTGAAGAGTAGTTTTTTAATTGCAGCTAGGATAATTATATTTCAGACTATGTAATAAGAAAAACTAAAAGTTGTTGCAATGCTAAGATGTAATCTTGAATAATAAATGAAATAATTATTATCTAATTTATTAAGTAGAATTATAGTGTTACTTAGATTATTTATTTGTCTTGGTTGCTATCGGAAAAATTCTAATTTCTAAATCGCCATTTAAATATTTCGACGATCAATTTTTTGTCATGAAAGTTCGTTTTAATGTAAAACGAAAATGGTATTACGATATCTGGATATTGGAAAAAACATCTCAGACAAGATCATTATGACAAACTTTGCGCTTTAAGGTGTAATGTTAGCTCATTACTTTTATTCCTATGATAGAGAATTAGTTCATGATGCATGAATAGGAAATGCACGCGTAAGCGTATCGAGAAGGAAGGCAGCATGAAATTTCCGTGGATATTATTTTACTTTTATAGACGTATGATTTGTCAATAAATTATCAAATAATAAAATGAGTAGGTACTACTACGTATATATTTGTCCATCTCAAAGTAAATTCCTAGCTGTTCTACCGTTCGGTACCATTTACATCTTTATTGACTTCTAACGTTACCATAGAAAAAGAAAAACCAACAATATAATTGCAGTAGCAAACAAAAACAAGAAGTCCAAACCAGGACTAATGCAGGCTGGTTTCTCAAAGTTGACGTTCCGAATTGATTACTTATGACAGTAAATGTTTCAGTATGTGTTAGTCATTCCAAGGAATTTTCATACCATAAATGCCATTTTTAATTCATAGTTTATCAATGATAGAGAAAAATTGGATAGCAAATTAATTCGTAGAGCATTATAAGGTTTAAAATACTAAAAGCAGTGTTGCTGAGATTACATTTTGCATGTATTATTTTAAATAAACGAATTTAATAAATGTTATTGTTTATAAGTTAATATGTCTGAATTAACTGTCCATTGCTGAAGAGTAGTCGAGTGGAAAAGAAAATAACTCATTTGTTCACTCGTCTATGTTCAAGCAGAGTTTGGTAATAACAACAATCCGATAGAATGCGATTTTAATCGCAAAAATGCTATGTTTAAGTAGAAATTCAAGAAAATACGATCAATTATCAAAATTCGGTGATAAGAATTAGAATCTATCTTTTGCCCTTAGAACAGAACAAATCTCGCTCCGATATCACAATTTTAAGATATTTTAAGGTATTAAAGAAAACATCTCTGCACGATGGATTTGAGATTTCCTATTTAAAACAAATTGGGAAAAAACTTTCCTGGTGTTGAACCCGGGACTTCAATCTTCGCCAAATAAAATATAGCCCGGAGGTGGGCCTTGGAAGCATGAGCCTCATACCAAGTTCCATGAAAATCGGTCCATTGATGCAAAAGTTGTTAGTAAGGGGCACACACACACACAGACAGGACCATTCATAAAACGGTTTCCTTGGAAACCAGCCTAATTAAACGGCTGTCGGGTAAAATCTATAAAATGAGTAGCTGTTTTACTGATATTGACAGTATCTGATGCTATGTTCTGAGATAAAGTGGCGATGTAGGTCATAGTGCTATTTGGATATTTTCTTTCGGTGATATTTAGACCGGTAGATTTAACTTTTATGTCAAATTGTAGATATCGAATGGAGGAATTAACATGATTCTAAATTTTTATATGTCTACTAATGTTTTCTATTATCAACTTGAATAAGGACTTGATCTACTGGTACTGTAGTTTTATTTTTTTACCGCAAGATATTTAAGTCCGAATGTATTTTAATTTTCAATAAAAACCTGCAAGTAAGGAAATAAAAGAGGAAAGAAACCATAGAAAGGTAAAGAATATTTTTTTAAGGCGCTTAATTTGGCCGAAGTGGTGCAGATGGTTCAAATAGTCACATAATACGAAAGAAAATGATCGGTGTAGCGTTTTTAAATCATTAATCCTCTCATACGGTGGGATTTCTATTTTATGTGCAATTAAAGCTATTGATATAGCGTGCAGTGCCCTTTCGGCGAAGTCTTTAGGTTAATCTCGTTAGAAAGTATTTTTTAAGCGTATATTAAAATTGCCGTATTTGTTTTGTCCGCAGTCGGATGCAAAAATGGTCTTCGACGTAATCCAGAGGATGGAGGACACCGAGCCTTTCTCAGAGGAACTCCTGGCGGCGATGAAGAGGCTCTGGGCAGACACGGGGGTTCAGGAGTGCTTCGGACGTTCTAACGAGTACCAGCTCAACGACTCGGCCAAATAGTGAGTTCTCTGAAATGGTATCTTTACATTTATTACCAGTAGAAATTACCTGGCGTTTCTCGGGTTTTTAGGTCTAAAAAAAAAATATTGAGGAAGATTTGAGAATAAGACCAAATAATGAAACCAAGTTAATTTTTATATGCAATATTTCTTATCTTCCCATCTTTTGCCCAAAAAAAAAAATAAATTTTTCCCGCACCCTTTATAGACAAATTTCGCAACTGTATTTTTTGTGAAATAATCATAATAAACAATCTATGGAAACATTTTTAAAATGTAGTTATTTCACTCGAATTGATTTCCAGTGGAAGAAACTGCATCATGTCACGTGGTAATGGATCTCAAAAGCATTCCAGGACTACGGATTATCAGTACAATACACTAACCAATGAGCTACGGAAACTTACAAACCGATTAATTACTAAATACTAGCTGAAAATACCCGGCGTTGGTCGGGTGTTTAAGTCAAGACAAAAATATTAAGTAAGATTTGAGAATAAAATGAAGTAATGAACCAAGTTAATTTTTATTGTAATGCCTGATGGTATACAATATTTCGTGTCTTCCCTTCTTTTACCCAAATAAATAAATTTTTCCCGCACCCTTTGCAGACAAATTTCGCGACTGTATTTTTTGTGAAATAATCACAATAAACAATCTATGGAAACATTTTTAAAATGTAGTTATTTCACTCGAATTGATTTCCAGTGGAAGAAACTGCATCATGTCACGTGGTAATGGATCTCAAAAGCATTAAAACCTTGGGCAGGAATTGCAAGCTCTAGGAATGCAAACGGTGGAAACACGTTTGAAGATATATTCAAATTTAGCTTACCCATACGTTATCCCATACAAAGGCTGATTTTGTGGGTTTAATTTGTCACGGGTATATTTTAAAGTCAAACCTACGAAACAAAATGAGTTCCCGGACTTCGAAACAGAATTTGGCGATAAAAAGTGTTGGTATGACATGGAGAGTGTTATTATAATCTAATAAGTATAATTGGCTTAATTGATGCATGCAAATGTTCAGTTGAAGAGAAAGCAAAATGTACATACAGGTATTTAAAGGAGGAATAACATAACGGTTATATTTTGGTCGAAATTAAAGAATTGTTATAGAAGTTTTCTCATTTTACCTTTACTTTATTATTTTCAATGTTAATGAAAAACATTTCAATGTCTACTAAGTATAGAGAATATGCAAAATACATAAAATGTTTTTAGAGAACGAAAGCACTTAAAATTGTACATTACACTTACATTATAAAATAATTGGTCAGATTTATAGTTTTTTGGCGAGTGCACTTCTTTGAATAACCTTAGTGTTTCTTTCTTCCATACTTTAGTTTATATTGCCCGTCATATGACGGATAAATAATAATATTTCCTCCCTCCCTTTCGCCGTCCCTCTCTCCCTCCCTTCCGCCGTCCCTCTCTCCCTCCCTTCCTCTCTCTTTCTCTCCCTCTCTCTTTCCTTCCCTCTGTCTCTCCCTCCCTCTCTCTGCTTCTCTTTTCTCCCACCTTCCTCCTCTCTCATTTCTTCCTCTCACAATCCATTAAATGTTTCAAATTTGAAGATCCTACGTCAGTTCTTTCTAATTTTCAAAAAAATAAAAGCCTGAATTTGAAAAAGTCGATTTTTACGTATTATCTCACGGGAAACGGAAATCGCCCCCCCCCCCCTAGAGTCGAACCCGAGTCTTTTTTTTCTTTCGTCATTTAATTTTTATATCTGAATTAAACATTCCTACGAAATTTCAACCTTCCACCTAATCGGGAAGTTTGTAAAAAACGCGTTAAAATGTGCCATTGATGAGGTCAGCGTTAGACAGAATGACATTGGGATTTTATATGTATGATTGCTTATAACGGTTGTCAAGTAGATTGTTAATCCAATAATATGCTCATTCCCTTGTTATTTAAATGGGAAAAATTTAAAAGTTAAAAATATTTTTAATGGCTTTTAAAACCCTCCCATTTTGCTTAACTTTTTATTGCGGTTAAAGTGGCACCTTCATCTTGCTTCTACGTTCTGTTGTTTTTGCATTATAAATGCACAAACAAACAAACAAATTCTTCAAAATATTTATGGTAGAGAAGAGATAGAGATTACTTTCTCCATACGTAATATAGGAGAAAATATTGTTTTCGTGGAAATAATCGAATTCGAGATTTCAACCTTTTAAGGTACGTTCTCACTGTTTTATCGACGATGTCTGTGTGATAGGAAATTTTTTCGCGCTCTAGCTCAAAAACTACTATTAAAAACAGTAGAAAACTTTATACTTAAGATATTTGTTAAAAGATCAAGAACTGATTAGATTTTAGCTGATACTGGTCAACTCTCGTAATTTTTTCCGTTTTTTCCAGAATTCTCCTTTGAGACTTAATATATGTAAAAATTTATTAATATTAAAGTTATGAGCAGTATAGTTTTCTGCAAGTTTTCTTTTTGACATTTTTCATTGAAGGAATTGTTTCATGGATATTTCGATTATTCGACTGAATTTGTTAAGTACGTCTCTAAGTGATACCTTTGCTTCCGTTGCTAGGACAAAATTTTCTAATTGTTTATAACGAAGCCTATGGTGTTAAGACTAATTTTAATTGCGATCAAAATTATCCAAATTTTATCTACCCTCATATTTTGTAAACAAATCCTAATTATTGTCAAATTGTAATTATTGACCGCCGACAACGGTCATTTTAATCGCGCATCGATATTTTGCTATCCATATCAACAAATAACTATTTTTCACTTTTTTCCAATGTGAAAGATTATTCTAAGTATTTTTCATTGTAAAACTTCAAATTGTTTAAAAATTATTCTCGAACGTTATTTCCGATAGTTGTCATTGAGATCATTGTTGTCGAGATCAGCCTGTAATTACTATTACACTCATATTCATTACTGTGTGTGGGAAAAGTCATGTGCTGGACACATCAGATTTTTTTATTTCTTTTATGACTTTTTGGATAAACTGTTAGGTTCTATAGCGAGTCCATAATAACCACTTTCAATCCACGAAGATGTTCTCACGAAGCGATGTACTTGTCATTGCGGCTCTTGCAGTTTAAACAAGTTAGGAAAGTGTGCATTGTATCAGAAATAGACGCGTTTCGTGCGATGGAGTATTTGAAACTAAACGATATAATTTGAACGAACGTACATTATAACATAGCTAAACACCACTGCCCGATCATGTCTCCCTGTCTGTTAAAAATTTCCTCCCTCCCTAAGTTAGTGAATTAATAAACGTATTTACATAATCTCAATATAATGATTAAATACTACTAAACGATACGTCAGAAATGATACCAGGGATATATTAAGATTTTGATGTAACGGTATGCTTCCTAATCAGTTGTAGTTAATCAACAATTTAAAACATACCTCACCTGAGTTAAGCAGTTGTAATTTATACATTTACGTTCTTTTCTACATCGTAGATAATCCATTCCCTTCCGTTTACAAAACGCTGCATGCATACGTAAGGAACTTAAACGTATTTTCGTGATTATAGCAGATCTTATTTACTCTAGTTGCTATGAAGATTGTTTTCGTTGTCAGCAATTAAAAACCTCGCAAGAAAATATCTAATTTAAAAGCGAATTACCACTTTCTTGTTTGATTTTCTTGATAACAACTTCTCGTAAGATTAAAATGTATTGGTTCTACAAATTTTATTTGAAGACTTTTTTGGTATGACAAATTACCAGACTAATCTAATATATAAAAGAGAATGTTTGTGCGTTAATAACTCGGACACCATAAGGGCCATCTAATTTGAAGGTTTCATGGGCCATGCTACGAACCAAGGAAAGGTTTTAGTCTAGGTTTCCATACCGTGGGGTCTCTCATACCCCGTGGGGTCAACGAAATACTATTTCTATAAGAATGCATGGGAAATGGCGTTGAGATACTCCAAAATGCCATGCAGCCCTTCACTGATGTGGATATAAATATACCTAAATGTTAAATTACGATCACGTGAAATGGCTTATTTTACGCAAGCAAGACTGAATATTTTAATTCTGTTCATGTTTTGTCGTATTACATGTTAAATCGCTCGAAATTTTCCTTTAAGTGCAAAATTTATTAACATTTTCCTGGCGGCAACAAAGCTAAATTTCTCAATTGTTGTCCTCTTCAAAATGCAAGGAAAATCCACGCCGCGGCGCGCCGTAGAGGAAGAATAGCCAACGCAAGATAAAGGGGAGAAATGGATTAAATATAGTCTATGAATACTTTTAAAGTGAGTCAAATGATTTTTAAAGAATATTAGAACATTGTTATCCTTTATCATTGAAACATTGAAAGATTTATCGCAACATAAATCGATACATCTACTTACATTTGTTCGGTAACCAAGATGTTGTTTATTTTTTACGTTTTGGCTAATAGTATCGACATAATCCACATAATTTTACTGCTGATTTAAAGGCCTCGGTACATCTATTTATGTGAATAGTAATTAAGACGTGAATGCGTAATTATCTTAATAGTAAAACTTTACAATACAATACATAAAATAGTAAATGTTAATGTAAACTCGCTTGCATAATTAAGGAATGGGGAACGAAAATTCAGGGCTTATGGTGTACTCGGAGTAATTCCTATTTTAATAAAACCGCTCGTTTACGCCAAATATTCTTGAAAAAGCAGTCTGCCTTGATTATATGATGGATTCACCATTGAGATACACCCACGAGCACAAGCCTGACTAAAACTTTTCAATGGTTTCTTTAGGTGGTAGTTAAAATTCCGTGTGAACCTCTTCTCCGAATAACACATTTGATAAATTTGGGGGCACCGATAGCGCGGGACTCCAAGAAATAGAAATCATTTGCTACTTAAAAGAAAACCCTTTCCCGAGCGAAGCCGGGTAACTCCAGCTAGTTTACGAGATATGAGGAAAAGTTCGTTTTTTGATTTCAGTATAGTGGCACCCCTGATTGGGTTATGCGAACCATTTATGCCATTTTCTTATTGTCTTTGTCAATAACTACTAAATACCAAAATTCGTGAAAATCCGTATGGTAGAACCCGAGAACGAACAAGAGTACCTACAGACGGATGGGCGGACAGGACGAAGCTGATGGGCGCTTACGTTGGAAACGAAACGTGCCTAAAAGCAGTTTCCAATTATTTTTTAAATTATTCTCTTTTGTTATTATAATATTACAAAATAATTTGCTACGCGATAAGTATTTCGAGATGAAGATTTGGAAATCTGTAATTGAAATTGTTCAATCAAAAGTCTTTCGATCATAATTTCCCGTAGTCATTTTCTAACATCCGCCTTTGGCTTTAAAATGCTGAGAATAGAAACCCCCTCGAATATATTTTTAGAGATACAACGCGGAAATTCCAAATTCAATTTGTAAATGAGAAATTAACCACTTAGTAAAAGAGGAAACTGCCTTTAAAATTGATAAGGTTTTCTTTAAAAAGAAATAAATTCCATAAATTCATTGTAATATGTAAGCGGTATCTTTCTCGGAAGTCGGTTGACTTTTTGCTTGGCGGTTTAAGAACGACTTAGCAGTTGTTTCGATTTATTAATATTATGTGTATAAATCCATAATAATAATTGTTTGGAAAAACGCTCATTAAATACATTTGCGTTTTATTTTTTGACGACGGTCCCTAATGGCGAGTTTCTGCTTTTCTGTAGGTCTTCCAATTTTTTTACTTTATCCATTCCTTGCAACAAAATATTTTGCACGCAATTCTTTCTTCACGTGATTATTTTATAAAAGGACCGCTTTATTCGCTCTGGTGATAAGTTCGGGAGATGAACGGATATTTGATTGGAAGTGCTCAGCTTGAGTAAAAGTGACATTTCTGGGGCTAATCTCCTTGTTAATGGCTGAAACGGTTCTACGATTCCAGAGCAGAGAACTTGAAGAGTCAAACATTAAAATTTCTTGGATTTGTTATAGAAAATGATCGGTCGGTTCTTAATAGTACGGTATGTTATTATTGAAAATTTTCTCAGCGTTGCGTCTATAATAAGGTAATTTACCGATATATAATGACAGAAGTCAGTTAAAATAGTTTTACTTGAAACCAGTACACCGATAGAATACACCTGTGCACTTTCAGTCAAAATGATCGAACGGGTAATGTGATTATGTCATTGAACCCGCTCCATAAAGACAAGCGACTTCATATATGACACATCTTTTTACAAAATTGTTTCTTGTTCTGCGACTCTCCAGTATGACCCAACTTAGATGACGTGTTTTTTTTTCTCATCAGATGAAATGTTATGCCTTATTTATTCGTGAGTTCACCCACTATGTACACACTTATGTCAAAATTTCAGCTCCCAGACAAATGAAACGATATTATGTAATTTTATTTGGTATCTAAGAATTCTCTTTCCTGCAAGGCTTAAATATCAGTTCCTAATGCACGTACTTCGCAATCTTGCCTAATGTAAAAGATTCAAATTTCAACAAATAAATTGTGGAAATTTTTAGGAGCGTCTCTTAAAAGTAAAACTGACCTTGACGCTTGTTTTTGTCAGTTTGTCTGTCCACGTATACGTATATCGGACGCATTACTGCCTGACGTACTTGAACGAAATTTGGTATTTAGGATTGATATCATTGTTGTAAAGGAAAATGGAATACTTAAAGCACTCATTGCTTCTTTACAGGGCACAAAAAATGAAATTGCCTTTTACTGATTAAATATCCATCTGAGAAAATGATGTATTTTCAACTGATTTCGATCAAAACAAAATAAGCATTTCTTATCATATGCATTTTTGATAGGACTAGCAGCTCGTTGCAGGTACGCTTGCAATTAATTTGTATTAATCTTACCACATCATTTTAGTGGTACCCGTGCAAAATTTCAGTCAGAAGTCTGCGCGTTAACAAATTTACTTAGAGAGGAAATATGATACATAGTCTGCCCCTTGGCATTTTTTAATTTTCTGTGATTTTACAGCAATGTATTAGAGCAGCGGTTCCCAACTTGTCACTTCGCGAACCCCTTGAACTAACTTATTTCTCGTCGCGAACCCCTTGGATTAAACTTTTATCTTCGCGAACCTCTCGAGTTGCAACAACTTTGGCGGCGAACCCCTTATAATGGAGAATAAAAGCCGAACTCACAATGTCGCGCAGCTACTCAATGTTAGTCTTATATCACTGTATATTCATAATAAATAGAAGAGGAGACTACGGCGAGTAAAACTGTGAATTGATGATTTAACTTCGACCGTATACAAAAGGAATTTAGCGCGAAGAACAGAGCTCGAAATACGTATTTAGCGCTCTGTTCTTCACGCTAAATTCCTTTTGTATACGGTCGGAGTTTAGTCATCAATTCACGGTATATTCAAAAGGAAAAAATTTTAAATTCTACCTTACCTTATTTCCAATGTTTATTACTGCAACTTCATTAAATATGAACTCTCAATCAATCACGTTTCCTCAAGTATCGGACAACGACTGCTGTTAACTTCTAGTATATGCAGTGTTTTTCATATATAATTTATTCAACCATTTATTTCATTTTTTACTCATGAATTGTTACCAAGACAAAATTTTTGTACTTCACAATGTTTTTTCCTTCTCTGTTGAAAATAATAATTAATAATAGCCCATATTCTTCTTATCTGCAAATTTCAAACTGATGCGTTGGCCTATTTGCGTTAATAAACATTAAATATGTAGAATATAATGATTTTACTTACGAAAAAGGTAATATTCCAGTATTGAAATAAAGAAAGGAGATTTTTTTCTTTTAGTCAATCGTTTAAAACGCCCTCATTCCACACACAGTTTACTGAATGATAGTTATCTGCTATTATTTACGTTGTAATATGTCATGTTTGACGTTGCTACAATAATAATTTCGATGCTTTATAAAATGCGCGAAGCGAATAATTCAATTCTTTCGTCTATTTAGACGCTGATTGAATCGGAGGTCTGGCAACACCCGGAAAGAGTACGAAAAAGCCATAAAATATCGAAAGGAAATGTGTATTTCTGAGAAATTCTTTTGTGTAACGTGAAAACATCGCAAGAATAAGATATTTTAAAGTTTTAGCCGCCGAATAAATGAAAAATGGAGAAAATTGGTCCATATTTACGTATTTTGATGAATGAAAGAAAAAATCTTGCACCTTGAAAAATCGAAAATCCCGTGTAAACTTATGGGAAAATATAATCGTCTCCCGGAGCAGAATCCGGGACTTTTTCCTGAATGTTTGATTATTCTAGGGACCACCTCATGGAGGTTCAAAGATTGTGAAAGTTTCAGCTCTTAATTCCATTGCGAAATGTCCAAAAGTACCGTGAAAAACAGACAGACGGATATGCGAGAATTATTATATAAGAATGGCTGGCTCTCTCAAAATTACGTGCAAAAGTATTCTGAATCATATGGACGCAGCCATTTTAACTTTTCAAACTTGAGGATTTCATTGAAATAGAAAAAATGAAATATCTCCATCATATGACTCATTCAGGACTGCCAATATACAGTATTATTAAATTACAGGAGAAAAACGACAAAGTTGCGTAATTTCTCTCAGTCAAACCTGCCTTATTACCATACATAAAATGTGGAATCTTAACTCCATAACCTTATGTTAGAATGTGAATCAATTTGTTGTTTAGAAAAGTATTAAATTTCGGTTACGCCGTATAGATATTATTCGAGTCGTGTTTCCCTATCAGGGCCGCCAATCCACTGGAGAGAAAAATTGAAATTTCAAAATTCTTGAGTCTCCTGAGAGAGAGAGAGAGACGCGCTTGATTTATACTACTCTTCCGACGAGCATTACCTACTCCTTGTTAAATTTAAACTTTCAGTTTCGCATCTTTATACAACTAACCTTGAGATTTCGCTACCTGTCTCGCCTCTCTTAATTCATGTTTGCCTCCCAGTATTCAATATTTGCAGCACTCGAAAAAGAAACGAGCTTCGTGTACGGAGCGCCATAAATCTAGAAAACAAGAGAGCCAAAGTATACGACCCATTCCGTCACTTGGATACTTAACCTCTTGCGCGCGCCCTCCTCCGACGCAAGGATCTCTTTCTCTGTCTTTTCGTCTCCTCGTCGCGCATATTCCTCGAGGAAGGACGAATGAATGGCTTAAAGAGGAGGAGAGGAAGAAAGGAGGGCGGCGCATCAAGGCCACGCACCCTGCACGACGAGTAGGAGGGAGGGTTTGCGTTTACATTGTGACATACTTTGCAAGCCAAATCGGGCTTTTGGAAGAGATTGCCTCGCGACATGAAGGCAAAGGAAACGATCCAAAATAGTTACCCTGCGGTTCTAATCGGTCAGAGTAATTTTTTTCTCTTTTGATGTCATGAAACCGACGTAGTAAATTATCGTACTTGGACCGTTCAGGTGAACGCAGTAGAGATAGTTCCAATTCAGGTAAACTGTTAAACGTATGGAGCGGAAAGACGAGGATCAGTCTCGGAGCAGTTTATAAATGGGAAAGCATTGATTACAGTGATGTATTTCCATTTGGAATATCAAATTAATCTGTTATGTTTTCCATTAAAATTTGTATCTAATATTTTATAGTCTTCTGTTTAGTCAAAGCGATTGAACGTTTTGCTTTACTTGAATGCATAGTTTGAATGCGGCACCCGCGGATTTTACTCCGAGTTGCGATGCCTAGCACGTTGTCGTTTGCATTTCGGTAACGTCATTTTATCCCGATCGGTTTCGCTTGCGCTCGATCCGTCCGTAAATTTTACGCTGCGTACTTTGCACTCCGTCCTTTTTGTTCGGGAATATATCGGATCCTTCCATCGTTTTCAGTTCGCGTTGTAAATCTTGCGTTGCGAAGTAATGCTCGCTCAATATCTCATTCGCATGGAAATCGCGCCTCTCTCTAGCGAACGAATCGCTCTGCGCAGCACCATTTCTGCCTTCCAATATAGGATTCGACACAAACTCGCCGCGCACCAGCATTCACGGAAGAGAATAATGAGAAAGAGAGAGAAATAAAAATTCACGTCGGTGAGAAATCGCATTTATTCGAGGCGCTAAAAATTCCCAATTCGGTGGATTTCGTTTTTCCATTATATACATTTGCGAGCCGCCCATCTTTTATTCCCTTAATAGAACTGCCTCCGAGGGGTGTAATTCGCAGCCATTCGTGATTTACGTGAGAGGGGAAAAAAGACGCCGAGGAGACCATGGTGTCTCCTTTAGTGGTGCCCTCGGCCGACCTATTTTTTTGCGGATCGGTTTTTGCTCGTAGCGTAACCGACGCGCCAGAGGTTCCGAGGGGTCCTCTTGGGTCGGAGGCACCCCGGGACGAATCCGCTTCCCCTCTTTCGACCTCCTTCCCCTCTCGACCCCTTCCATCCCCCCCAACCTCCCTCACACCCTCCCCTCCTCCTACGTGCGTACACCTCAGACTATTGATTTTCTTCCAAAACTCACTGTACATCAGTGCCCTTTCAATCAATCATTAACGCTCCATTTTTATTCTTATCGAGAGATTCCCGCAGATTTCAGCGTTATCTCTGTAAAATCCCAGTCATATGCATAGTCTTTCATTATTAATGTATATGTTTATTATATATATATACATATATACACATACACATGGATGCATGTACATAAACTTGTTTAGTGTGAAATTAATTGAATTACTAGTAAGGTTTCGTTTTGACTACTAGGTGTGTTACTATTTAGTTCCTAGTACATTGGAGTAAAATCTCTATACGATTACATTTTTTGGTGCTATCATAATTAATAAGTACCACAGACTCAAAATATCCTTTTAGCTTTCTAATATGCTTTTTTCGGGGATTTTAGTTGGAAAAGGCGACGTTGCCCTGTAGTTCTCTGGTTTTGCAGACGAATACGTAACTTAGCTTAGCGCTTCTTTTCAATCCGCGCTTTTATCAGAAGTACCGTTATAAGAATATATAAGGGCAATAGAGTGGAGATAAAGGTGACCGAGGAGCTCTCTCGGGATGAGAGATTTATTCCTCTCCGTATCATTTGCATCTCGTCTTCGATTTATTCTTTCCATACCAGACACATCGTACAGTTATTATTTATTTTTGCTCCAAAACATCATTTTTTAATTATTGGTATGCATGTTGTTTTGCTTCCAGTTTATAAAACGGCTGAATGTGACTTACACTTTACGTCTAATGTTTTTCACGAAAAATACTTGGCTGAGATGCGTGATTTAAAGGCCTACTTATTATGGGTAATGCCTATCATTCAAATATTTTATCTAACCCGGTGAATCGTAATTAAATGTTAGTTAGTGACGTAGTATCGAGTATTCGACTCAAATATTCTTCACTGTTACCACAATTTCTATTGGAAGCTGTTCTCATTGATTCTAATTCTCGTTTAAACTTGGAAATAAAAAAAAATAGACGTGCTCTTTAGCATTGCTAAAAGAAAATTCGTAAGAAATGATAAAGATCATTACATAATACGCTCTTACAGGATTGAGTTATGGGAATAGTGTATTTACTCACGTATAAGCCGCCCTTTTTTTTCAAAAAATTTCATCTCCAAAACGAGAATGCGGCTTATATGCGAGGAAACAAAATCGGAAAATCGAAAAAAGTGAGATAATCGTCGAAATTCACTACGACTTTGCTAAATGGCTGGGTGATTCAATGCACAGCATGTGACGTATAAAAACAACATAATCACCGAAACAAATAAAAAGGAAAAGAACGTTACTGCGCAATTTATTAATTCGTTTCGTATTTTAAGCACAATATAGCATTTTGGCAATATTTTAAAGACTCGTCGTCCATATTTCAATCCCATTTTATTTCATTTTTTTATCGTAGCCATATATTTCGGGCCTCTCTTGAGACCATATTGTAACCATGTCAGAGTGGTCAGGAAAAGTAAGTATAGTGTTTGTAGTTACCGAAGTTCGAATACCATTTTCGTCAACTATCACCTGTTGTTTGTGTCAGTTTTTATTTTCCATCACTCCAAACATCTTCGCTCTACGGCGAATCTCCTATTCCGTCAATATTCAGTAAGAATCGATTACTCGAACCTCGAAAGAAGAAAAAGTTCGTGTTATCGAGGTTCATTTAATGGGAAGACATACTATTCGAGATATCGGCATTTACCGGTAAGTTATTTCCTCATGTAAGTTATTTCTTCTCATCATCCTAAGATCTTTCTGCCATGGCTTGGAAGACTCGAACGAAGCTGAACAGGGGACTATCGAGCTCGTCTTATGGCTGAAAAAAATTCAAGAACAAGCATTTAAAAATACTTTTCTTAGGTATCTCCAATAGCCAGACAAGTATTTTTTAAATGCTTGTTCTTGAACCGAATGAAGTTGTTTAATTTCATCGTAGTCAACTTCATACTTAACATGAATAATTGAAAATATAGTGTCATCCGTAATTTTCATTCGAAATCTGGATTCATAAGCTCGTTTTATCTATTCCATGGAACCTATTTTATTCGTACATCAACCTCTTGGTTTCAGTAGTGTTAGATTGCCCGTGTGCCATATAATTTATTCATTTTAAATAGTTCATAAACTGCCGTTACCGGCCTTTTACAATGAGTGTGAAAGCTTTAACAAAGACGATCACATGCAGCATCAAAATTACGTATGTACTTGTCTTAGGTATTTTCTATAGCCATAACAAAAATTTTTGCAATCTACTTTCGGTGAATTGCCACTGAAGACGGCTGTTTTGTAGCCGAAATGCGCATCTGTTTTTATAACCTTGTTATAACTGTTGGATATACCTGAGGCTAGTACTTACTTTTTATATTTTTGATGCTTATTCTGGATTTTACTTTCGGTCAAAAGACGAGCTCGACAATTCTCCAGTGAACTAAGCATTCTTAATAACCATTGCTTCGTAATTTTTAATAAGTTCTAATTCGAATTGTGATAGCTAAGTTAAGTTAAATATCTTTAAAAAGATTGATAATGGAACCGTAGTTCTTTAGTCCTCCCTCGTATTCTTTCTTGTGAAGGAGGATAACGTTGGCGTTATTCCATGCTTCGGTTAAGCCTCCTACCTTGATACCACTTGTGAAGAGCTATGCAAGGACTTCCTCTCCGGCTTCTCTCGACCTAACATGTCACACCGTCATCTTCTGGCACTTTGCCATTCTTCATGCTCTTGAATGCGTTGGCCGTATAATCTGGAAATGCTTATGTATATTATTGAAACTCTTTGTTCTGTCGTGTTGTTTCTCCCCTATTTATCGTCGCCTCTGTTAATGGTATTCTCTTGTATATTTATGAAAATATAGAATTTCTGAAGTAGTACCCAATAATGTGAATTTAGCGCGAGAATTTTTGTCCTGAATAGTGTGCAACATATTCTATGGTTTTTCATAGTTCTGTTTGCGCGCAATTAAACTTTCTTTGTCTTTGTTATTCAACTATATGGTTCTTTGGCTGAGTACGACTCTAATTATTGCTTTGATTTGGAGTTCACCGTTCTTTTCTTCGGCGGGTATCTGTTTTATTAAAACATTGTTTCCTATGTCCCAAATAGTTTTGATAGCTTCTCATGCTATTTTACCGTATTTTTTTATTGTTGGAATAATTTTTCTCTCGTTTGAAGCGTTTGGAAACTCCACGTATCTATTCCTGACGCAAACAGAGATAATCTCATGGCAACCGCGTATGCAGGTCACTGAGTAAAAAAACGAGGGGTGTAATTTAGGATTATCGATCCAAGGTACCTCTTTTTCAAAGGCACATCCGCGAAAGTTCCAAAGAAAAGGGGTCTTTCTTAGGCAGGTGCGGAGAAATCCGGTACCATCCGCCGCTACAGGTGATTCGCGGAGTGCGGTATAGATTTCCCTCTAACGACTGCTCGCTCTCATTATATCTTCTCGCTTTCGCTCGTTCTCTCAGTGCTTCTTCCGACCTTTTCTGCATTTATCTCTTCTAACTTTGAGCTGTACGTGTGTTTGTGTGTGGGTGTGTGTATATATATATATCTTTTATAAATAACTGGTTCTTACATTTATTGGATATTTGATTTTAAAAATCGAAGGTACTTTTATAAGGTTTATAGTGTTCAAATGCGTCATGATGGTGGACCAGTGGTTACAGCCGACAGGAAAATTACAAGATTCCAAAAATATCATTTGAGGAAGTCTTTCATCCCATTGTATTTCGAATTTCACCATAAGAAAGAAAAACTGTAGTCGGTGCGGGCCATTTTAAAATTAGAATTCGGATAAAAACTCTTGACGGAATGAAGTTTATTTTGGTTGTCACAAAATTTCATCTACTTTCCGACTTGCTATTGATCCGAAAAAACTCAGCTTTATAACGAGAAATTTTAATTACAATAACCACCTTGCGCATTGTTTTCTCATTCGAGCAGGCTTAATAAAAGCCCCTTTAGCAATGCAGGTAAGTGAAGCGAGCCGTCTGGTGGGGTGGGGTCAGGGGCGGAGTCTCGAGCTTGTTTGTGTTTATATAATTCGTTGAATAATCGTAAATGAGATGAAATATAAACTCCCGAATTCAGTTCTACATATTAAATTGGGGTTAAAATTTTTCGAAAATGTATAGCATGTGAACATTTATGCGAATGAGAACGACTTCATTTCACTATCGCTAAATTTAATATTGTCAATTTTTACCGGAGTTAATATTTTACACCGCTGGCCATTGAACTGCAGTAGACAATCACGAATAACCGCTTGACGGTGGCACAAAGATTTTTGCGATATTTTCGATCGTTTGATTCATTTCGATCCGAAGTTTCGATTGATCCTGGAGCATATAGACGACTCTAAACTCGCATCGCGAGGAAGTGGAGCGATTGGCTCATGGAAGTTGGGCATCAAGCGATGTTGGCTACTGCTCCTTCAGAGCCGAGTGAGTGAGAGAGAGAGATCGCAAAACGTGACCTTGCTCGAGGCCATTTTGATGGGCCCAGCTCGTGGACCGCTAATAACGATTCCCTCTGCTCTGCTGCCGGGTCCTCCCCGGGAGGTCTCCTTCGCAATCTCCGCCGCCGCCCACGCCCCTCCACAAGGCCCTCGCTATCGATCCATTCCCCAGGAAGGGTAGGCGGGGAATCCCCCGGCGGCGGCGGCAGCGGAGAGCAACGGTGCTGGTCCGACCCCGCCCTCTCCCATCTTCCCCATTCCACACCCAAACTCCGCCTTCCCCTCCCTCCCCGCCTCCTCTTGCTCGCTCTCATACCCTCTCATCTTCTGCATCCACTCATCCTCCCTCCTCTTCCAACCTCCCTATATCTTCCCCTTCTCTTTTCTCATCTTCTCCCCCTCCTGTTCCACTTCCCCTTATAAGATTCCCTCCAACCCTCTTTCTTCTTACCCTTTCATCCCTCCCATTTCTCACCTTTCTTTCTCCTTTTTCACTTATCCATTCCTCATTTGATCTTGATCTCTCTCCTCCTCCATCTTCTGCATTCGTTTTCGTCCTCACTTCTCCTTTGGCCTTATTTATCAATTCAAGACTTCCAACTTTTTTATTTTATCCTCTCCGCCTCACCTATTTTCCTCATTCCAATGCTATCTTCTCCTCTGCCAACTCTTCTTCCTCTTCGCATTCTTTTCCTATTTGCCCAACCTACATTTCCCAGTTATTCCTTTCCCACTCCCCTTCCCTTTCTCATCATTCCAGTGCTTCTTAGTATTAAATTCCCATTCCTCTGCTTCTTTGACTCTCGATCTGATCTCGCTCACTTTCGTCTCCAATTCTCACTTTCTTGTTCTCCACACCTTTCGCTTCTTCCCTCCTTTATCATATCCACGCCTCTTTCCCTGAAGATTCCAACGCCCGTTCCACTGCCTTTACCTGCCTCCCTATCTCTCCTTCGGACCTCTTCCGCTCACTAATTAAAGGAAATCGTCTCGGGACGGAGTTGGACTTCTCTCACTCTTTTTGTCTTTTTATTTCTCCCTCTCATTACTCACTCGCTGTCTCCTATTCTGCTTGTTATGTGCCTTCTTTCTCTCTTTCTCGTCCCCACATTTGCGCTTCTTTCTCCTATTTAGTTGCTTCTATCGCTATCCTAACCACATCCCGTTCTTACTTTTCTTTTTGTCTTCTTTTCTTTCCCTTTCCAACTCGTCCTTTGCTTCCTATTCGCAGCCTCTGTTTCCTTAAAGATTCGTTTTGTCTTCGCGTTTTCTGTTTTCTCGTCTGTGCGCTTTCGTGCTGCCAAGCCACTTGAGCAAAAGAGACGAAATTAGGCGTTAGCGTTCCTCCACGAAGAGCTGAACGACAGCACAGCATGTTTCGAATCATTTTTCAATAATTAATAATGTCGTGCTATTTTTGAGTTGAAAACTCCGGATCCCACGGCGAATTTTTTATTTCATTTTTATTTTTACAAATGGCAGTCACTCCCTTTCCCGAATGAATGCATTATCTTATTATTCTTATCTTTTACTCTCCTAATCCATTTATTCTTTCACTATTTCCACTTTCTTCACATTGTCTCCCTCCAAAACGGGGTTGCCCAAATATGCAACACACTCCAAACAATTTTAATCGTCCAAGAATATCCTAAATAAATACCTACACATCAGTGCTCTGGGAGAGAGCGACGAGAGAATGGCAGAAGGATTTTCACTAGGGAATGCTCGTTTTCCTTCGTGGGAGAGCGAAGCGATAGATATGGCTCGTGGCTATTGATCCGTGAATATGCATTCGCCGGTGCCAATTCACAGTTCTTCCAATTGACTTTATCTCTTGATGCGGTGAATTCAACGACCAAGGAGAACGACAGGAATCGTATCCTAACTAGTCACGTAAGTTTTATTATTATTAAAATCAAATTTCAAGTGTATCCTGCCTGATAGGATAAGGTCGATTTCAAGGCTTCTGTGCTCGAGATACTACGTACATTTTGGCTGCATCGCTGTTTCCCTGGGTTTCGCTCATCAACTCATCTGGAATCCAATACCGTTCCCCCAGATGAGGAACGAGCACGTGTTGCGCTTCACTAGTGACTTGCCTCCGGCATCGTACGTGTTGTTAAACAGCACGATGATAGTTGTTTTTCGTCTTTTGGGGAAGTAACTTCAAAGATACGTCGTTATCGCGTTCATTTCCTTTTCACAGATGAGTGATGGATATGGTAACCAAAAGAACCTTTGAGAGAATAGAGCTTTGCTGCCATTTGGCTGGAGACCAATTCTGCGTTTAGGAAATTTAACGTACGTGTAAATTTTACCATTCCATTATAATATAAAAGCCATTATTGTGTGATTTTACTATTTCGGCAAATTGTAATATACGAGAGTGTTTTTGTACACGCATCCACACGTTTACGCACTCAAATCATCTGCACTTCGTTGATGACCAATCGAAAGGTATTGGAGGAAATCACACAATTTAGTAATTTATATAATGTCAAGTGATGTCTATTATTAGCTTG
This sequence comes from Tanypteryx hageni, assembly GCA_028673005.1. Lineage (NCBI taxonomy): Eukaryota > Metazoa > Arthropoda > Insecta > Odonata > Petaluridae > Tanypteryx > Tanypteryx hageni. The sequence goes on along the minus strand of CM054112.1, from coordinate 226,235,360 downwards.
ATGAAAGAAGGTTTAATTTAATCTCGGAAGCTTTCAGACGAAACGGGCATATATTTTGTCATGTTTCCGAAATTTTGCTTCAAATTAAATAATTATTCTTTTATTTATCTTAATTTTCTCTTGGGTAAAATCATTCCGTTAGTATAATAGGCGAGTACTGCCCGTGAACTGATGGCGCGGATAGAGGAAAGCTAGAGGATGGAAAAATCATATTTTTACCTTATGGATATCATGAGATTCTGAAAAGAGTAGAAATGGACTCAGTTAAGGATCGCCGGTCGGCTCTTAATGATGGGAATAATCGAGTGTATCCCAAGAAGACCGTCAAATACAGATGAATTAAGGGTTTTGAGAAATATATGAGCAACAATTTTAAGGTGTAAGAACGGTGAACGATCAAAAAACCACCGATAGTTCTTCATTTAGCAACGAATGGATTAAGGCCGACAATACCATTTAAGTAAGCGCTGTATGAAAATTTTCCTTTTCATCCATGGATGTGTTTTGGTACTTAAAAATTAATGGCCATGATATATATTAAATGTTGTATTTTGGAAGTTCATTGTGAAATGGACTCATTCATTTTTGTATATTACAAAAAAGAAGATAAAACGGTTTAAAGATCTAAGAAAAGGTTTACCGGAAAGTAGATAGTATCATTCCTGGCGAAATAATCTCCTAATCATACGTGGAAAAAAGTTACGCGTCATTAAGTGAACGGAGTATCATGGCCATATAGATTTTTCTGATATAAATTTGTGCAAGGAACGTAATAATTTTTTTCTGCTTTTCAAAGACCTATTAGACACTATGAGTGAATTTTTGTCACATAGTTAAGTTTCCCCTAGTGAATCGTATCATTCACTAATATAGCCTCCCATGGCACTTCAACAGCTTGCCATTTACTGGCAGCCACTATCCTCTCGTATTCCTCAAATCCCTCTCATTCTTCCTTCCTCCACATCCCTCCAACCATCTCGTGCCTCCGGTAACCACTCTCGGACTCCAATCCCATTCCTTCTCCAATGCTATTTCTTCTCCCACTCCCTCCTTCCAATCCCATTCCCCATTATACCCAGTTACTCCTTACACTTCGCCTCCATTTCTCCCTCCCCTTTATACATTCAAAGCTATCCTCTCCCTCATTCCGCTCTTCACGTTTCTCCTCCAGTCCCACTCCTCACTGTCTCTCCATCACCCTTCCCGCGACAAACCTGATTTCATTCCACTTTTCATCGCTTCTCATCCAATTTTATGCCTCCTTCGCCCACAATCTTTCTTTTTTACTTTTCGCATCCACAACCCTTCCGATACTACTCCTATTCATCCATTCATTTCCTTCTTTTTAAACATTGTTTGTCCCTTTCTCTTTGACATTCCTCTTTCGATTTCATTCCACCTTCCATCTCCCTACTTCTTCATTTCCTCTCAACAAGATTGGCTTGTTCTTTATTTTATTATATTATTCATCTCGTCGCATTCCTTCCAGGTTTCTCTTCGCTGCCATTCTTTAACCTACTATTGCTTTCGCCTTTTCCGTTATATTCCCCATTTCTCGCACATTCTCTCCCACCTTTCTCATTTCACTCCATTTCCTTAACATTATATCTCCCCGTCTCATTCCTCATGATAATCCGATCCACCACGTGACTACATTAGCTGTTCTTGTTCCTCATTGTATCCCATTCCTCTCCTAATAAAATTATTCCTCTCTCCGTTCACCCCTTTTTTACTTTTCTTCTAACTTCCTATCCTTCTGCGATTCTTGCCTCGCCCCTTCTCCCGTGTCATCTCTGCGTTTTCCATTCCTTCCGCGCCCACTCTCTCATTCCCTCGCAGATTCAGTTCCTTCAACTCCATCCTTTCTCCTATCCTAATAGTCCCTAGCACTCCATTCCTTCTCCCACTCCTTGCGCAGCCCTGATCTACTCTCTCAAACACTTTTCTTTACATCTATGATCCCATGAAAGAGGTTCTCGAAATCTACACTCCTGATGTAACCTCTTAGCTCCATTTTCCCGTTCGCCAATCCCATCCCTCTTTCTCTCTCTCCATGCCAAAACCAGCCCTACTCTCCCTACAATACACCGGCCTTCCCTCCGTCTATCCCACTCAACTCCACACTCCCCCGAACAAACACCTCTCTCTCTCTCTCTTTGCTTTGCTCTGGCTTATTATTGATCCCAAATGTGTGACGTCATGGCTCGCATCCCCTCCCGCCACTCAACCTCCCTCTCTCCTTGTCCTCGGGCTGTTACCCATCTAACCCTCGCCTCCGACACTCCCCTTTCCCGCCTTTCCTTTTCTCCATTCCTATTACCAACCTCAACCCACTATCCTCGCCCCGTCCTATTCCCCACCCACTTCATCCCCTATCCTCAAACCCCTACGCCACTTTCCCCTTACAATTCGACCACGACCATAATGCCCGCTCTTCTCCTACACACATCATCGCTCATTCCCGTCCGTCACCAGCGATATCCCGTCTAAACCCGCAGATTCCCGTCTCGTCTCGTTGTAACCCATTTTCAACCCACGCCGTCCCGTCTCGGTCCAGGATATCCCTCCTCGGCTCGCTTGACCGTCTTAACCTTCGATATCTCCGCGTAAGTTACAGAATCGCCTCTCGGCCCATCATATCTAGTCTCTAATCGTTTTTACCGTCGATTCCATGCCCAATTGCCGATCTAAGCCTGCAGTAGTCCGTTTAACCCTCGGTGGCTCGTCCAAACCCGCGTTTCTCCAGAATAGTCGCGAGATATCCCCTTTTCATCCCGCGAATATCCTGACTCGACCAACTTTTCCGCATAAATCTATGGCATTCCGTTTCTCATCCACAATATCACGTGTGTAACCCTAGATATCGCTCCCATCTCATCCCACTGCGCTCCGTCTATCTCAACGCTCCCATCCCATCACGACCCGCGCTTTGCGCCATTTCGAACTTAGGATTTCTCATTCCAAGCCATTCACCTATCTCACCCCTTTTATACATCGCATCGGCGTCTCTTGATATCGCCACCGAACCCATTACCCATACCGCCCCCTCCCCCTTCCTTCCCTATATCCCATCTAATCTCGCGTCTCCTATCTCAACCACCTTCATCCCTTGATATCTCATCTATCTTGCTCTCCTATCTCTCTCTCTCTTGGTGTATGGAGACCCTAAAAACAAAACGGGTTTTAGAAATCGATAAATATTTAAGACTGCGTGCCTTGTTAAACTGAGTAAAGCATTACTCGGTCCAACGGTTTTAATTCCAAATCGGTGATTAAAACTTAACCAAAAAGCTATAATCGTCAGATATGAAAATGCGGTACGTTTTAAACGTAAAATAACTTGTAGTATATCTTGAAATCATCTGAAATCTGTGGTACTGAATCTCCAACTGATGTCGACCTTGCCGGAACCCAAATATAGAAAAATTTCAATATTATTTCGGGCATTTCTAAAAATAGCATAAATTATTTTCTGTTTGACCATCTAATTCATCATTCTCCTCAGAATATAGAATTAAAACGACCGTTTTTGGAATCTGCTATATCAAGAACACTTATTAATCAGAAGTGTGGGTATATTACTATCTTTTGGCTGAAAGAAAACATCGAGTCTTCATTGTTCTTGACTTTGTTATTCGGAAAGTATCTTGTTAACACCCGTCATATCAAAGAGATTCATTGTGGTGGTAAGCGCACCAATCATACAAATGTTAACCTATTATGATTTTCGTATAAATCTTGAGACTTAATTCCAATTATTCCGGATATCACAGGTTAATGAGGAAATACACGTTTTGAGGTCTCCTGAACACGTTTTGACCATTTTCTCGATGATGTCTGTGTGTGTGATAGATTTTTTGTGGGTGCTCTAACTCAAAAATAATTAATCAGGTCAACGCGAAATTTTATATTTAACATTTTTATAAAAGCCATAAGAACTGATTAGTTTTTGGTAAAAATCGGTCAACCGGAAGTGGGTGTTTACTCTTGTCACTTATCCGTTATTTTGAAATATTTGCTTTAATATTTGATAAATGTAAAAGTGTATTGGAATAGAAGTTGTAAGAAATTTAATTTTCTACAACATTTGTTTGAAACATTTTCCCATATAATGCATTGTTTATGAGATATCTTAGATTTTTAGCTGCCACCACCACGCCACCTACCGACGACTATTGTTAACAATTGATGCTTAGTTACGTCTTAGTAAAGCTCCTTTTTATTTTCTTAATTGTTGGAGCTTTGTGGCTACATCAAATATCAGAAGGCTATGGTTTGAGTTTATTTCTGTTCTTTGTAAAGACTAAAATTTTCTCGCAGTAACCTATGTAACCTATTTGGAATTTTTAGAAATATTACAGGTATGGAGAAAGTCATGTGGTGGCCACGTCAGATTTTTATATATTTGATAACAAGAATGATCAACAACAGCAAATCAGTCGATATAAATTCAAAGAAAATAAATTCATATACGATCTAGTCTATAATAATAAAAGAACCTGTCTGTGTGTCTGGCAGTCATAACTCTTCAGAAAATAAACGTAGGAGCTTCAAAATTTGGCAGCAGCTTCAGGTTGATCCTGAGAGTTTCAGTACCAAAGATAATTCAAATCGGCCCCATTTTTGGCCCAAATGTCGATTTTTTAAAGATATCTCAGCAACCAAGTGACCAATTTTGATGAATTCTCCACCAATATCATTGTTATGATGGGACATATTTTCGAGCGTAAAATTGATAAAATCGGTGTACGGGGTCAAGGATCGTAATGTAAGGGCCGATCCAAATTTTGAGATTTCGAGGGGTTCCCATGGAACTGTCGGTCCAAATTTCGGCGATGTCCGTTCTCCCGTACGCACTTATCAGGAAAGAATGGCTGAACCGTTTTCAACCAAATTTGGTAGGTACATAGAATATACACATAAATACATGACCAAAATGACATTATTGGACCGGATCGATCAAGCAAGGGTGCCACAATTGCAAAATAAACCTTATCGGTAATTATGCTTTTGGAAGGAATTGGCCAAACCAATTTCAACCAAATTTGGTACATAGAATTTGCTCATAAATTCATGACCAAATGACTTATTTGGACCGGATTGATCAAGCAGGGGTACCACAATTACAAAATAAATCTTTTCGGTAATTATGCTTTTGGAAGGAATTGGATAAACTGAACTCAGCCAAATTTGGTAAATAGAATCTTCACAGAAATTTAACACCGAAATGACATATTTAAATCCGATTAACTAAGTAGGTGTTCCACAATTGCACAGTTAACTTTTCGGCAATTATGAATTTGGAAGGAATTGGCCCAACCGATTACAACGAAAGTTTGTATGAAGTAGGCGTGCCACAATACAAGGAATAAAAAAAATCATTTTACACGTATTTGTTTTGAACTGTTCTCATCAATTTTAACCAAATTTAGTACCTATAATATAAACTTTTATACAAAACCATATTGGGCTTATTTTAACCGAATCAACCAACAGGGGTGCCACAATTACAAATTAAACTCTTTCAGTAACTATGTATTTGGAAGGAATTTCCTGAACGGATTTCAATTAAATTGTGTTTATAAGATTTGCACAACATATAATAATGAAATAAAGATGTTTAAAGCGGAGCTAAAGAGCAGGGCTATCACAATAAAAAGTTAATAATATTTCTCTTACACGTATTTCTAGAGAACTGACCTAATGGATTTTAACCAAATATAGTATATTTAATCTTCTTATAAATAAATATCCAAAATATTTCAACTGGGTCGACTAAACAGGGCTACTACAATACCAAGGTTAGAATTTTTCCGTAACTATGAATTTGAACCGATTTCAATAAGAAATTTCGTTTGTAGGGCGGGTATAGAATGGCAAAACGAAAGAACATGTTTAGAACGGATCTAAAAAGCAGAGCTACCACAATATGTATAAGGTAAAATAATTTTCTTATTTCAAAGCAAATACATTAATAGTCGATTATACTATGGCGAATTTGACGAAAGCACTCCGTTTGAAGATATCTCAGCAACCTATTGATCGATTTTGATGAATCCTCCAGCAATATCAATGTTGAACCAAGAAACTTAAAACTTGGTATACTTACTAAAGAGACGTTGAGGATATGCAACTCGGTGTCAGAACTTTAATTTCTTGGGGGGAGAGGGAGGTATCAAATTTGAGTCTATAATTAATTTGTTTATACCAATTAAAGGGAATATTGATCACTGACCTTGAGAGTACCTTGAATTATATATATATATATATATATATATATATATATATATATATATATATATATATATATCTAATAAAAAAAATCAAAAGCCGTTCGCAGGGTTCGAACCACCTCACCTGAGATAATCATCGCGTAAAACGAGTGATCTAGTCACCTCGGCGCTGCGATAAAGGTTAATTTGATTTTGTGTGGGAAGATAGATAATATATATTATTAGTTGAATTTTTCATATTTATATATTTTTTTAATTGTTTTCTTTTTAGTTGTTTATTTTTATAATTTAATTATTTTGGCAAGAGTTATCACATTATTTGTACTAAGTAACCTTGGCTTTCCATTTCTGTATTTATATTGTTGAAGCGAATCTGAACAAATTACAAGCATCCATGATAGCAACAAGATTAAACAAACTATTGTCATTGTTCGTGGTGTCATAGAAGTCTAATTTAATGTGGATTTGTATTGAAACGAGCATTCTTAAGTTTTTTCAAGGGATATTTCTGCTAATAATTGTAAGTTTTTATTCATCGTAATTATTATTGATAGTAAGTTTTTTTATCTTAAAACCTTTTTATCTGTATTCATTTAAGATTATTCTGAAAACTGTTTTCCCTATGAAAAGGCCATTGAAAACCTTCTTGGTGATATACAGTTTCACTACTACTAGTATCTAAAGCTGAATTACTCTGAACTAGCAGTATATTTTCGTTGATTTTAGCAATATGAATGGATAAGTCCGTATTTTCATTAATGAAACAAAAGATAATATCAAACTTCTTACAACTTATATACCAAGCATTCTAACGTTTGCCACTGAGTTCTCTACTTCTGACTGGCATTCTCTCAACTGTAAAAAGATTAAAGATTACATATAGAGACCCCAACATTATGGAAGTTCAACTGTAATTCGTTATGACGGCATTAATTTCCATTAAAAGCATTAAATTACTTCAATCGTAACGTATAATATTAGATCTCTTTAAAAGCATTGAGGTCGTTGCCATAGTATTTAAAGATTGTCATTGTTGAAAATAGGAAAAAATTCACCGTCTCTTGCGCTAGTTCGGCCCATATTTGATTTCTACCTTCGAAAATTAAAAACTCCGTTTTTTCACATAGACAATTATTCTTTTTGCGAATTCGTATCCCAATTTTAAGTAATTTAAAAATGCATTTTTAGAAAGCCTTGCACTGAATTCCATGCTTTTCTTATGAGGTATTTAAATGGGACATTTGGGTTAAAAAGACCCCTTAAATATTAACTTTTTTGTGATTTTCGATTTTTCTCGTCGGTTTTGCCACTCGACCTACCTACATGCCTACTTTCAGATTTCTAGCCCTTCTAGAAGTACCTAGGAGTTTTGTGTCAGTGAGTGAGTGAGTGAGGCACAAGTAGGTACATTATATATATATATGTGTGTGTGTTACTATAATAGTTGGTAATGAAAGAGAATGTTTGTATGTTTGTTCGCTAATAACTTGAACTCTATAAGAGCTATCGAATTCAAAAGTTTCATGGGCCATCCTATGGACCAAAGGAAGGTCTTGCTCAAGGTTTGCAGACGGTGGGGTCTCTTATACCCCATGGGGTCAACAAAACACTATTTCCATAAGAATGCATGGGAAATGGTGTGGAGAAACTCCAAAATGCCATGCAGCCCTTCACTGATGTGGATATAAATATTAATTTACGATCACGAGAAATTGCTTATTCTACGCATGAAAGACAATATTTTAATTCTGTTCATGTTTTGTGGTATTACATGCTAAATCGCTCGAAATTTTCCATTAACGGAAAAATTGATCGGTTTAGATTACCATTTTCCAGGCGGCAACAAAGCTAAATTTCTTAATTGTTGTCCTCTTCAAATGGAGATAGCCACGTAAAGATTAATGCAAGGAAAATCTGCGCCGTGGCGCGCCGTTGAGGAAAAATAGCCAACGCCAAAATAAAGGGTACAAATGGATTCATGCCTAAATATAGTCTATGAATACTTTTAAAGTGAGTCAAATAATTTTTAAAGAATATTAGAACATTGTTATTCTTTATCATTGAAACATTAAAAGATTTATCGCAAGATAAATCGATACATCTACATACATTTGTTCGGTAATCAAGATGTTGTTTATTGTTTACGTTTTGGCTAATAGTATTGACGTAATCCACATAATTTTATTGCTGCTTTAAAGGCTTCGGTGCATATATCCATGTGAATATTAAGTAAGACGTTAATTCGTAATTATATTAATGGTAAAAATTTACAATACAATAGATAAAATAGTAAATGTTAATGTAAACATCGCTTGCGTAATTAAGGAATGGGAATGTTTGGTAAAGTTATGAACTTATCAGATTATAATGGCACTTTCCATGTCATACCATCACATTTTTTATCGCCAAATACGTTTTCAAAGTCCGAGAACTCATTTTTTTCGTAGGTTTAACTTTCAAAGTATTCACGTGACAAATTAGACCCACAAAATCGGCCTTTGCATGGGATAACGTATGGGTAAGCTAAATTTGAATATATCTCCAAATGTGCTTCCACCGTTTGCATCCTCCCAAAGTTTTAAATGTTTTTCATATTCATGACCACATAATATGATGCAGTTTCTTCCACTGGAAATCAATTCGAGCGAAATAACTATATTTTAAAAATGATTCCATAAATTGTGTATGATTATTTGATTTTTAAAAATACAGTATCCAAATTTGTCTGTAAATGATGCGGGAAAATTTTATTTATTTTGGGAAAAGATGGGCAGACAAGAAATATTACATACCATTAAGCACTACAATAAAAATTAACCTGGTTTCATTACTTGGTTTTATTCTCAAATCTTCCTCAATATTTTTTGTCTTGACTTAAAAATCCGAGGAACGCCGGGTAAGTTCAGCTAGTATAATATAAATCACAGAATTGAATATATGATTGTGTAAGTAAACGTTTTGAATTAACCTGAGCCACCTTTGTTTTTTAGCCCGTGTCGATGGCTTCATCTAGTAATGTAGTTGGCAACTCATTGGGTCCCTCGATGGCAATCTTCATACAGTCCTGCAGAGTTTCTATTTCTTAACTTCGCCATGAATCTAATCATTGTGCTGAATGAGCGTTCAGTATTAGCAGTAGACACCGGAATGCAACATAGCTTTACGAACAAAATCTCCATTCCGCTTATCCAATATTGGATTTTAAAATTAATTCCAAATGGTTCTTCTCATTGTATTTGCATTCGGCTTCGGTTACCTACTTAAATGTATGAATATCATTCCATAATGCTTTCGTTTTTGCGGTTGGTCAAAATTAACTCTTAATGCCACTTTCGATCAATTATCATCATATTCTATAGTTAAGGGATCGATAAAATTTCTTAATATTAAATAAATAAAATAAAATTTTAATAATTTTCTCCGGAGAGGAATTTTATTCCACAAGGGGGTGAAAATTCCCCCCGGGTCTCCACTTGGGTTCAGGACTGGTTACTTGTCTACTTGTTTTGAAAGGAACGCCATTTTTTAGGTGATAAGCACCTGCCTTTCTATGCCGTATAGGGAAGAATTTTCAGGCTTCATACCGAGTTCTTAGATACCACGGGAATCGAGAGCTTCTGATATTCAATGTTTTTATGAGTTTGGAAGGAATTTAAATGATGATAACCGGTAAGAAAGAATCTCGGTGTAATTCTTTACATGGGGTAAGCAAGGGCCGGACCGTGAGAGTACTTGAGCGAACGGAGAAATAAGTATTTTCCTATGAAGACCCTCCCTTCCCTTGGCACTATTAAGACCGCATGTTTTAAAATATCTCTTTATTCACGTCGCCTACGCCTCGCGTCTGCGTTGATTGCCTCCGTAAACGACCTCACGTGAGTCGCTTAGTCAACCAGTATCATTTAAGACTGAGCTGTGACGCGTCTCGGACAGCAAACGCCCCTCGCGGCAACAGTATTAGTAAGGCGAAACATATTACGAATATGAAAACGATTACTCTTTTTTTAATGGTACAACGGGTGGCGGAATGAGGGACTGCACATATTCGTGCAATTCAGTAAGCACTGATATTCGAATGATAAACATTATAATGAGGAAAAAAAATGAGGAAGTGAGTCAGAAAAAAGAAAGAAAAGGTCTCGGGTGTAACCCATCAGGTTTCACATGTTCCATTTAATACGATTCAGTCACCGCCTTACAGGATTATAAAAAAACTTGTATTTTATTATGAAGGTGCTCTCGGAAATCTATGCTTGCGCTATGTTGGTACGTTTGAGACCTATAATGCGAAAGTTCTGCTTTTTTATGCCATTATGACCAACTAAAGTGTAAGACAAATTCATTTTTATAACTAACTTATTAATGAGTATATTATTTTTCATTATTTTGCTTCGCCAAGGTTAGTAATTGTTTCTGAAATACGCTGATTTAGTATTCTGTAAATAAACATTAGTGCTGCACCCAATAAACTCCCTAGATGCTATATAAAGAACGCTTAGCAAACACTCCTGTCTGATACAATAGATTGCAAGATCATAAGCCTTTGCAGATGGCATTTAAAACTTCGATAGTTGACTCACGCATTCTCACGTAGAGTAAATAAGTAGCGAGGGAATGAAGGAGATGGTGACGTCAGGCGGGCATCCACGCCCATAGCAAGGAGGACAGGCCTCACTCGCGGCATAAAAGATACCCTTATGGCAACGGAAAGAGTCGGGGGAGGAATATGTATACATGCAAAACTCTCTCCCCCAGCATCTGTGTCGCAGACGTCGCGGTGTTACTCGCATCAGTTGAAATTTGTGCGCAAAATTGTCTTTTTTGCATCGACTTATCGGAGCTACTAGATAAAAGTAAAGGAAACTTTTAGATATGTTAAGATAGGTATTTAGGCGATACATATCATTCACAGTCATTTATTGGATTTACTGATTTGCGCTCAGTCAAACAGTGAGGTTTTGATTGGAGGATGATTCTAGTGAATCTCATTTCGCCGAACGCAGGCGACATCAACCACATTGGTCCATTCTTATTTGCTGTGGATATTTCCTAATGAACGCATTAAAGTCGAAATAAATACAGCCAAGGACGTGCTGGATTTAGCGTAAGAAATTTTCAGACTTTATCGTTTCGTCAATTTTAGGAATCTTATCCATATAGGCCTCGGAAAATTGGTTTGGTTTGTCCTAAAATACTGCTTGGCTAATTCAGGAAATTTCTCGTACTTATCATCAACTATCCCTGCTGTCCCACCAAGGTTCTTCGAGTTAAAGACTCGTGCATTGAGCCAGTCTATCGCAGATTCTCCGTAGATATCCCGGGGACACGAAACATTGAATGCCACGTTGCACTAAAGTGAAAACTTTGCCTTGGCTTGAGATTTTATGCTATCATTCCTTCAGAGATAAATTACTTATATTTTATTCATGGGCAGTATATAAATGTTTGAAGTAGTTCTTCTCTTTGTTATAACAACAAACGGATATTTGTTCACGTCTAGCCCTCTAGCCCTCATGATGTGTAACCCAACTAGAAGTTTTTTATTTACGAATAGTAAAATATTCTTATTGTCAGTATAATTTGGTTCATATAGTTTTAATTTTTAAAACAAAGACGTCATTCAAGATATGAGGTGAAAGAGAACGGCATTCATAATACATTGCTTTCCGGTTATACTGCGGGTTTCGGAGGAGGCGCGGTTACCCTAGTTATAAGACCTCTTGTGGTATAACCGATGACAGTCTCTTTGATCCAACATGTTATGTAGATACAACTGTTTACTTTTTCATATTTATCATGACCGCTTTAAACAACAAAACACACAAATATCAGTGCTGACATCATTCCGTAGTCAGTGTAGTGGAATTTTTTCAAGTTCAACGTAAAAATGCAGGAGTAAGGAAGATTCGCGTTATATCCGAATCCGCGGTATAAGCGACTGTGTTACAACCGGGGAGTACTGTATTTTATTACATAACTAGCTAATTACCCGGGCTTGGCCTCGGGTTTACAGTTGCGAATTTTTCATGCTCATTTCACTCAGTAATATTTTCATTCAAATTCCAGGTGCTCTCTAGATGAATGACCAAAATTCCCTCTTAATTGGTATGAACACATTAAATATAGTCAAATTTAATATTTTTCCAAAAATATTCAAAATAAGTTGTGTAATTTTACAAAAAATTAATACAGGCCTCTACCCAGGGTATGATTTGTATGACATCCCCTCCCCTAAAGAAAAATTCTGGCAAGGTGGTACACGTCCTCAAGGTTTCTTTATTAATTGAACCAAGTTTTAGGACTTTTAAGTTTCTTGGTTTTCGAGAAATGCTGTAGGGCATGATTTTTTATGGCACTCCCCTCCACTTCTCCCGCTGAAAATTAAACTTCTGACACCAAGGTGCACATCTTCAATGTCGCTTTAGTAAATGTACTAAGTTTTAAGTCTCTAAGTATAGGATATGTTTTGTACGAGGCCCCCCTACCTTTCTCCCACTACCACAAAAATCTGACTTCTGGCCCCGAGGTACACATCCTCAATGTCTCTCTAGTAAGTGTACCAAGTTTTAAATCTCTAAGCTTCTTGGTTTTCGAGAAATGCTATAGGTTATGATTTGTAGGACACCCTCCTCTCCTCCACCCCCCACGCAAAATTAAAATTATGGCACCGAGGTGCACATTCTCAAGGTCTCTTTAGTATGTATACCAAGTTTGAAGTCTCTACGTTTCTTGGTTTTTGATAAATGCTGTACGTTATAATTTGTATTGCACCCCCTCCTCTCCCCCCTCCTCTCCCCCTCCTCTCCCCCTCCTCTCCCCCTCCTCTCCCCCTCCTCCCCCCTCCTCTCCCCCTCCTCTTCCCCTCCTCCCCCTCCTCTCCCCCTCCTCCCCCCTCCTCTCCCCTCCTCTCCCCCTCCTCTCCCCCTCCTCCCCCTCTCCTCCCCCTCCTCATATCCCCCTCCTCCTATCCCCCCTCCTCTCCCCCCTCCTCTCCCCCCTCCTCTCCCCCCTCCTCTCTCTCAAAATAAATATTCTGGCCCCGAAGTGCACCTCTTCGATGTCTAATTAATAAGTGTACCAAGTTTTAAGTCTCTAAGTTTCTTGGCTTTCGATAAATGCTGTCCACACACACACACGCACAGATAGACACACGCCGCCTTTTATTAATATAGATATAGCCGCTTTTTTCTATTTCTTTATTCTCTGGGTATTTTTTTTCATTTCTGGATTTTTAAAAAGTAATCTGTACTTCTATTTGGAATTTTCCTCGCAAGAAATCTTTATGTAACGTCTGCAATTAGTTTCGGTGTGGTTTAAGTTGCGTTGGTCTTGCTAGTTGATCCCGTGCTATCTTTCTCTTGAATTGTTGTTTCGTTATCCTGTCAAGAACGCTGAGACCTTTTGTTTTTAAAATGCACCCAAGAATGCTTTAGTTATATATTCATTCATTCGTGTTCTGTCTTACGACAGGTCCTACCAATTAATTAATTAATTGGTTTTGACTAGGGAATATACATACACGGTGTGGTGGTTTCCCGTTGCCTTCCACGCCGGACACACACACAGAAGGAAGTTCGGTAAATGTAAGTATAACGTACTTTTACCGATTGGATTGGGTAAATGTACACATTTACCTACTTAGAGACACTGGTAAATGTGGATAATCGTCGTAACTTGGCGGCATCGCGAACATCTATTGCAGTTTAGAAGCACGGTAAATGTGCGTTGTCCGGTAATGTGTCAATTTCGTGGTAAATATGCACAATTAAACTAAATTTGAACATGAAGGCAAATTTTACTCGGCCCCACCGGGTTGGGTAGGTTAGTCGAAGTGTTTTTGTTCCTCCTCACGTTCACTGTGTTCCCCCCTCGGGATTGGGAAGCGTTCATATTAATATATACCAGTGGAGCCGAACCCTTGATCATTTTTACTATAAATTAACCTTTATTAAAGTGTAGCATTTCTCATTCTTACTTATTTCCACATTTACCAAGGCACATCGGTAAAAGTGCACATTTACCGGAAAATGTACGGATAATACGTATTTCTGGAAACTTAAACTTACATTTACCGAGCTTGGTGGTAAATGTGCACTTTTACCGGTAAATGTACACATTTCCCGATTACGTACATTTACCCTAACATATGCTCGCACAGACAATAGAACTTTAATTAGCGCGCGTTCAGTTCTCACATTTTTGTTAATACGCTTTTTATATAGATACCAACTTTAATCTACACCAGCTAATGTTTTATAATCACGTGGGTTAACATCATGCTCAGGATATTGGCTCGCCATATGAAGGTCCAATGAGAGGAGATTATTGGGTCATTAGTATCAAAAGAAACAGCATTTGAACTCATTTACTTAAGAATATGATGTGACCACTACATGACATGCTCCATATCTGTAATATTTATAAATATTCAAAATAGGTTAAATGATAATAAATATTTTAAGGAACTGCGGGAAAAATTGAAAGACTTTACAAAGAACAGAAATAAACTCATACCGTAGCCTTCTGATACTGGATATAGTCACGAAGCTCCAGCAATTAAGAAAAAAACAAAAAGTGATTAATACGCCCTTTCATTCGGATGTGACTACCACGTTAAGTAGGAGTCTACTGTACTTTGATAGTTATTAACATGCGAATTTTCTTGCGTGTATTTTAATTTTAATCAGGGTCTAATTTTTTTGTTTTTTAATACATGAAAAAATGGACGAAACGGCGGTGTTATGTTTGACTCCAGCAAAATAAATCAGTATTGTCTGCTCCACGCATGATTACTCCTCGCGGACCTAATAGTTTTTTTAAAACTGTTACCCGAATTTTTTTCTATGATTACTTGTTAACGAATTGAACATTTTGCACCTGCTGTAGTTCTTACTTTATTTGAGCTCTTTCAGCAGTTAATTAAATTTGATTCAAAAGACGCGTGTCGCTGAACTTCGATCATAACGCTGAACAGATCATATATGAATATGAAAATAACAGGAACTTAGACACAATAATTTTTCCCTCTTTTGCTAAAAGGTCTTCATTTAATTTTACATGTTTATATTTCTTTATCGGCGCAGTTTGCATGCTTCTATCTTATCAGGAAATTTAAATTATTTGTACAATTTTAATTTAATGAAGCAAAGATATTCACCATATTTAGTTTAAAAAATTGCGTTGAGGATCAGTGGCCTACCTAGAAATTTGGAAAGGAAGGGGTCCGTTGAAAACGTAAAATATTTTTTCAATTTATTTAATTATTGTTCGTTTGTATTTTACGTATATTTGTTGCACATTACGGACAGGCATTCATAATTAAAATTAAAGTCTTTTTGGTGCTTTGAGATTTAAAAAAATCAAGAACACCTTCGGGAGTAATTGTGATTTCTCTATGCATATTTAACATTCTGATGAGGGGCGGGAGGAGGTCCGAAACCTCTTTTCCCCTTTGGATACGCCACTGATGAGGAAATGCGCTTTTTTGAGAAAGAAGATTATGACTTTCTATATTTTACTGAGTTGAATAAGTTTCCATGTGTCTTGTTACTAAAACACTTGGGATTTTGGCGTATTTAGCATTTATATAAATTTTTGAACATTTTGGTAGCGTAGTAAGTACATATACAGTGCAACCTCTATAATCCGAACCCACGGTAATCCGAGCTCCCAGTAATCCGAACTGTTTCTCAACATCAGGGGTAAAGTGTCGGTTAAGCGAAGCGAGCGACGGAAAGTTAAATTTGAAGCTTTTATTTTGTAACAAAGTCGGACACAGATGTCCACTACTAACGCCTCTTGCGGCTGAATTGATGATTCATTGATACACTGTTTTAAAAGGAATTATCGGCACAGCCGGCCGTGCCGATATCGCTCATTCCTACTGCCGCGGCCCAGTGTGGAGTACAATTTTCCTGTCCATCAACGCGGATATCTCACAGTCATTTTAGCGAACTGTAAGTACATTAATTGGTGTTTTATTTACAGAAATTTAATATATAATAGATTTTTTCCTCGTTATTTTACATGAATTCAGTAATCCGAACACCTCGATAATCCGAACACGCCCTTGCATTAATTAGTTCGGATTATAGAGGTTGCACTGTATTTCTATCGGAGGCTTTAACGACTATTCATTGGACAGCCAAATATTTTAAGCGTTATTATTTCATTTTTTCCATTTATTGAGACCTTTTATCATTTTTCTGCATTCTAATGGCGTGGACGTTTATTTTAAATTCTGAAATTGGATGGTATTAATGGTAGGTTTGCATTGATTGATTGCATCCTTGAAATGGTGATAAAAAATCAGATATTTTTATGAGTAAGCCTTTTTTGGAAAGTTCATTTATTCTGACAAAATCGAAATGTTTCAATTATTATCCAAGAATAGTGAAATTTGTGAATTTCCAATAAAACTCCATTGAGAAGAATTTACTTTTACATCAGGGTCGAGGGACCCTACCGATGTCAAATACCCATTTTGTATGAGGCGAATACTATTTTTCTAATAAACAAACATTGTATTAAACTGAATAAAAACTTTTTCTAGTATGAAACGAAATGACCCCTTTCTTACCGATTTAGTGTGTTACAGTCATGAGGTCTAAAAAGATTTTCATCTCCGAATAACGATTGGCTGTTTTGAAGTTCTTTTTATTCCGATAAATTTCCAATCGCTGTCCGGAAGTATTTCAGTGTATATTTTCGCCATTTTGTCAAAAAATTAAATCGCCGTTCGTACAGATCAGGGAATTTTCAACCTTTCTTTGCTGACGTGCCCTTTAGAGGGCCGCATTCGTAGTTGTGAATGCTTCGGAGGGACGCATCGGAAGTCGCGAGAGCTTCGGCGAGCCGGATGAGTATTTACATTAGAAATTACAAAGGGATTCTGTGGTCTAATATTAGTGAAAATCAAGTCTGAATAAATTAATAGTGTTAAAGCTCTACCTGAAAAGGTTTTGAGACGATATTTATACTAAAAAAATATGAAATTGTCTATATCAAATTTTACCGGTCACCTTTTCATGATAGCGTCGCGGGCCGCATAGAGTGCTCTCGGGTGCCGCATTTGGAGCATTTTTTCAAATGTCGCGTTCCTCCAAGTACATTTTAAAGTGATTTTGAAATGAATAACACTTGTATTAAGATAGATAATCCATGTTTATAACGTTCAAATTAACAGTTTCGACATTTTTTCTGGTTTATTACGTTATCCTTAGTCGTGACATCGCAACTTTTGATTCCGAAGTCACGCATGAAAGACGAAAGTAATAAGAAAAATTATAATCTTAAACACTCTCGTCTATCCCATCAAAACTCTTGACGTAAACATGGAGGTACGTGTATCTTCGGATGAAAACCCCTGGTAGAGAGTTTTATTTTCCCTCCTATTCTCATCGGTTACGCTTCGATTAAAATACCTTTTTTCTGTTCATTAAGATAGATAAATGGTATCTAGCATTATTTAAAGTCGGAAGTATGTTCTTCAAAAGTGGAGAGGAGGCCTGACTGATAATATGCGTATTATCATACCAGTATTAAAAACAATGCACTTTTCATGAAAAGAAGAAATCCACGCTTCTCCGAATCTCTTTAATCCCATTCCAATTTCCTCTCGAATTTCTGCCCGTTCCTTTTCAGTCGTAGTAAGTTTTTACCTACCGAAAATTTATTTTCAGCATGTTATTTTGTGTTAGTATGGTGAGATCTCAACGAAAATTTTCATAATGATTATAAGAACATTTATTTAGTTAACATTGCAAGAAGGCCATAAGCCTGGTATGCCGTCGAATACAGATTTTCATGATGCGAGTGAAAGTAAGCCATTGCATATTCATTATCCTTTCATCCTTGAGTATATTTTCGGAGATTTTGGTTTCAGTGAAGATAAGCAGTTTTATATTCATACGTTTTTATCGTAGAAATCGAGCTGAAAAATCATACACTAAGGAAAAGTTCATTTTCTTTAGATGGGATGAATAATTTTCAATCCTGTTTTTTTTTTAAGCGATGCAGTTAAAAATGAATTGGGATTAAATTTGTATGGGTATTTTCCTTAAAGATACCGCGTTAAGCGAGTCTATTTCTAATAAGAATATCTGTAATAATGGTAGGATGCGTTCTGGACTCAAACTTTCTATATTATTTTAAAAGTGTTTCATTGTCTTAATTAGATGATAAACATTTAAAAGGCTTGATTTAATATTGACCAAACGTCAAATATGAAAATTACCGGCGAAAAGTCGATAAATAAATAACGTTATTTCATCCCGATCTCGATTGAGTTTACTAAATAATACTCTATTTAATCGCGTCATTTAAAAGAATGTATTACGTACGTATGAATGTTCATTAAAAATCAGTTTTATGAGAAATTTGCGGCATATTTATTTTGACCAAGGTAAAATAATCGCAAGAGCAAACTTGAGATGTCCGAATGCGAAGCTGATCACGCTTAGAGAAATTGAGCTGGGTTGATGAAAAGAGAACAGCGTTGAGATCCCTCAAATGGATTGGGGGCTAAGATTTCTTTGAGCAGTGTCGTATCGTAATTTGCGATGCAATGGAGCAAACACTACCGCAGAAAAATGATTTTGCGTCGGAAAATGCGAATGTCATTATACCTTCTATTACAAAATAGCATATCGCGTTAATTTGTTTCATCGAAAAGGAATACAAATTACTTTCAAAAGTTGTTATACAAAACTGGTAAACTGCTTAACATATTACAATTTTCATCGCAAATTGTTGTTCAAGTATCGAAATGTAAACAATCACTGACCTGGATGCTGCTCGGCCAACGCCATTCGAAAAATTGGCGCGTTGTTGAAAAGTGATCTTTCATTGAAAAATCGCGTAATAACGATCAAGTACCGCGTAGTACAAAAATGGTCCCTAATTGATACACCACGTAGTAACGTAACCTGTAGTTCTACTTTTAGTTTAAGTAAAACTCTAATTTAATTTGGCCACATCTCACTTAGCACGTTCTTCTCTCCAGTTTCTTGGACGATTTGAACCGTCTGGGAGCGAAGGATTATCAACCCACGGAGCAAGACATCCTACGGACGCGAGTGAAGACGACGGGGATAGTGGAGGTGCACTTCTCATTCAAGAACCTCAATTTCAAGTGAGTGGAACCTAATCCCTCCCTGTTCTGTCTTCCTCCTACAATCTTTCTATATGAAGAAAACAGCATTCTCCGTCTGCTTCTGACCATTACCGGAGTCGCCCGCCATTTTCTTTATTTTCAGGCGTTTTCTCACCTACGTGCAATCAAAGTTCTTGGTATCTTTAATGCTCCTACAACATTTGGAGCTGCCCAATTCCACGAAAAACAAGGAAAGCTAGCAAATATTAATTATTGAGGCAATTTACATCGCTCTCCTCTCTTTTACCTCTTCCTGTAGAAGAAAATATTGGGAATCATTAATCATGACTTATGTCTTCTAGATGTAAAACGGCATAAGTTAACATAAGCCTTCATAAATTCGTAATTTTCACCGATGTTTAAATTTATGGGCGCTCTAAAATTTTCCCTCCAGCGTAGTGACCTAACGCTGTATGCGAAGAGCGAACTTTTTCAAATGAGGAAATGACGCGCCGTAAACATAGGCACAAAGGAAAACACGACGTAATGCCTGGATGAGCGGGAAGTGAATATCGTAGGGGGCGATGGTCGTCGGCGATGGACGTAGGGAATTGAGGAGGGAGTGGTATCTTAAATATTGCGAGCCCGAGACTTTATTTTACGTGAAACTGGGATAATATCCCTTCGACCCTCTGTCGTTTTCAAGCAGAGGGAAGATTTTTCTCGTCTTCTTGATGGCCCATAAAATAAGCCCATTTTCGCCAAGGACGAAGTGTCTATCGCTCTAACCTCTTCCCCTCCCCTCACTCCCATCTCTTCATTCATTTCTCAGAATCACGGTAGTTTTTTCTATGTTGTTTTCTCGCTTCCCAGCCAAACATCAATTCCATGATTTGGCATATAAAGACTTTATCATTTCGGAGACGAACGATTGTTCTGTCGTATAGTTTTCACCGCTATACTTGCGCACAACAGTCACTTGGTTACTAGAATCCAGTATTTTTCATTCATATAAGATTTCTTGCGAAGCTTTCAATTTGCGGCAGATTTTCTTCGCAAATCAATTTGTTCATGGCCAAAAGATTGTGGTAAAGTTTTTAGGTGTCGTAATTTCGGTAACTCCGCGGAGGAAGTTGGTTTAAATTTATAATTTGTTTATTTATTTTAGTTAGCTCATAAATCGGCCTCGTACAATGAGCGTAATAATGATAATATTGGGAGCCATACATGCTAACCATTCCTCTAACAAGTCCAGCCAATTAAATATAATACTTGCTTCCTACGAATATGAATTACTAGCTTAGTCGCATTTGAAGATTTTGTAAAACTTTTTTTCGATAAGTAAATTTAATCACAACTATGCTGTTGGTTTTGGTTAGGTTAGTTTGGTTAGGTTGTCTATCTGGCTACGTTTTCTTATAAAAGAAACACCATTTTCGAGTTTGTTTTCTTGAATTCCAACGTCCAAGAATGTCTCAAAATTATATTTATATTTTGTATTATATTTGTTCTACGCCATTTGAAATATAAAGTTGTATATCTTTTATTGAGATACTTTTAGACAAAATAAGAGCAATCCTTCCAGTTATAATAAAAGCTAATTTCATATTGCCATTCTATATTTAACATTTCATTAGACACTGCAAATAACTCAAAAACGGTGAGTTCGATTTCGGCAGGTTTTAAACAGATCGAAGTGTATAGGTTTGATTCCAGAAGTTTGTCTTCTCTAATTACGTTGATTCAACATGAAAAATATGAGTGTGTAAATGATTGTAGGATATTTTTCGTTTACATTTTTAAAATAGTTAAAATCAAGATATGAGCTCTAGACTTAAACCTATCTTCATTAAAACGAAATGTATTTTCCCAGTCAGGAAACTTTAATAACTTCCGAATTAGCGTAAAAGTTGATTTAAAACCTGAAAAAACGATAAATTTTCAACGATTTGACAAAGGAAAATTATTGTTGTGATGGCCACTTCACCAATTATTGCCGCTTTTGAGTTTGCCAAATAATTGCTCATTCCCGTCATCTATGGATTAACTAATTAACTATAATTGCTAATAAACAAAAATTCATATGCAGAGTGTTCTAAAAGTAACTCTACAGTTTCAATTTATAAATTTAATTTTACTTTATTAACAACTTTTATATTAACTTCACTTGTTATTTTATTTGTGATGTTTTCGCCTCAGATTATTACTCTGACACTGATCTGTTATTATCAGTTTATATTAAGTCTTCAGATGTTTATATATGTCTACTTTTACTATTTTAATTATTTCTCATAATTAGTTTCGGCTTCAAATGAACTTCTAACTTGTGAAGATAGGTGCATCATTTCTACTATAAATCAGAAAATGCTCATGAAGTAGCAAGCATTTCAGAAGCAGCATTCCCCAGAAAAAGATTGGAAAAATCTTGCTCCATTAATGATAAAATCTAATATGTACGGCCTTCATTAGTTAAAAATAAGAAGTTCCAACATGTCATGATTGATCAACTTGGACAAGGCATTGCTGCATCTACTCGCAGAATTTCGAATCAGTTAGGTGCTGGTGATCAGCTTGAATATAAAGTTAACTATCAAATTAAAACTTTTTCGTTATTTTAGAAATGCCCTTCATACTCAACAAAAATTTTATTTGTAAAGAGAGAAGTTAAATCTGCTTAACTATAACCGTTATTGGAGAAAATAAGACAGCAGCAGTCAATAAGATATCAATCAATTGTAGCACTACGGAATTGATTGGAGGAGTGCCTTTTTTCCCTTAGATGTAAACTAATTTTAAATATTTTTATCTGCGTTTTAGGAATGCAGACGTAACTGACGGAGAATTGGAGATTATTTTTTTATTTTCATCTTTAACTGATTTGTGTATTTCTATTTATGTTAATGTTTTGCGGCATCGTTAAATTAATCTGATTTGCAATGGAAACGATAAATTAATTTATGCTAGAAAATCATAGTAGATATATGTTTATGATTAGGATAGAATCATTGCTGGAAGTATGATAAAATATACCATTACAATACTAAGAAATCGTTCGTTCCCTCATTTCTTACGGGCAATAATAAAAATTTATTAGGTAAGGTTCATTAAACGTTGACAATGAGCCCTGAATTTTTATTTAAGTTTCTATTTTAAATTATAGTTTAGCTAAGTTCCACATCTTAAACTCTTTTTATGTTAATTCAATACTTCATTTCTGCCCACCTCTCATGTTTTTGACGCCCAATCACCCTTTTTAGAATTCTTATTTTTTTAATTAAAAAGATGCTTGCTTGATATGAGGGAGATAGCACTTATTACGAGCTTTCTGCATGGTAAATAATAATGATATTAAGAATAAAATTTATTAGAAGAAATATTTTTGCTGTATGAGAAAGTCAATTTTCCATCTTTTTTATTTTTTTATTTTAATAAAATATTTGATATTTAAAATAATAAAATTCGTAGCGAAGAGATTTGGATTTTTCTCGAGGCCTTGGATCGTACGCTATACTTGTAAATATATAAATTCGCTGGCAATCAAAATGTTATTGATAATAATAATCAACTTTTGCGTTTCAATGATTGAATCGAATTGACTGAATGTGTGTTATTACTTTTCAGTCCCTTGTCTCCCAATTAAACCGTTGTTTCCCTAAGGATTCTTCCGGCAGAAACCGTTGAAGGCCGAAAATAAAAA
Source organism: Tanypteryx hageni (assembly GCA_028673005.1). Taxonomy (NCBI): domain Eukaryota; kingdom Metazoa; phylum Arthropoda; class Insecta; order Odonata; family Petaluridae; genus Tanypteryx; species Tanypteryx hageni. Next base: position 226,212,337 of record CM054112.1, on the reverse strand, counting down.
ATAATAATAGTATTATCTGTTTATTTATCAAAAATAAAATTATACAAGTAGTTACGTTAAAAACATCACTACTGAATGATGAGAAATCACGATCTGCAGCTTTACTTCACTATATTAATGAAATAAGGATTCCTTGATCAGATCGCTATTAGTGCCGTTCTTATTATCGTAGCGGCGTTTGCGATCGGCATTTCGAGTTAAATCATTCTCTCTCTCCCACTATATCTTTCTGTGGAAATCGGTTCTTATCCCAAGTCTCTTATCGAACGTTCAGCAACCCAACCCATTCACGATATCCGGGATGCTTTGCCTTCCTTTCAATCTGAAATTCCACGAATTGATTTTTTTCATCTCACATGGAATCCAGACGGCATTTCTGTACGAAATTATTCCTGCCTCGTCGCCTGATCTAACACATTTCACCGTATGAGTTCTGTACAGATCCGTCTGGAAAACATTCCGGGAACCAAGGTTACATTACGATTTTATTTTTAAACCCCGAGACTTTCCGCAAGTTACCAGAATTGGGCCTGCAGTGGAGAGGGGCCTCAGCACGGCTGCCGTTCCTTCTTCGTGATGAAAAACATTCTCGATGATCCTCGAAGTAATTATGTGCAGCATATGAATACAATAGAGACGAACAAGATTCGCGAATTCATCAAGATATAGGAAAAACCAAGCCCACCATGCAACGACCAAAAGTTTCACTTGTGATGAAAAAACTTCAGAAAGGACTTTTTCGACCATATTAATGGCATTTGTTGGGATAACAAACGCGAAATAATCCCAAAGTGCGCGGAAAAAAACGCATTCATATGGTTGATGATTGTGTTAACATTAATACGATTGCAGGGAGATGAGGGAAATGCTGCACTTTAAAAGAAGGAGGTGTATTCCAGTCCGCAAAAAGTGACGTTGCATACGGAATATTACTCACAGTTGGTGAAGACCAATAAATAGCTAATTGGAACGAGCTTTGGGAAGTTGGACACGTGGAAGGAGAGCATAGCCACTTGTGGCTAGAGATCAAATACCGCAGGGTGTTCTTCAACCTAGAAACGGCCAAGTCTCAAACGCCGCCTACCTCTCTCCCCCACACCCCCATCTTCCTTTCACGTGCTTTTCAAATCCTCGCTTCCCCTCCTCTGTGACTGCTTGCAGCTCCCTCCTCATTACCTCTCTCTCTCTCCTCCACCTCTCCCTTTCCATATGCTGCAACATTCCCGTCCTCCCTTTCATCTCCACATCCTCTCTCCCCCCCCCCCCCCACCCACCCCTCATTTCAATCCCATCCTCATCCAAAGCTTATATACTCCCTTTCATAAGAACAATAGCTTCCTTCTCGGGATTCGTCTTTTCATTCAGCAGTCTAAAATGGTGGAAGTTGTGATAACTTGGGACGCTTAAGAATTTTTTTATTTCCTTGAATATAGAGATTTTTGGTCTGGAGAACTGAATGCATTCCGCTAAGTTTTTGTCTCTTGGGAATTAATTCTCGCTGGATAATTAATGAGCATTACGTTAATGCTTTCGTTATTCCTTAAATCCGCAGAATAATGCAAAAAAATGATCGCGCGGTATTTTGTGTGCATCTGCAACTCTTGACAGGACATAAGAATAAGAAATAAGTCGAATAAGAAAACAGTTTCGGTATCGCGTTTGATAGAAGAATTTTTAAAGGTTGAGTAGCGCTTTGGTTTCCAGTTAGATTACTTTCCTGTTTGTTTTTCCCAAGCCTCGATCTTCTACAGTTAATTATCGTTTACTCCCCAAATAGCAATATTTATCGAATCACGAATCACCGTCTCCATAAATTTAAAAAAATTGTTCCCCTTTCGCCTCGCCGTTTTCATTTTGATTACGAGAAGTTAACCGTCAGAGTTTTATTTTATCTTTCGGTTTAGTTTATGTACCACTTATTCTTCCCATCCTCTTTAGTATTTTTGTCATTTTAACGAGGCACCATCTCCCACGTACGGCAATTGGAGTACGGGAGAGAAATTTTCAATGAAAAACTCTCGGTGCATTCACATTTCCAAGGCGACCTGTTTGATGGGGGCTGGTGTCATGTTGTTGTGGCGCCCTTTCGTTCCGTCCTCTCGCTTGGCCACTCTCTTCTGCGGAATAAGGGCAAGAAGGGTGGTGGCTAAAATGACGGCCTTGGCAGATGCGGCGGCCGTGACCTAGGCACGGGGTGCGGGAGCCGAGCCAATCTCTTGGCGTGCTTCCTGGATCCGCGCTAGTGATCGGGTGTCATATATAAGCTTTTCTCCTTCTCTCCACTCCGATGAATCCGTGCGTTGGAGAGGTGGGCTTTGGTGGGAAGGGGAAGGAAGAAAGGGACAGGAAAGCTTAGAATTTGGATGGTATAATGGTATATATACGTGCATACGTGAGAAACCAGCAACGTCCCTAGCATTTCTCGTAAAGTTTACGGTGCCTGTTTGATTCATTTATGATTAATTTGGGATTTGCGAGGGATTTTAATGGTCGCTAACGATTTAATGGCTCGTAATGACTTTCTGCATCCGAAAACATATCATCTTTGTTTTTATCTACGCTTTACTTTGACGCATTTGTTAAATTTTCTTCTAAGGAAGATCAAGATAGGCATAATGATTACTTCCTCCGTCGCAGTTCATTCTATCTCCTGTCAACGTTATAATGGGAATTCTTTATGTACATTTGTGTAAAACAAGTTTACTTAGGTAATATATAGGTCTTGTTTGTAACATCTCAGAAGGTTGTTACCTACATACGTAAAATAGGTTCAATCTTAATATACTAAGACTTGAAATTCTTCTGTAAAATATTGCTAGCATTTACGTAGGATAGCTCTTTCCTATTTAATTTCAGGCCGTTGTTGAGATATTAAAGGCTAAAATTATCATTTGATAGCGCAGTATGTTTATACTACTATTTGTTTTGAGCGAAAGATTAATTTCTTGTTTTTAAACGTCTTATTAAAATTATATTATATATATATATATATATATATATATATATATATATATATATATATATATATATATATATATATATAGCCGGTGGTGTGGTGGTTAGGACGCTGGCTGCCACTCGCCCGATGCTTGAAAAAGTCATCGGGTACGAATCCTGCGCGAGTAGGATTTTTCTCAAGGTCACCCGGCCCCCTGTTTGCGTGGTTTGAGGAGACCGCGCAAATTCAGCTGTTCCGTCCTTCGGAAGGGACGTTAAGCCATTGGCCCCCCTGGTGTTCTTCGTAAGAGCAGGCAAATACCGGCGCCGGGTTTCCCTCCTCCCTTCTGTGTGTAAGTCCACTGTGGAAGGCAACGGGAAACCACCACACCGTGTATGTATATTCCCTAGTCAAAACCAATTAATTAATTAATTGGTAGGACCTGTCGCAAGACAGAACACGAATGAATGAATATATATATATATATATATATATATATATATATATATATATATATATATATATATATATACGTGTCTCTTCGACGCCCCCAGCAGCCTGCCAGCTTGGTCCTCAACTTGGTGAGTGTCCGCTGGGCTTCCCTCAACACCTTGTTGCCACCCTCATCACTACCTTTTCTTTTCCTTTAGTTAATATATATATATATATATATATATATATATATATATATATATATATATATATATCCTTCGTATCGCTTTTTCGTTGTTGTATAAATTGCCCAGAAACTGTTATCAACTATGCATAAACCTTAACTAGTGCACATGAAGTCAAACCTTTTGTCAGATGATGGAGACAAGTGGGCGGTTCACGGCACGAAGGATGTGAACGTAATGCTGACAGCTAGCTCTCTCTCTCTCCGTCCGTCTCGCCCTCCCTCTATCTTCTCCCTTCTCTGCCTCTCTCCTCCGTTTCTCTGCGTGTTGTTCTACCTCTCTCTCTCTCTTTCTTAATCTGTCACTCTCCCTCTCTACCTTTCTCTCTCCCCACCTCCCTTTATAACTCCCCCTTCCCACTCTTCATATCACTCTCCCGTTGATACCCTCTTCCCCTTTCCGTCCGTCACTCTCCTCTCTCAGCATTTCTCCGGGTCTCTCCCTCACTCTCTCTCTCTCTCCCTCAATCTCTCTCTCTCCCTCAATCTCTCTCTCCCCCTCACTCTCTCTCTCTCCCTCAATCTCTCTCTCCCCCTCAATCTCTCTCTCCCTCTCTCTCTTTCCCTCAATCTCTCTCTCTCTCCCCCTCAATCTCTCTCTCTCTCCCCCTCAATCTCTCTCTCTCCCTCAATCTCTCTCTCTCCCTCAATCTCTCTCTCTCCCTCAATCTCTCTCCCTCAATCTCTCTCCCTCCCTCAATCTCTCTCTCCCTCTCTCTCTCTCTCTCCCTCAATCTCTCTCTCACTCTCTCTCTTGTGGCTGCAGTGGTGGCGCCACAACGCCCGAACCTCCAGGGCGCATGCGCCCTCCCCATCCCTCCTCCACCGCGTCGCCGGAACGATGCGCCCCTCTCCCTTTCCCCTCCTCCACCTTCACCTCCTCTCGCCACTCCCTCACCTTCGCGTAGTGCTGCGAGAGAGATCGATACTCCCCATCTCGCGCCGCCTTCAACTTCAAGCTTCAAATTTTTATTGGCTCGGAAGGAAGGAAGGGAGTAAGGAGTAGGGATTGGGAGGGAGAAGCATCGAGGAGGGGAGAGAGAGAGAAGAGGGTTCTCCTTGGGGTGCTGCATCGTTCGCGAGGAGTCTCGCCCTCTCTCCCCCTCCTTTCCCCCAACCGCCCTCTGGCGGCAGGAGGCATAGAGCCTCGCGGGAACGCATCGCCCTCTCCCTCGCACGGTGCCCTCGTGGACGCATTTCTCTCCCTCTCTGGGCGCGGAGGGGGGAAAGCAAGGGACTGGGGGAATCAAAGGAGTGGAGGGATGAAGGTAGTGGGGGAGAGCAATGGAGTGGGGGCAAGCAAGGGAGTGGGGGGAAGCAATGGAGTGGGGAGAGGCATTGGAGTGGAGGGGAAGCAATTGAGTGGGGGGAAGCAATGGGGTGGGGGGAAGCAAGGGAGTGGGGGGATGCATTGGAGTGGAGGGGAAGCAATGGAGTGGGGGGAAGCAATGGAGTGGAGGGAAGCAATGGAGTGGGGGGGCAAGGGAGTGGGGGAGGGGGCGACCACACTATCCTCCTCGGCGACGAGTTAGGGATCGATGCCGGGGTCGCCATAGCGCGATAGTGAGCAGCGATCGAACGGCGGCGTCGGAAGGATTTTGGGGCTGTCCTCCCTCCCCTCCGTCTCTCCCTCTCCCTTTGATCCCGTCTTCCTCTCCCTCCTCACCTCCTCCCCACTTTTCCATTTCGCCGGCACCCTCTTCCCTCCGCCCATCGGGCTCCCCTTCTCTCTCTCCGCGAAAACAAAAAAAAGCCCCGGATTTTTTTTCAACTCTAAAACTTAATTTGGGAACGCTTTAAACGCGCGTTTTTAAAGCGTTTATATTCCCTCGTTATATTCTCCGCCTTCCGACCGAAGCGGACGCGTTCAACTGTGCCGGTCAGCCCGATCCGTCGAATATTCTCCTGGGCTGTCTCGCGTTCTGCGAATTCTTCTCGCGTCCATTCGGGCCGCGCTTTAGGACCGGATGGAAAACACTTCTCCGTCGTCGTCGGAGATTTAAAAGGTTCATCGGGTGTGAGTGCATGCGACGGAGGAGCTCTCGTGAGTTGGCCATCTGCTGCTGAAAGAGGGCGGAAGGAAGAGAGAGAGGGGGGAGAGGCCGTCGGTGGAAGGGTTGCTGCTCCAACGGAGGCACGGAGCGTGTGAGACGCCCACGTCGAGTCGGGAGAAAAAAAAGAAATGTCCGCCTCCGAAAGCGTTCCCCCGTGTAAAAATAGGCGTATAGGGTATTTTCCGATTGATCAGTAGGTGTGTAAGGTATAATTACAGGGGTTCCGAAGCCATCTTCATCTCGGTAAATGGCCTCGCTGCCGTAGTGAGACGACGTCCTCGTAGGTGGACCATCCCTCAAACCTTCTCCGTGCCCCATTTTTAATCTCTCCCCATCTATTCTCTTTTTCTTCCTCGCATCCTTTTCCCCCTTTTGCGGCTCCCTTCGCTCCCATTTCTCTTGCTTTACTCCGGTCGCCGAGCATCTCCATTAAACTTTCTCCTCGTCCGAATCTGTTCCTCCATTTCCCTTTCTCGCTCCACATTTTACTATCCATCTCCCTTCGATCTCTCTCGAGCTCCACCCCCGCCACTCTCCCTAATCTCGCTCTCCCCCGCCTCCTTTCTCTCTCTCCCTTTTAATCGCCTTGCTCTTTTTTTCAGTTCTCCGATACTCGGACCTCATTATCGCTTTATCCCGAGGTGCGGAGTACGTTTCTTACATCCCGCGGGGGTCTTCACCGAAGGGCATTTTCGGGGATAAATCTAAACCCGTGGCCGAAGCCATCATTCGGAGGAGGCTGGGTGATTTTCGTGGACCGTCCCTCGTTCGGCGTGGGTGTAAATGGCTGGGTAGAGAGGGAGCGGCGGAAGGAGGGTGAAGGGGGAGGGGGATACGCGAGGGAGGGGCGGCGACGGGGGAGGGGGTGGAAGAGGGAGCCGTAGCGGGACCATCAGGGCGTGTGGAGTGGAGTGGTGGTCGGTTTGACGTTCGAGTGGGGGGGATGCGAGATCAAGGGAGGAGGAACGGGGGGGGGGACCCGTTTGGGAGATGTGGCAACGTCGCTGGGCCATCCGCGTTGCCATGGTTACAAACAAGTGAACATTCGATCTCGGGCGGTGGTGCAAGGAGAAAGAGGGTGGAGTGAGAGATGGGGGAGGGAAGAGAGAGCGAGTGCGACCGGAGGGGCGGAAGGGGCGTGACTGGAGGGGCGACGAGGTGGGAGGGGCGGGGAAGAGGGACTGCTTGCGCGTGTGCACTATGTCCTTCGCCCACTTCCACTCCCATCTGCCACGGCGCGTCGAAAATGATCTCCCTTAGAAAATTCTAAAATACTTGTACCATTAACGTTATGAAACCGCTAAGTTGGGAAAGAAGAGAAGACAGAAAGGGGTGAGAGGGGTTACTAAATGCGACTGGACGATTTTTTTCCGTTTCGTCTGAATAATTGTTTTGCCGTCGTCGCTTGCTTACATGCAGAAATAGCTGTGGCGCATCGAACGAAATGTTGGGCACCAAAGGGATTACGCGATTAACTTGAAATAGTCGTAAGATCGATGGGTTCGCAATTGCTCCATGTCGCTCCATTCTTTTTGAAGATATTTAACAAACTCTTTCACTATCATTTATAGAATCTAAATATGTAAATGTTTTCCTAAAGAGGTTATATTCATAAAATTTATTTGTCAGTTAAATCGAAGGAGTATTGCTGTTCCTTTTCCCATAAATGCCATTATAAGGTTCCTAATAATGATGAGTCTTACATAACGTATTTAAATTCTAAAATATGTATAAAATATATATAAAATTTGGGCTAAAAAGCATATCCTTAAGCATTATTTAAATAATAACAGATGAAATACCTACCTATGTAGTTCATTACATATCAGGAGATTTCCATCTAGATAACTTAACGATGATTAAAGTTTTATCACTATCATTAAGTTCTTAGAAAATGGCGACTCATTCAATATATTCTTCAGTTTTTCTACAGTTTGCTTTCTTTTTCGTACTGTTCATATGGTACCGATAAAAAAGTGCTCATTAAATATCAATCATCATAAAATAAATTTCTACTGAAAATCAAAACGAAAAGTTTTTCATACTTTTTCTTGTATAATTATCATTTGCTGCAATAAATTTAAATATTCTTGCGGGTTTTGTTTCGGGACATTTCTTTTCTGTTTTTTCTATCCATATACATACATATTTTGTATCAAGATAAAATTCTTTGAACAAACTTTTCATGGTTTACGTTGCCAACTGCGCCCATTTTTGTAATCTGCATTGCAATCAAATGGAAATAAATCTTAGTAGTAATTTGTAATTTTAATTAATTTTGTAAAAAGAACCTTAATTTTGCCGTTTAATATGATTTATATTTGAAATTATTTACCAAACAAAAACAGAGTAGTACGTTTTGACATATGTAATCAAACGTTTAAATACTATGTAAAAAGGCTAACATATTAATTATGACAAGCAGGTACTTTATTTTCAGCTATCAAAGTTACATTATAAATTGTTTTTCCTTGATTTTTTATTAAAAACTTATGTTAATACCCAATTATCAAGTATAATGTATTAATATTGTTATTTTTTAAATTTTATGGTCAATCAAATTATCATTAAATATCTGAAGTATAAACGAATTCTAAAAGGCCCGTGAAAACCGAATTATTTTTAAAGATTCTTTTCTTCGGTAGTGTTTGTAAAATAAAACTTTTTTATCTTGAAAAACATCGAGTGTGTTTTAATATAATTTTTTTGGTCGTTTTTGCTTTGAAATTCTGACAATACATTAACGCAGACCTATAATTTAATTAGAATAACCACATTTCTTGGATTTTCTGAAGCTTATTCGTCATTTGTGAGGAGTCACAGCTGGTATGTACAACTTGCTTCCCTAACTCGATACGCTGCAAAATTTATGAAAAATATGTAAAGCTCTCGAGAGGAATGTTTTCTTTGTTCCAATTAATACGATATTCCACATTCGAGTCCTATGTTGTACTGCAGATCAAACATATTTTCTTAAATTTAGAACTGCGCTTAAGTTAGTGCCGTCATTTGCATATTGTTTTGCACTTTCCAGCCCCGCGGATAAGAGGCAGTAAAACTCATGAATTATCTTCCCATCCTAGAAGGGATATAGTATTTACGATCTTTCAGTTTTGCCTTTTCTAGAAGTTTAAACAGCTACTTTAGATTGATTTTTTTATAACTTTTTGTTACGTAATCGCAACAAATTTTGAAAATTGAATTGAATCAATTCTTTTTCGATGCTAATCTTTCTCGGAATCCACTCTTGATAATCATTGGCCAACAAAACAAATCTTTAATCCATCAAATCAAAAGTTTGTTGGTTCTAGAATACATCAAGTGTACACATTTTTTCAACGTAATCCATGGTTTCGGCGCTTACGTTTCAGTATGTCTTGCATTTTTAAACAACTGCACTTGTATCCTTTCTCGGCTTTTATCGCAGCTAAATTCTTAGTCTGTGTGTTATTCGTTTCACGTTGCGAAGAAGAGCATTAGCCTCACTATAGTCTCCACTAAGTATGTAGTTATAAAACCGGGTCGAGTGCCATGATAATGGATATGATGTCATCTTTTCTCTCATCTTGCACACTTTCTCTGTCGGTTTGTCACTGTCGTCGTCTCATAGCCAGCGCTCAGACTGCCTCTATCGATGGCTTCCACCTCTTCCTTCCCCTTCTTTTTCCTTCCTCCCCTCCCTTTTCCTTCTTCCCCCCCTTTTTCCTTTCTCTCCTCCCTTTTCCTTCCTTCCCTCCCCTTTTCCTTCCCCCCTCTCCCTTTTCCGCCCATTCCCCTATTCTACCACGCATCGGTCATCTCATCTTCTTTCATTCCTATATCTTCTTGCTTCACAGCTAAAAGCGATACTGCTTTTAACATGTTAGTGCCATTGTCCGTCATAGTGGTGAATATTTTAAGTAAATCAGTGCTAGATTCGTGAACGGTATCAATAAAAATGTAGGCAGCATAATTCGGCGCTATTTCTTACTATTTAGCTCGCTATCACCAAGCATGGAGAAAAATACGAGTCTGTTTAGTTAAACCATAAAAAATCGTATGTATTTTCTTGCTGCAGGTTGTTCTTCTTCATTTTTCATTTACATTTAAACTTATAGTATTCAAATATCAATAATGAGGTCAGGCTCAACCCTGTGGAATTTACTCATCGAGAAAAAGAAAGAACTTGGTCACTTCCACAAATTTATTTTGCACGACCGGTTTCACTACGATCATAAGGTGATAAAATATAAAATCTTTCCATATATATAGGGAAAAAAGGGGGGAGAGGGAGACAGGAGGGTTTACACAGAAAACGAATGGAAGGTAATTCAATAAACAGTTAGGAAAAGGAAGGGGTTGGAAAAGAAGGCGAGAACAACATAGTTACAAAATGTTACAAAAAGTTACAAAAACTTTATAGTATTCAAGGTAATCTCTATAACTTGATTTTTTAAATTTTTCCTTTTTTGTAATTTGTACATTCTAAAACAAAAATTAAACGTATTTATCAAATCTAGGTAATTTTCGAAGCGACTTTTCAAAGATTTCATACCCTTAGTAATGATAAACATCAAAGGAAACGAGCAGAAAATATTTTATTTGAAGCCACTTTCATCTCCCTATAAACAATTTCATTCCGATTTTCTTAAAAGCTGACGGTTTAGCAGATTTTATCGAATAGTTTCCCTTATCATATACAAGAGGTCGGCAACCTGCGGATTCTGAGCCGCATGCGACTCTTTAAGGACTTGCGTGCGGCTCCCGACAGCACCCCTCCCTGATAAAACACCTAAAACCTTCTCGAACGAAATTGAATTCGCAAATTATTTTAATAGAAATCGCATAAAAATAAAATGTATGGACTTATTGTTAGAAGATACGTTTGTTTTACAAAGGTAATCGCAAAAAGAAAACTAAGGGCAAGGTTAAAGGGGGGATCCGGCAATGGCTTTTCTGCGTGTTATACATCATTTGAAAAAGTGGCTCTTCTTGTGAATAAAATTGCCGATCTCTTTCATATACAAAAGATAGTTTACGTATGTTTCATATATATTAGAATATCATATTTTCAACAGTTATTATTATTATTTTTATAGTTCAATATAAATCCTTTTATAAATATTTTATTTTTTAATAATAGAAATGTCTATGGTAACTCAGGTATATAGGTTTCTCTTAATCGAGACACCTGGAAGGAATATAATTGCGGTTCTCTTAAGTGGATATAGACGTTGGGAATAGTAAAGATAAAATTTGACCGATCATTCTTCAGGCTTTCATATTTAATGAATACAAGAAGTCCATAAAATACTAAAAACAATGTCAAAATCTCTTTCGGACATTATATTTTGCATGTATTTTTTAAACGAATGATTTTAATAAATGTTACTGTTTATACGCTAATATGTCTGGATCAACTGTCCATTGCTGAAGGGTAGTCGAGCGGAAAAGAAAATAACCCATTTTTAGGCGTTCTTTACCAGCGAAACGGTAATAGCAGAACGCCTTATGGGCACGTCTGGTCCGTCCGTCCGACATCTCCTAAACCGCTCGACGGATTTTTATTTAATTATGTATGAGTTATCGTTATTAAAAGTTATCGCCCAGTTATGATTTTCAACTGACTCCGTCAATTAGAATTTCCATTTTACATAATTACTTTAATAAACTTATACTCGTCTCTCGTTAAATGGCATCCGTCAAGCAACAATGAAATACCAAACTTTTCCCTCCCTAGCTCTTATATGATCTGTAAGGTATAGTTTTAAAAATGTATTCCGATAGAGAGCAACATTTACTACAAGAAAGTCCGCGAGGCCACAGAATTACGAGTTATAGTTTCGGAGATCAAAATTCGAGAAAATCCCGAGCAAAACATCGCATATTTTGTTTACATCGATCTCTAAGGCGGTTATTTCGGCAAACAACAATTAGAATCCGTGTTTTTCTATCCCACGCCTTTGTATGATCTGTGAGGTAAAGTTTAGAAAATTTAATCGGATAGAGGACAATATTTACTACAAGATAGTTCCCGAGACCACATAATTACGAGTTATGGCTTCGGAGATAAAAATTCGAGAAAATCCCCAGCTAAGCATCGCATATTTTGTTTACAACGATCGCGATGACGAATCATTCAGCAAGCAACAATTAAAAATCCATATATTTCTCTCACATGCTCTTATATGATCTGTGAGGTATATGTCCAAAAAATTATTTGGTTAGAGAACAACATTTATTACAAGATAGTCCCGAGACCATACAATTACGACTTATAGTTTTGGAGATAAAAATTCGAGAATCGCCCAATATTTCGATACCGTTTCTTACGCATTTCTCATTAAGAACGCCTTTAAAATCCCTATGTATTCCATTTATGGAGTATACTTTTCCATCTTGTTTCACTCGTCTATGCTCAAGCCGAGTTCGGTAATTCATGGCAACAATCCGATAGAATGCGATTTTAATCGCAAAAATGCTATGTTTAAGTAGAAATTCAAGAAAATACGATCAATTATCAAAATTCGGTGATAAGAATTAGAATCTATCTTTTGCCCTTAGAACAGAACAAATCTCGCTCCGATATCACAACTTTAAGATATTTTAAGGTATTAAAGAAAACATCTCTGCACGATGGATTTGAGATTTCCTATTTAAAACAAATTGGGAAAAAAAATTCCTGGAATCGAACCCGGGATTTCAATCTTCGCCAAATAAAATATAGCCCGGAGGTGGGCCTTGGAAGCACGAGCCTCATACCAAGTTCCATGAAAATCGGTCCATTGATGCAAAAGTTGTTAGTAGGGGGCACACACACACACAGACAGGACCATTTCATAAAAGTGTTTCCTTGGAAACCAGCCTAATTAAACGGCTGTCGGGTAAAATCTATAAAATGAGTAGCTGTTTTACTGATATTGACAGTATCTGATGCTATTTTCTGAGATAAAGTGGCGATGTACGTCATAGTGCTGTTTGGATATTTTCTTTCGGAGATATTTAGACCGGTAGATTTCACTTTTATGTCAAATTATAGATATCGAATGGAGGAATTAACATGATTCTAAATTTTTATGTCTACTAATGTTTAAGTAGAAATTCAAGAATATACGACCAATTATCAGAATTCGGCGATAAGAATTAGAGTCTACATCCTTTACCCCTTAGAACAGTACAAAGCTCGCTCCGATATCACAATTTTAAGATAAGTTAATGTATTAAATAATACATCTCTGCACGATGGATTTGAGATTTCCTATTTAAAACAAATTGGGAAAAAACGTTCCTGGAATCGAACCCGGGACTTCAATCTTCGCCAAACAAAATATAGCCCCGAGATGGGCCCTGAAAGCACGAGCCTCATACCAAATTTCATGAAAATCCATTGATGTAAAAGTTGTTAGTAGGGGACACACACACAGACAGGACCATTTCATAAGGCTATGTTTCCTTTAGAAACCAGCCTAATAAAAACGATTATTATAAATTTCCACTAGACTAGTGAAAATTTACAATATTCGTTTTTATTTACATTATGGAATCTTTCCACCAAGTCGAGCCTTCCCAAACGGAATTTATCTTTCATATTTATTTTAGAGTAATAATAATTCGATTATGTTGATTCTCAGCTCAACTTTCTCACTCGGATTTGTACTCTTATACTCCGCGTAGAAACTGTGCTAGTTGAGTTTTGTCTTCCCGCTATTCTTCACTACTTATATCACAGGTAATTTTATACCGAATTAATATAAAATTTTAGGCACCTGAATTGGTTTTTATAAGAAAACATATTTGTTCAAACAATGGTAATGTATACCGTAATTATTCACGTGATTTCTCCCTCCTAAAATTTATAAAGCCTCCTTGTATCATTCTTTATATGTGTGAAAGTACCGTGTCCTTTTGGTTTTGATTGCTAAGCAATAAAACCCATGCCATCATCTTGTTCGCAAATACCTAATAAACTTAGTCTTTACGCTGTTGTCATACTTAAGTGAAAATGATCCGCATAAATTTACCATTCTTCTTATATATATTTAAAATATATGCAAAAAAAGTGAAAATTTTGTGAATTACTACAGTATGGATGAGATTGCAATCGGATCTCCTCGTGTGAAAATTCGGGAGTGTGTCATAATTTGCATACCTTAATGGCATTTGATAAATAATTTTCTCTTAAGGAGAAGAAAGGACGCCAATAAAGACAATTAAGAAATGAAAAGCAAATTTGATAGGGCACATATTTAGAAGACAGTGTTTACAAAGGACGATCTTAGAAAGTAAAATTAGCGGAAGAAAAGAAAGAGGGAGAAAAAGAGTAGAAATATATAGAGATATAAAAGAGGCTTCCGGGGAGAGAGAGAAATGGAGACAGCGATTCAGCTGAAACCTGTCTTCGGACAGCAGCATGATGATGGTGATGATATACAGTATAAAACCTTTTATCCGGATTCCATTAATTCGGAAATCCAGTTAACCGGCTATTTTCAAAGCTAATGCATTTTTCAAAAATTTGTTAGGAGAAAGAAATTTAAATTTGGCGCCTCGCTAGTATTTACTTGGCTCACCACCGTGAGTTGGATGCGCTCCGGTGCTTCGAGGTTTTGTTTTTTTCAGTGCCTTGTTTGCCTGTTTACTAAATATCTCCTTTCCTATCTTGCCCCATAAAATGTCTAAAAATCAGAAGCCCAGTTGCTGTACTGGATTCAGGGTTTTCCCTGTGCACTATAAGGCCAATAATAGAGCATGGATTGTGTCTTCAATATTTATGGAGTGGTTCGAGAAAAAATCTTACTCGAAGTATAGAAATGCTCGAAACAGAAAATATTACGAAACAGAACACTTGTTCTGATAGTGGAACCAAAAGCAGTGGGCGCTAAATGACTGATCGAGTTAAATTTGGATTTATTTCTTATGAACTACGATGAAGAAAAGTGAAAAAAATATTTTATATTAATTTTATTAAATAAAGTTAACACATCGGTATTACTAAATGTTTGACCAGACCGAACAATTTTACCGATGCGTGTGACGAACTGGAACGTAGTTCTTGTTCTGAGCCCTGTTTACGAGTATATTCCAGATAACTGGAATTTCCAGATAACCGACTATTCCTATATATCTCAAGTTTACCAGATAAAAGGTTTGATACTGTGTGTGTGTGCGCGTGTGTGTGTGTAGACGCTTGGAGACTCGCGGTTTGGAAGTGAGCCAATTCACCGTTGTCCTCTCTCTCTTCCTTTCTTAGGTTGTTCGACGTCGGCGGTCAAAGATCTGAAAGAAAGAAATGGATTCACTGCTTCGAGGACGTGACGGCGATCATTTTCTGTGTCGCCATGTCAGAGTACGACCAGGTGCTCCACGAAGACGAAACCACGGTAAGAGATATTTCTTCTGTGCCACTCACACTCCCCTCCTTCACCAATTTCATCCTCGTGTCGCCAATGAAACGAAGACTTGGAATAAATTTGCATTCTTCCCACGAGGGTCTTTATCCACAGCGATCCACTCCTATTATCGATTTCCTATCCCAACTATTTCTATCGGGAAAGAACGGCTATGCTAAAATAATAATCCTTCCGCATTTTCTTAAAATGGAGCCCCGTCGTTCATTTGATATCTATCCGCTCGTTCAATTCCCGTACCAATTTGTACTATAATAGAATATTATAGCTGAGACAGTACTGTTTCTCGGGAACGCGGTTTCCTGCCGTGCTATTGGAGTCTGTAGTTCCTCGCCGTTTGGTCTTATCTACCATCTTCCTATCATTTCTGCGACCCCGTCTCTATTGATTCGTCCATCTGTCCCCTTTGATCGCCCTACAAGTCTCCCTTCAGACAGCTGAGTCGACCACGTGGTATGCTCTGACAGAATCAATTATCGCTCCTTTCACGTGATTTGTTTAATTTATCTATTTGACCCCTTTTTCCACTTTGCAGATTACTCATTTTTAAGTTTTTTTTTAATCTCTAACGGCGCTCTTCTAATTTTTTTTTAAGCTTTATATTGAAACCGATTTAGATAAATAAAGTTTTTTACGCTTTAATCATATTTGGATTGATAACCATGAATTTTGAACTGAAGAATGTTTATTGTGCAACTTTCTTTGAATTTTTAATATCGGGATGTTTTACTGAAACTTCGTACCTTTTGTATCGACCCAATAAATTCCATTAAAATTGTATTTTTCTTTTCTTTTGTGCGATTTTTGTAATAATACCGCCGAGTTTAAACATTAACATAAAGAATCTGCGCTAAACACAATGCACAAACCTTTTCACCTTCGCGTATTTTCAGGCCATACAGGCTCGTTTCAACTTGACCTCTATTCTAGGTAATAACCTATGTTATTGTTGCACAACCCGCGGCTGCCTATATTAATGTGAAGAATACTGCCAATTTAAAAAAAAAAGTCGCATTTCATTAAAATACGGCACCTTGTGGTGAAATGGCGTCTTAATTTAGTAGAAAACTATCGATTTAGTCGTATGGCTAAAAATTAATCCAAACAGGTGAGGGAAGAATTGCAGAGCAAAGTACATAAGGCACTTTTTTCTTGTTTTTGGATTATGACGTCATCATAAGATTACATCTTTGGCTGAGATCGATGGCCTCACAATATCCTTATACAGTGAAACTTTGATTTTACGATTTCCGATTTTAAGTTTTCCTCAGTTTTACGCCTTTTTCTTTTGGTCCCGGCGATTTATCCATATGAATAATGTTCAACTTTTATGGAATTTACGTTTCCGCGAATTTGCGTTTTCCTCGAACTTACGATCCACATTTAAAGTCCTGATAATATACATATATACGTTCCCGATTTTACGTTCTTAGGAGTTAAATTACCAACATCATCTCCTACTGAATTATCTTCTACCTTCCCCAATTAATGATGCTGTACTGATGTATTCCCTATCCTTCATCCTTAACCATCCTCAACAAATGCGCAATTCAAAAATAGTCACTTCTACTTACCCTGCGTTAATCAAGTTTTATAGAATGTACTAGTTTTATCAGACGTTTAGTTCAATTGATTTCGCAAAACGAATTCGAAAGAACTTGTTATACACTTAAAGTATTTTATTTGCTTATGTATTTTATATTAATTTTTATGCATACACCATTATTGAATTTAATTCAACATTTATTACGCGCATTACTACCGAGCTATTTTTGGCAATATGTGATATTTTCATTTCCATTCACACGATTGCGGCTGCACTACAAGGATTAGAAACGACCAGGAAGTCTTTGTCAAGATATGATGCAAATGACAGTGTATTGGTGATGAGAAATGAGATTTAAAATGAATTGTATTGGTTTAAAGGAACGGAGAAAAGGACAAGGTAGAAAAGAGCTGCAAAAGCAAATTACAAAAGTGCTTTTTTATAATGTGCACCTAAATTTTCGGAATCTTCGACCTCCTCCCCCTCCTAAACAAAACCCTAAATCAATCAAAAGTTATTTAAAACATACCTTCCCGCAGTTAAGTAGTTGCACTATGATCTTTATCCCAATTCAAAAATATATTAAACGTATTTACTCTTCGCTTTTACAGTTGCAGCAATGTAAACAAAACGGAACTTTACCATAGAAACGGATCCTTATAGATAGTTCATAAGGCTTTTTTCTTAATACTGCTTCAAGGCAAACAGACTGACGAAAGGAATCCAGATCATTACGGTTCATTTCTGTCACCGGCCAAAACTATCCTGAAAATCTTAGCATCGCAGCTCTTCTCGATGCTTCAAAATTTTTCGTACGGACAGACAAAATGAAAACATAAGAGATTTAAAAAATTGCTAACACAAGTCTATACGATTTTTTCAGAAACAATAATTAAAATATGTAATATATATATATATATATATATATATATATGTGTGTGTGTGTGTGTGTGTGTGTGTGTGTGTGTGTATATATATACTAATAAAGCTCATTACTGGCTGTATTATAGTATTCGTACAATTATTTGGCATAACTATAATAATCTGTGTAATATTTTTCTACTTGGTAGTGAATTTAAATTTTCTCGATTTTGTTTTTTTTATTTGGCCCTTCAAATACGTAAAACCGTTGTTTCAATGTATAATAATTCTCAAGTGTCCATCTGTCTGTCACGCCCTTTTTAGACACTCAGATGGGCTATAAATCTGAAATTTGGTAGTATGATAGGGTATGTACATCCGATGGGAAAAATCGAATTTTCCAAAAATGTCAAGTTTTAGGAGATTATTTTCGACCGCATTTTAGCATACTTTCCAGAATGGAAAAATTAAGCAAGTTGTACACTATTACAGGTATTAAAAATTATCTGGCATAATAAATGAGATTTCCATTGATGTTAAAACAGAAGAGTTATCTGATTGCGTGTCATCTCACATATTAACCCTTCAAGAGAAATTTTAAAAATATTTCCCTGATGAATCTGACCCTCGCAACGCTTACACATGGGTTTTAAATCTATTTTCTGAACATGATGATAACCAGTTGTCATTTGAAGAGGTACAGTTACTAATTGATATAGCATCAAATGTCCAATAAAAAATTTAAAAAACAACTCTATACGACTCGAAATATTTTAAATAAAGATTAGAAACGAATACTTTGAACTGAGTGATAAGGCCCTGTAGATTCTCCTTCCATTCAGTTCTACGTTCTACTCAGGATTTTCAGCTGTGGTCGCTACAAAAACAAAGGACAGAAATCGTTTAAAACTGCAGTCAACGTTAAGGTTATCTCTGACTTCTTTAGCTCCAAATATTAATGAACTAATGCAGGATATTAAAGACCAAGGTTCTCATAATGTTTTATTTTTATGTCACCATCCTTATGTATTACGTGCATAGTTCAGAAATAAAATACATTTTGTAATATGCTTATCATGATGTTTGTTTGTAAAACTATTTCACATTTAAAAATTTTTCTCCTGTACATATGTTGAAAATAATTTTTGGAATAAAACAAAAATTATCAGGTGATCTTCCGACAGACAGAAACCTGTGTAATATACTGGAAAATGGTCAAATAAACTACGTAACCAAGTACCTCCTTTTCTTAAACGTAAGTAAGTAAGTAAGTAGTAAGTAGATTTGTGAAGTAACGAGGTGGTCCGCAGGGCCTGAAAGGGTTGCTGAAGTAGTCCGCGGAGTTCAAAAGATTGGGAAACGCTAGTCTAGTACATACACGCGTTATTTTTGCCACACAAATACACGTGATCAATTTAATATTCCATTCGAATGTATTTGTAATATTTTATAACCCTAAATTATGAAATTTGGGAACACTAAGAGCTACTCATCCGCGGTGATTATAAAGCTATTAAAGCCAATATAAGTATTAAATAAATGATTCAATGGAAATTAGGCATCATAAGTTCCCTTTGGATAGTCTTGTTCCATTCTAATACCCCATAAGATAAGCATGGAAACCTGTGCAAGTACTTATAAAATTTTATTTTTAAATTAGTTAAAATTGAGGTAGAAACTGGAAACTAAAACACACTTATAGTTTAAGGAATTTGGTTTATTATTTTTAGACTAAATTCAAATCCATGTCGAATTGATGAGAAAATTTGTTTTTAATCGGAAAAAGGACATTTTCGACAATGAAAAATATCAACTACCACGGCAACGAGTCCAATGCTTTTAAATGGGAATTGGTATCCTGTATTGTTATAGCATCGATTTAATGCTTTTAATGGGAATTAATGGCGTCATATTTGAATCGTTAATTTAACTAGAAGTAGTTTACACTCGAATAATTAACTCTGAATAAAAGTGTCAATTAGTGTTGCCAATATAGGGCATTTATATCTTATAAATTAAATACGATCACGGCTAATATCCATTGGATTTCCACGAAATCGGCGATTTCCATCGCCTGCTATATTTTTGTTTGATAGGAACGTATGTATTCGATCCCTATAATTCACGGCTAAATTTGTTTTTTCATTAGCATTGGAAATTAATCAAGTGAAAGTTATCATAGAAGGTACAATAAGAAAACTTCTATAACAATTCTTTAATTTCGACCAAAATATAACCGTTATGTTATTCCTCCTTTAAATACCTGTATGTACATTTTGCTTTCTCTTCAACTGAACATTTGCATGCATCAATTAAGCCAATTATACTTATTAGATTATAATAACACTCTCCATGTCATACCAACACTTTTTATCGCCAAATTCTGTTTCGAAGTCCGGGAACTCATTTTGTTTCGTAGGTTTGACTTTAAAATATTCCCGTGACAAATTAAACCCACAAAATCAGCCTTTGTATGGGATAACGTATGGGTAAGCTAAGTTTGAATATATCTTCAAATGTGTTTCCACCGGTTGCATTCCTAGGGCTTGCAATTCCTGCCCAAGGTTTTAATGCTTTTGAGATCCATTACCACGTGACATGATGCAGTTTCTTCGACTGGAAATCAATTCGAGTGAAATAACTACATTTTAAAAATGTTTCCATAGATTGTTTATTATGATTATTTCACAAAAAATACAGTTGCGAAATTTGTCTGCAAAGGGTGCGGAAAAAATTTATTTATTTGGGTAAAAGATGGGAAGACACGAAATATTGTATACCATCAGGCATTACAATAAAAATTAACTTGGTTCATTACTTTATTTTTTTCTCAAATCTTACTTAATATTTTTTGTCTTGACTTAAACACCCGACCAACGCCGGGTATTTTCAGCTAGTATTTAGTAATTAATCGGTTTGTAAGTTTCCGTAGCTCATTGGTTTGTGTATTGTACTGATAATCCGTAGTCCTGGGATCGATTTCCACAGGAAACATCTTTTAATTAAAAAGTATTTTATGAGCCAGCAGTAAAGATAAAAATAACAGAGAAGTATTTTATAAGCTCCCAAATTTTGAAGTTGCGAAGCAGCGGATAATTCACTAGTAGTCTATGAATTCCTTTTAAAATCCTTATATCAATGCTATGTAATAATATTTTTCCCATTCAAAAGCAGTGAACTCGTTCCCATGGCAATTGATGTCCCATATTTAGAAATTGAAAAAATTCTAGATCCAGCAAATTTATATTATGTTTAGATCTCAAGTAGACTTCCCTATCCGGAAAATTTGACTACTGCAAGTTGCAAAATTCAAGAGATATTGCACGAACAGACGAACGGACGGACAGATAAATCGAATATATGTGATTGTTTTTCAAATAACGCGCTAAAAATGAACACTTGAGTAAACAAGATGGAAAGGTATACTCCATAAATGGAATACACAAAAGCGTTCTCTATGGAAAATACATATGATACGGGAGCGAAACATTGGGCGGTTCTTGAATTTTTATCTCCGAAATGATTTGCTCTCGCGGACTTTTTTGCGGCAAATGTCCTGTCTCCGAAGAATGATTTTAATGTATACCTCACAGATCATATAAGAGCATGGGAAAGAAAAATATGGATCTTTAATTATTGTTCGCCGATAGAATTGACGTAGCGATCGATGTAAACAAAATAGGTGATGTTTTGCTGGGGATTTTCTCGAATTTTTAACCCCGAAACTATAGCTCGCAATTATGTGGTTTCGCGGACCTTTCTGTGGTAAATGATGTCTTCTCTCCGAATACATTTTTAAATCTATATACCTATTACTGAACAAAATAGCGTGGGGGAGAAAAATATGAATTTTTAATTATTGCTTGTCGGTAAAACCGTCTTAGCGATCGATGCAAACAAAACCTGTGATATTATGCTTGGGATTTTCTCGAATTTTTATCTCCGAAACTATAACTCGTGGTCTTATTTTTTGTAGTAAATTTTGCTCTCTATCCAAATATTTTTTAATTCTATACCTTAAAAATCAGCTAGGGAGAGAAAAATATCATATTTAATTGTTGCTTGACGGATTCCATTTAACGAGATACGAGTATAAGTTTATTAAAGTAATTATGTTAAGTGGAAGTTTTGATTGACGGGTTCATTTCAAAATCACAATTGGGCAATACATTTGAGTAAGAATCACTCCTACCTAATTTAATTAAAATCCGTCCAGCGGTTTTGAAGATAAAAGTTACGACAGACGGACGAGGCGTTCCGCTACTACCACTTCGCTAGTAAGGAACTCCTAAAAATCAGTACAATATACATGAGCAAACTTTCTCATATACGTATGCGCCTGGTCTTACAAAACTCTTTCCCGACTGGAAGGAAATCCTCCTGCTACAAAAACAACAAAACCGCGGAATGTCTTCTGCACGTAAATGATATTAATATGTATATTGATAACTTCATATATGTGGAAATCGAACTTCATAAATAGTTATACCTTAAATATTGAGTATTGTGAGGATTGGCGAAGCCTTACAGACACTGAAGCGTAAGATAGACGAAGATTTTGAGAGAACTGGAGAGAGCTGGGTGGTAGATGACCATAAAAATCTATGTATTATAATGTCGCTGGACGCTATATAGTTATTTTTTTAGAAAGATGGCTTATGCATTATTGTTAATGACTTAATGGTCTACAGAGGCGTAACTGGGAGATATGGCGCCTATGGCAAAATTTTAAGGAAACGCCTTGTTTACGTAGAATATGATTTTTGCTACATTTCCTTAAAGAATATTGGCGTTTTTTATTAACAATAGCTTAAATATTTGAGTATTAAATTAATATTTATATATGGAAAATTAAACTTTTGGCATTTTTGTGGGAACGTTTGGCGCCATTTGCAAGCGACACCTATGGCAAATGCCACCTTCGCCATACCCTAGTTACGGCACTGATGGTCTATAACTAGCGAATTTTAATCAAAATCGTAGGAGCCGTTTTCGAATAAATCGACAATTTGTGAAAATCAACAAGAATAAACTACCCTTCATTGCTGCGCTAAATCTAGGCTAGAATTCAGCGTATATATTTTTTAAATCGACGTTTATTTTCCCGAGAGATTTTCGACGAATATCGACGTTTAAAATTACTACTACTGGTAGTTTTCGACGTTTATTTTCTTAAAAATCGACGCTTATTTTTCCTAGAAATCGGCGACCAATATCGACGTTTACTAGGTTTAGTAGTTTTCTAAGTTCATATTTCTTAAAAGGCGACCACTACCATTGTTTATTTTTCCTAAAAATCAACGACGTACATCATTTAATTGCGCATTTTAGTTTTTTACGTTTATATTTTGGCTATAATAATCCTAGAGGTTGATTAGACAGAAATACACACAAAAATCAACGTTAATATTTCTTAAAAGCGATATCTAATATCGATGTTTATTTTAATAAATTTCATAAATTTGAATTCCTTCTAATTAAGTTTGACTAAAAGTCTGCAAATAAAAAGGCTTCTTTTATGCTGCTTTGTTTATTGTTATCTCTATTTTGGCGAATGTGTTGTTGTTAACTTCGGCCACCAAACTGGAACAGTTAATTTTTTGCAATAAATCAGAAAGTATATTCTACTCGTTAATTCGCGCCCCTTATTCACTAAATCCTGATTATTAGTGAGAAATTAATGTGACGTAAATATAATGTACAACCTAATGTATGAATGAATATTTTTATGAAAAATATATCATCTTCTTGAGTAATAAACGACTATGAATGCGGAAAAAAGCCCCGAGTGCGTATATGGAATGACTGCAAAAGAAACTAATTGTAAGCACGTGGGACATTCTCAGATGGATTATATAAATTTTATGACAGGGTACTTTTGGAAATGCCATAAGGCCACCTTACGATCGGTAATAATTTTTCAGTCCGAGGAAACCTTTCATTTCACCTCTTGGAGGAGGTCGGCAGCTAATGTCGCGCAGAGGAAGCAATAGACGTCTCATGACTTTTCGGTAAATGTAGTCCAAGGTGCGCATTGATTATCGGATCTTGCCGAAGGTAAAGAAAGAGCACAATAAACCGACAATAATATTTTGTCCTTTACCTTTGGATTCCACGGCTGCTCGTGTGCCCTTAAGGCAGTGACATTAGGAGGCAAATTCCGAATGTTGTGTGGCCGTTTGGTATGACAAATACAGACTGTCTCTACCATTTTGGATGTTTGGTGGTAAAATATGTTAAGTTTGAGAGCGGATAACAAAGTTTTAAAATCATGACGCATACATTTCGTAGAAAATGTAGCGATGAAAATCTACACTTATCGACGACAATTCATTTTCATCTTATTTAATTTTTTTAAAATTCGTTGTTTATCGGCATTTATCGATTTAAATCGAATCCCACCAAGCCTGGCTATATCGTTAATCTCTTCATAGTTTCTATTCTGAATAATAGTATGCCTGAATACGAAATATCAATTGATTTCGTTTATACCACTTAAGCTCTAGAGATGCGCAGAGGCAGACAGGCGGCAAGGCGAAGACCACTTTTATAGACTCGGGGACACCTAAAACGTACGTTTCCGTCAAATCTCGGAGTCTATTTTTTTCGCGATTTCAATCCTTTCTCTGTATATGCGAAAGTAAAATAGCCTCGTTATGGCTTTTGGAGATACCTATGATAATATTTATTTTCTTAGTTTTTGTTTCTCATGTACTTATTTTTTAATATGGCGTCTTGCTATGATAACTCCATCCCCCCCACTCATTGATTGATAAAATCACATGCCATGGATGCGTATTATTCTCCTACTACTCGAGGCGCATGAGCAAATCAAAGTCAAAAACTCCACAAAGTGATGCACAGATTTCGTTGCCATCAGGGCCATCGGAAGGGAAGGCCGAATGGGCCCTACCCCAAATCGCACACCAGGTGCCTAGCAATAGGCGAGATATTTTCCTCCTCAAACTACCAATGATTCCAATGATCTT
Organism: Tanypteryx hageni; assembly: GCA_028673005.1. Lineage (NCBI taxonomy): Eukaryota > Metazoa > Arthropoda > Insecta > Odonata > Petaluridae > Tanypteryx > Tanypteryx hageni. The sequence goes on along the minus strand of CM054112.1, from coordinate 226,187,887 downwards.
TTTGGCTAAACCACAGATAATTCTAAACCCTTCTCGATAAAATCGGAGGTTGATATGACGAAATTGTGTACTGACTTAGTAAAAGCAAGATTTTGCAGTCTTTCTCCTCTCCATTCGAATAGATGAGGAATATCTCTAACATTATAAATGAATCACGCACACATTATGAATAAGAAACTTGGCTTTTTAACGAATATTTCAGGACATTTGAATTAAATGAGTCTCAGAATGCAGGGAAAAACATTTAATATCAGAACTTGTTAACAATGTGGCAGCTTTCCAAGTTAAATAGTCTTTATTTCACCAGCAGCTTTTTGAATAGATACACTTGTCGCTTTCCCAACTGTGAGACTATTTCTACAAAATAAGATGAACAGTCGTCAGTATGCCAGACATCCAACGGCCATTTATAGAGGGATTTACGTACTTAGAACGGGAAAAAAACGTTTGCCAGTCCTTTTGAAGTCTCGTATAAAGACGCTGACTGCAGTTTACAACTCGAATTCATTGACCTTCAGAAAAGTGTCAAAATTCAAGGAGGGAAAACTTATATAAGTGCCTTATTAACAACTCCTAGCCCAATCTACTATAAAAGGCAGCTGTATTCGCAAGTTTATTCGAAGGCACTTATATTTGCGAACAGGCTTTCTCGTTGATTAAACTTAACAAATCAACACATCGGAACTAATTGGTAAATGAAAATCTGACTTCGATTATGCGACTGAGCGCAACAAGCATTACACTTGATTTGAAACATTTATCTTCGGAAATTCATGCTCGGAGGCGCATAGAAACGTGATGAAGTTCAGTAGTATAGATTGTAGTATTTTTCAATTTTAGTTAGGATTTAATGAGTTTAGTCATAAGAACTTATTTAGGCAAAGTGTTTACGCATTTTAAATTCAGTTATCAGAATTATTTCTGTACTACTTCCATTCTGAAGGTAATTAATATCAAACTGTGTACTTCGGTTCTTCTTGATATACATAAATTTTAAACTTTCATATTGCGGCCCGCAGACTCGAGGAAAATTGTCACTGCGGTCCTTTGATATAAAAGGTTGTGCATCGCTGCCTATACCAGTGGTTCCCAGCCTTTTTGTAGGCGCGGCACCCTTTCAAAGATAAACAGAACTTCGCGGTACCCCAGCCTTCAAGCAATGTTTTTATATTTTCACAAACGAGTATTACAACCTTTGGACATCCATTTGTTGGTATCACACCCTAATCAATTCATTAGAGATCAAATCAATGTCCTAGTTACCTGTAAACACATCCAAATCGTTGATATATTTACAAAACTAATTCAATCGCGGAACCCCTAAAAATCAGGTGCGGCACCCCAGTGTTCCAGGGCACCCAGGTTGGGAACCACTGGCCTATACAAATAAGAGATTTCTTGAGAATCTTGCACAGGCGACATGCTATAGACATACGGAATCTCAAAAAAGCGCATTTTCAGACAGATCCCTAAAGCCTGCGTATTTATCAAAATTTTTATCTATCCTTTAAAACAAAATTCACCTGAATTATTTTTCCTTTTTTAGAAGTTTGTCGCTAGTAAAAATGTATTTATACACGCTGCATTAACTCCTTGGATCGTTTATGCTCAACTGACACAGTTTAATTGCTTTAGAAAGAGTTATGATGATATTTTTTCCTCCAAAGTAATGCTTCTTTCTTTTTAATATAATAATATTTTAGCGCTCCTGTGTATTTATTTTGTCGTAAATAAGTATTCCTTGAGCACTTATTTGAAATCTTTAGTCTGGAAAAATGTTAAGAACTAATATAGGGTCGTTATACGTAAATAACAGCATAATTCTCTGCTGCATTGCTAATTGAATCCGTCATTGCATTTTAAATTACAAGTATGCATTTTTGTTATATTCATGATATTTCGAGTCTTCCCGAATTTAATTAATATCTTAAACAAACAAATTTATTTTGTTTTGTTAATTTATAAGTCCTTGATTTGATCTTACAATGAAGGCTATGCACGTAATTCAACATAGTAATATTAATGCCTACTGTTGAAGTTATAAACTATTTGTTTTCCTCTAAGAAGTCCGCGAATGTGCATTTGTCTCAAGCTTCTTGACTTATCTAAGACACTTCGTAGTTAAGTTTCCATTTAAGGAAAAGAGCTAATGCAGTTTGTGTCATTGTCTGTGTTTCTCTTAACAATAACTTTATCGCCCTTTTACCAATTTCAACAAAAATGAGTAGTTGATTTAAATATGGTTACGTACATTCTTTTTTCTACCAGTTGGAAGCACTTTCCAACGTCTACGTAAAACAAACCGGCTAACGAAAAGGTTGAAATAAAGACTAGAATCGTGCGTATTTTTTATTAAGTTATGCCTCATTAATACCATCATTAGTTTCGTTAGGGATGCCATTTTGTAATGTGATATAAATCTAACGAAAGAAATAATTTTTTCAAAATATGTACACCTAAGGTTGATTTTTTATCAATTTTTTGGTCAGCCGTAATTGTTCTCGTGCTTAAGCGGATTATTGCCAATGAATAAGTAGGCTATAAGGCGAAATAAAAGTGCAATAAATGTAAAAAGGTTTCTTACATAATTCAATTTTCAGAGAGTTGTTATCTTTTTAAATATCACGTTTTTTTCCATTAAACTTCTTGATGAACGTTTCGGAGATCATGCCCACTCCAATTTTACAGCTACGCGTGCGTGCCCACGTTTCGAGTCATTCTTAAAATAATTTAAGACCGCCCTTTTTATAAATTGTTATTTTAAAATAGCTCTTTCTCTCTCTCGATCTTAAGAATTTGCGTTTTTTATCCATGATATTTGAAATTTAATATTACAATAATTATGATAAATTTTGCTATGCAACAAATCCGTAATGTCTATATTTCAAGATGTTCTCATGTTGTCTTGTAAAACTTAATTAAAAAGGATTTTTAATATCGCAGGAGTTACCTTTACCACCGAATTCAGCCTTGTTGCCCTGATAGTTACTTCTTTGTGACGTAAAAACCAAAGATACTTTCGTTGATTTCTTGGGTTTAGAAAATATATTTTTGATTTTACGTGTAACTGTTTAGGAACTCTGGCATATGTAAAATAGAAGAATAACAATCATCGGAGAATATCTCTGAGAATCCCTTGTATCGAATGTATTAATCTACAAACCATATATTTGAATGGCCCACCTGAATGTGCCTTAATATATTTCGAGTGATGTGCATAAACTGTTTAATATATTATATCATGTTATCATGGTTTATTTATCAGAAGTCATCCAAAAGTATATCTACTCTGATTTTATTAGCTTCTCATCATTTGCTTTTCTTCCTATTATTGAATGGTTTTGCAAGTTAAGATATATTAAATCCTAGCGTAATTGCCAGGGCTTTGCCCTGGGTTTATAGTTGGGCATTTTCATGCACATATCATTCGATAATATTTTCACTCAAACTCAACGTACTCTCATGGAAAGTGGCCAATATTCCCCTTTAATTGGTATGAACAAATTAATTATAGACTCAAATTTAATACCTCCCTCTCCCCCCCAAGAAATCAAAGTTCTGACACCGAGGTGCATATCCTCAACGTCTCTTTAGTATGTATACCAAGTCCCTACGTTTCTTGGTTCAACATTGATATTGCTGGAGGATAAATCGGTTGCTGAGATATCTTCAAACAGAGTGCTTTTCGTAAAAATTCGCCATAGTATTATCGACTATTAATGTATTTGCTTTGAAATCAGAAAATTATTTTACCTTATACATATTGTGGTAGCTCGGCTTTTTAGATCCCTTCCCTTCTAAACATGTTCATTTCGTTTTGCCATTCTATACCCGCCCTGCAAACGAAATTTCTTATTGAAATCGGTTCAGCCAGTATCTTCGAAATTCATAGTTACAGAAAAATTATAATCTTGATATTGTGGAAGCCCTGTTTAGTCGACTAGGTTGAAATATACTATTTGGGTTATTTATTTATATGAAGATTATACAGACCACAATGGGTTATGATCCATGCGGACAGCTCCCTAAAAATACGTGTAAATTAAATATTATTTTACCTCTAACTGTGGTAGCACTACTCTTAAACTCTGCTTTAAAAATCTTGATTTCATTATGGTATTTTGTAAAAATCATATATATGAAATTTAGTTGACATCCGTTGAGCCAATTCCTTAGTTACTGAAAGAGTAATTGTGGCACCGCTGTTTAGTTGATCCGGTCCAAATATGCTGTTATGGTTTTACACATGTGTACATAATAAATATTATAATTTGGTTAATATTGATGCGGACAGTTCAACACAAACAATAAAAAGAAATGTTTTATTACTTTTATTGTGGCAGCCCTGCTTTCTATATCAATCCTAAAAATCTTGATTTCGTTTTTTTATGTTGCCCAACTTCATACAAAATTTAGTTGCAAACGGTTGGGGGCATTTCCTTCCAAATTCATAATTACCGAAAAGTTTAACTTTTCAATTGTGGCACCCCTACTTAGTTAATCGGATCAAAATATATTATTTTGATGATGAATTTATGTGAAGATTCAATGTACCAAATTTGGTTGAATTCGGTCGGCCAATTCCTTCCAAAAGCATAATTACCGAAAAGATTTAATTTGCAATTGTGGCACCATTGCTTTATCGATCCGGTCCAAATATGTCATTTGGTCATGAATTTATATGAAGATTCAATGTACCAAATTTGGTTGAATTCGGTTTCGCCAATTTCTTCCAAAAGCATAATTACCGAAAAGATTTATTTTGCAATTGTGGCACCACTGCTCTATCGATCCGGTCCAAATATCTCACTTGGTCATTAATTTATGTGAAGATTCTATGTACTAAATTTGGTTGAAATCGGTTTAGCCAATTCCTTCCAAAAGCATAACTACCGAAAAGTTTATTTTGCAATTGTAGCAGCCCTGCTTGCTCGATCCGGTCCAAATATGTCATTTCAGTCATATATTTATGTGAATATTCTATGCCAAATTAGGTTGAAAACGGTTCAACCAGTTCTTCCCTGATATATGCGTACGGTCGGACGGACATCGCCGAAATTTGGACCTACCGGTCCATGGGGAACCCTCGAAGTCGTGAAATTTGGTTCGGCTCTTACATTACGATCCTTGACTCCGTAGACCGATTTTATTCATTTTAGACTCGAAAATGTGTCTCATCAAAACATTGATATTAGTGGAGAATTCATCAAAATCGGTTGCTTAGATATCTTCAAATCTTCCTCGGGCCTCCTTGTCCTGATTTGAAATATTTTTGGCACTGCAACTCTCATTACTGCCAAATTTTGAAGCTCCTACGTTTATTTTCTGAAGAGTTACGACTGCCACTGACACACACACAGACAGCTTCTTTTATTATTATAGATCCAGCTTACAGAAGCCTTTTACTCTCTCAGTCATCAACCTTACCTTTGACATTGTAGCATAGAAAACTTCCAACCCCACCACTTTGAAATAGTCCGATCTGTTCGTACATAATAAAAGATAGATCCAAAAATAACTGGATTCCCTTTTCTCAATTTTATTTTAAATTCATCTATATTTACGCGTTCCTGTGATAGTCAAAATTTCATTCATTATGTTACCACTTCTTTGTATTCTTTTAGAGCTAATTAAACTCATATTTGCTAAATGAATTAAATGATGGTTAATGGCTAAATTTCGAAAATAATCGATCATCATTTTGATACCATTCGACGTCATATGAAATACTCCGTATTTTGAAATTATTAAATTTCTTTTGATTATCCTGTTTTTTCCATTAATAAACTTGCTAAATCTTTTAGATTATATATTCGCAATGTATAATATTAATGGTTTCATATTTACATAATTTCTTATATTTAAATTAAAAAATAAAATGTGAATTTCTTCTGAAAAATCTTTGTTCTCAAGGCAAATGTCAAAAACATCTTGTCCTTGCCATTTATTCTTTTGTTATCTTCGAATTTTCTGACACGAAATCGAAAATGCAAATATAGGAATTAAGTGTGCTATGATTCATAAGAATGACGATTTATTAAGAATAAATGTTTATTAGTTTTACTGATGCACGTTATTAACAAGGCTGATAAAAGTAAAATATTTTATTTAATTTATAAATTATTCTTATGAACACGAAATTCTTAATCAAATTTTTTTATAAACGGGGTGTTCCCAATAAAATTTTCTTAGGCGATTCAGATTTTGTTAAATCTGACACGTTGAAACTAAAATCCTGTGATCCAGATACATTGTGTTGGAGTTTAAAATTGAGAGGTATAATCTTATTTCGTAAATGGTTAATGTTTCGTATTACCGCTTATTGATGTGTCAATTATTGTATTATATTATGCATAGAATGTTTAAAGAGAGAACATTTTTGTAAGGAAGTAGTCCAAAATGAACCCTACGAGTTTCTAATATTTCATTCAAATTCCGTATTTCAAAATACAATAAATATAAGTAAATAAAATGTCACACAAATAACTAGAAGTGAAGGGTAATGTGTAATAAAACAAGAGAATTCATTAATTAGGTGAAACATATTCGGAATGATATGGCGGTGGAGTGAGTTTTTTATGTGAACGTTAAGGATTTCCATGGGAAAAAACTTTTGAATGAAACCTTTTGTTAGCTATAAATAGAAAAGTAAATATTTCCCGATGTCCTTCATGTCCCTTATGCGTCAGATAACGTCTGAGAATCGCTTTTCTTCTTAGCCACTAGCAGTCCATTAATCGCTCATTTGCCACTTGTAATATTTCCTCCTCATAACTCCATCTTATTCCCTGCCTCTCTCCCCCTCTCTTTTTTGTCCTTCGTTCCTGTCACTGCGTTCCCGCCCTTTCTCCCTCTACTTTCTTCTGCCCTCCCCTCAGGAATTCCGTGCTCTCTCCTCCCAAGTCTCCCTCCTCCCCCTTTGACCTCCCTCCTCCCCCTTTGCCCTCCCTCCTCCCCCTTTGCCCTCCCTCCTCCCCCTTTGCCCTCCCTCCTCCCCTTTGCCCTCCCTCCTCCTCCTTCGTCCTCCCTCCTCTCCATTCGCCCTCCCACGCCTTCAATCCCCTCCCCCCTGACCTCCGCTGTTATCCTCCATTTCCTCTTTTTCTCTCTCCACTGATATCCTCTCTCCTCCACCCTCCTCTACTATTCTCGACCCCCCCCCCCCTCCATCACAAACTCCTTTCCGAACCCCACTCCGCCTTCCCCAGCCCCTCCGTCCTTTTTCTTAATTTCCAATCGCGCACGCAGGCCATTGTCTCTATCCTCACACCCCGCCTCTTTCTCTCGCTTATGTGTTACTCGGAATGGAAGTGGAGAGCTGGGCTCCGGTAGTGTTACCTCCGACCCCCTCCTCCTCCTTTTCCTCTCTCCTTCCTGTCATAACATATCTCCGCGATCGCTCGCTCCTAGGCCCGAGCAACTTCTGCCCCAGCCTCGCCCTCTCCCTCGTGGTGCCAAAACGGATGTATTCCAAAGCCGCCAGCGGAATCTCTCGGGAAACCTCATTTTCAATATGAGGCGCCCATTATGCACATGGTTTTAGTCCCTTAATTACTCGAGGCGCCGGTGCTCCTCCCTCCACTCCCTTTTTCTCTTTCCTCCGCAATTACTCTCTTGGGGCGACTTTACCTTCACCTCCAATTCACCTTTCCTCGTCTCTTTCCTGTAGTGCTGTACTCCCTTCGAATAATCAAACTGGAACCAGACATGCCGTTAATAATTCTTCATCTACTATTTTTTTAATGTCCCTAGTCATTCCTCTTTTTTCGCACCCGTCCCGCTTCTTTCGCCGTCTCTCTTAGCTGTCCGAGGAAATTAAGCTGATTTTCGTCCTAAATTACTGCTTCGATGCATCTAGAAATAGAGTTATTATTTGTACATTTGGGCACCTAGCACAAGTGCATTTCCCGGTGGCATTTGATGATATCGAGTTTAACCCATTCGTCTAATTATTGCCATGAATGAACAGCAACAATTTAAATATATCCATCGAAGGAGATTTTGTGGCCGTCCATTGTTCACATCTTGGAGCTCACCCAACGAATTTTCAATGGCTAACACCAATTGTGTGAGAGAGACAGTCGTTGAATTTTTTGGAGTAGGCGGGAAGAGAGGGGTCGGAAGCTGTTTCATTTGAGTCGGCTGCTTTGCTATTAATTGTAGACCTTTTCACTTGGCGTGTTTTTGTTCTTTAAATCAGAGACGGCAAATTATTTTTGTGTCGCGTGCCAAGAAAGTAATGTGAATCGTCAGAATTTTTTCACGTGCCACTGGCTTGTCCCTTCTCTAAGAAGCTCCATATTTTGTACAGAAAATACAAGATTACGCGTGCCACATATTTGCCATCCCTGCTTTAAATGTTCAATAGAAGATTGAGCTAAATCTTAAGAAACGTATAACTCCAAAGCTTCTAGATGCCAAAAAACGATCCCATCATTGCTACGATGGAGCAACTAATTCGTATAGCCATCGGAGATTACGTCATGAAAGACTGGAAAACTGATTAAGCGATATTTAGAAGAAAAAAAAATTCAATTATACGTCTTTAGCGGGTAATTTTTGGTCTATATTTCGTTCAGAAATCACGTTAACCGCGCTTCCAATGGCTAATATAAGATGGAAATTATTCCCATTAAAGGGATGATTTCTAATTCTTTGTATTCTTTCAGTACTTTAAAGCCATTTTGAGCTGGTCTTCCCTCGTAGATAATGCTGCAATGGCTAACCTCATTCTCGCGCTTATGCGGTAATGATGCAGAATGTTTGCACGCATAGTAGTTAGGAGATAGCAGCTCGAAAAAATTAACGTTTCGCGGCATTCAGTTAATCGCGTAGTAAAATGTGGGATATTTCGTAGATTTAGTGGTCGGCTCGGGAACACGTGTACGCATAAATATATAAGGCGCGTGGATATTTGCCTGTGGACCGCGTCCGTCCAATGGGCGTGGACTTCGGTGGAAGGCTAAACAGGAAACCGGCCTAATCTCGGAACTGTTTGTTGATTCCCTTTATCTCGTGCGTGTACGTGCGCGTTACTCCTCTCTCTCTCCTCTGACGCTCCCTTTGCCATCATAAATCCATGCTATCTCAAATACTCAATGCCTCCTTTAATTTTTACCAAACGACGAATTTCATTCGTACCTTGAATGAAGATTTCTCGCAGCTGGAATTTTTTCGTGGGCTATTTGTGGTTTTTGAGGTTTCGCTGCGTTAAGAACCTCCTTCCCTCTTATCCTTCCCCTCCACCTCCGTCTCTCCCTCTCCCTTTCTTTATCTCCCACACATTTCTCCCCTCTCATTACTTTCTTCTCCTTCCCGTATATATTCCTCTCTCTCGCTTCAGCCGCATTGCAGCGAGCTCTTTCTGTAACAAACGCGGCAAAAACTTATACCGTGAAAAATCTCCGATCATTTTCCCGCTGCGTTCTGGATCGAAGTTGTAATTCACCATAGATGCTAGATTTTGACGAAGCGATCAGAAACAAATTTACAAATTGATGAATGTCTTCCGAAACTATTATATTCAGCGTTATATAGAAAGTAATCCATCGGCGCGGAAAAATTTCCAATTTCCAGCGGCAAGAAGTTCAATACTTGGCGATTTGCCGCAAGGGTTAATCGCGTGCTCTTTGAAGCCTTATCATGTATTTACCGCGTTATCAGCTGCAACCCGTTGAATGATATAAGTATTTCCCTGTTTCTTTTTGGATTACTGGTCTTTTTCCTCGGATCGAAGAGCAACTCCTAACGACCTCGCATTATTTTGGATTTAAAGATAAGTCTTATTTTGTACTGAGGATGAAAAAGTTTGGATAAATATTCAATCGATTTGGATTTTATATCGACTGATGCAATGGTTTTTATTGGACGTTCTCTACCAGCGAGTAGTAGTTGGAGTGGAACGCCTTATGGGCACGTCTCCTCCGTCCGTCCGTCCGCATGTTTAATCTCCAAAACTACAGAACGGATTTTTAATTAAATTAAGTATCAGTGATCCTTATTAAAATTTATCGCAGAATTAGGGTTTTGAACGGCATCCGTCAATTAGAACTTCCACGTTAGACTATAAGCACTTAAATAAACTTTTACTTCTTTCTAGCTAAATCGCATCCGTCAAGCAGCAATTAAATACCATATTTTCTCTCCCTAGCTCTTATATGATCTGTAAGGTATCGATTAAAGAGTTTATTCGGGTAGAGGACAAAATTTACCACTAAAAGATCCGCGAGATCACGTAATTACTACCTCTAGATTTGGAGATAAAAATTCGAGAAAATCCCAAGCATGGCATCATATATTTTGTTTACATGGGTCGCTACGATGATTCCATTGGCAAACAACAATCAAAAAACCATATTTTCTCTCCCAAGCTCTTATATGATCTATGAGGTATAGACTAAAAAAATATTCGAATAGAGGACAACATTTACCACGAAACTATATTACGACTTATAGTTTCGGAGGTAAAAAATTCAAGAATCTTTCGGTACCATTTTATGCGCATTTTCTATAATGAACGTCTTTGAAATCTCCGTGTATTCCATTTACACTTTTCCTTCGTGTTTACTTTGGAATAAATCTTTTATCTACAAATTAAAATGCCCCTTCTCTATTTTTAGGCACTTTTTTCTGAATAACTTGCATCTTGAATCGATAAATCCATATCTATTATAATAATAATAAGAGTCTAGATCTGTTTGTTTGTTTGGAACGCTCTCCTGTCTGAGAAGGATTTTGTGGAACCTTTAGTGGAATAATTCGAGAACGGTCAGTACGATTTTTCGCGATATACCGGGATCTACCTCTTGCACCTTTTAGGCAAACTATCGTCTATCATAAGGTCTAGGGCTCGATCCCAGGAGCGTTTATTTTTTCCACTTTATTAACGCGGGTGTGAATGTAGCATAACATAAAATTAAATAAAATCATCGTATGAATTCGGAACCAAGGAACGCCCGAAAGAACGAAATTTCGTTTTCCCGCCGTCGATTTTTTAATAAGTCAAATCGGTCCACAAATTAGTTTTTAACGCGAAATTTTGACGTATTTTTACGTGAAAATTTGTCGCCGTCAAGGTGATTTGCATTCTTGCCAGTTTCGTGTAATTACCTATGATTGACATGGATTATAAATTCGCGTCGCACCATTCAAGGAATTTAGACGCTGTTTAGAAGTTTAAACAATGCCTTACAATGCAATGAATGCGACGGCAACGGTAATAAAAAATATTCAGTTATTAATTAATACTGTGTTAATGAATATGTTGATGGTCTTTGAGGACATTTCCTGCGAAAGCCGAGTAAGTTTACAATCTTTGACTAAAACAAAAAATTAAAGTTACATGAATTTATTTTACTGAACACACGTTTTATAAGCACTAAAAGTAAAAAATTAATTTGGAATTTAAATAATTGAATATTTCAGAAAGTAAAAATAGTTTTGGGCATATAAAAATTATGTAGCATAATGTTTAACGAATAAACCTTCATTAATATTTCTTTGCCACAACTTTTTTTGCGCATAACTGTTTTGACTTTCTGGAACATTCAATTATGTGAATTTTCTATTTATTGTTTTCTTTTTAGTGCATATAAAGGTTGGTTTCGTTAATTTTTTATTTAAATTTATCTTAATTCTCACATGCCCGTCGTATTTGACGGGCAGTTTCGCTAGTCATTGTATAATATTCTATTCTCCTAAACGTTGAATATTTTTGATGAATTTTCCGTCCTCTGGGAGTTCTATCCTCGTGCAACTAATTCCCGATATATTTATCAAGAAGAGCTGCATTTTAAACTTCTAGTTTGTTCTTGTTAAGGAGCCGGTGTGAATCTTGTCTAGTGATTTTTATCCTAAATGTCAGAATTACTTTGATTTTACTAAATGTAGGTAAAAAAGTGTTCCGTATTTACGTCCCTCGAGCTCATGTGAGAAAAAAGAAGTTACCATGATTGCATTTTCATTCCTTTTATTCTTGGAAGTACAATAAACTTGATAAATATTTTAGAGCAATCTCTTTGAACTTTCATTGAATGCAGTTTTTCGAGACGCAGTTGTCTTTTTCTTCACAACAAACTTTGGTGCATATTTTTTAGTGTTCTTAGAATTTTCATTATCAATAATAAAAATTCCTTGCTCTCTCCTGTTGAATATAATATTTTAAAATATTAGCATACTATTCAGTAAAGTACTATATATTTTTGTTCTTAATAAAAAATTACCTTTCATTTGTATGAGTAGTGCAATATAACTAGTTAAAACATTATTTTCATATTATTGTTTTTATAGTATTTTTAAAATTTTGGTGGGCCCTCCGAATATTGTTGACAATCAGGCTGCCTATCCTCTCCTCGCCCTCTCCCTCCCCCACAGCTGGGAGGATAGTTACGTCCATGGTTGGGAATTTTAGTTGAGTCATCACAAGCATTTCGTATTAGTAAATAAATACCCAGAAAGTTTTTTATCAAAAATCTGCTGTCGCTACTACTTCAATCACAGTAGAACTACATACACATGCATATACATTTCTAATGATTCCTAGAAGGTACCATAGGCTCATTAGTAACTCAAAAATAATAAACAAAGATTAGAAAAAATAACAGCATTAAAACGTTCAGAAATTGACATAAAACCATCCTTTTTTTATTTGGTTATGCCTTAATGAGCTAAATCGTTAGAAATTAAAATATAATATCTTTTGAACGATATGAGTTAAAAAGATACAGAGAATACCCGTTCGCATATAAATATGAACTAAATTCCGCGGTAATTCTGCGTTGAATGATCTAGAAAACTCCCTACCACTTGCTCTCGTTTTGTAATAACGAGTATCGATGCTATTGCTGCTTGGCATTTTGATTTTTCTTTAAAAATCAATTTTTGCGCAAATTTCATATACCAATAAGCATCATTTCCTAATAATCAATTAAAATTCTAGAGTAAGTTTAGCAAAGGGAACATATACTGTCCCTTAACTATAGTATTTAATGTGAACTGCAGAATTTCATCGAATTAGCTAACGCCAGCCCTGGTAGAGTGGCTAGCGTGTCTGCCTCCCAATGTTTACAATGGTCGTGGGATCGAATTCTGCTTTGGATATGGATTTCTGTGATTGTTATTGTTTCTGTTTAAAAAGCTCTTTAAAAGGCATCTACATCTACATCTACAGTTTACCCTGCAAGCCACCGCAAGGGTGTGTGGCAGGGGGTGTATTAACACCAAGGGGAAAACTCCAAAATTAGGCCTTGGTTTACGCCCCTACGCGAGGTTACTTTTGATCGCAAGTTTTATTCTGCTCAGCTATCGTTCTAGGGAAAAATGAGCCTTTGTATCTCTCTGTCCTACAGGCTATCTCTCTTATTTTACGAGGATGGTCCATTCTACCGATATAGGTGGGAGTTCTTATTATTTCTTTGACGTCGCTGGAGAAAGTACTCGTTCTAAATCTTTCAAGAAGTTTTAACCTAGCACGTGATCGACGCTCAGCTAGTGATTCCCATCCTAAGTCCTGCATCAAGCCTGTAACGCTTATATTTCTATCATAACAATTTTTGACGAATCTAGCAGCTTTACGCTGCACTTTCTCTAACTCTGTGATTAAACCTTTCTCGTACGGATCCCATATGCTCGACGCATACTCTAGCAGCGGTCTAACTAAAGAAAAGTAACATGTCTCTTTGACTTTTTCTTCGCTTTTACCTACTATCCGTTTGATGAAACCTAGTTTTTGCTTAGCTTTCCCGGATATATTTCGTATGTGTGTGTCCCACGAGAGGTTACTTGTTAAAATGACACCTAAGTATTTGACGGATTCGGATAATTTTAGATGTACGCCTTCTATACTGTAATTCATCGCCTCAATTTCTTTGTTTCTCCAGAATCTCATGACGGAACACTTACCTAAGTTCAGCTCTAATTGCCACTCTTTACACCACTCGAGAATTGCGTGTAGGTCGTTAGAAAGTAATGCTTGATCAGCAGGACTGTTAATCTCTCTGTAAACTACCGTATCATCCGCGAATAACTTGATTTTACTTGTAATAACATTATCTAAGTCATTTATGTATATAAGGAATAATAGGGGACCGATGACACTTCCCTGTGGAACGCCGGAGGACACGCTGACCGAATCTGATTTAAATCCATTTATGACTACCATTTGTTCCCGATAAATTTAAAATAAAAAAATATAAATAAAGTCAAAAATAAAATCAAGCAAGCTTATTTTCATAGGTCCGGTAAAAAAATGTAAGAAAACGTGTTATCATTTTTGTATTCAATGATCTTAAGATTTAAAATATGTCATCTTCAAATAAACTGCTGAGAACATTCATTATACGTAGAATATAAAGTACTTTTTATCGCTTTTTTTTATCCTTTTTTGGACATTTAATATTAAATTTGTGCTATATTAATTAGCACGTTTTTGAGTCGAAAAGCATACATATAGCTTTGTGTGTGTGTCCGTCTGTCTTATCGACTCTTTTCCGTGCCTTTACCACTTATTTGTTTTCAGATATCTACTTACCAAGAATTGTAGTGTAGGCTTTGAGATATTATGAGCTTCCATAGATTAGAATTTTCATAATTGCTATTTTTCTCGCTGGATGCTGAGTTTTGGAAAATTCAAAACTAAGAATGTTATTTTAACTAAATTTTGACGCCGCAATACTCAACTTGTCGGAGTTGGTAAGGTCTATCAATGTTAAAAACATTTAATGGGTGACTCGATCATCCGTTCCCTCAAGGAAGAGAGCGGAAGGGAAACTAATTTCTTTTATTAATAGAAATTAGCTTTTATGCATTAGAATTTTCCAAGTAGCTTATAACTTTCTTCCACTTACGTAGCATATCCTACTTATAAATATATTGATATATGAATAAAGAGCGATTAAACTGGAATAATTGATATTTGTATTTTATATAAACCTCATAGGTGGGTTTTTAATTCATTTGTTTGCTGTATAAATAATTGTTTCATCATGTAATTACAACAGATTATGTTGTTGCTAGTGCCCTATGCATTCAGTTTTCCATTAGGGTGGCTTAATTTCGTAAATCGTTGTTTCGTGTGTGCCTTATGATTCCTCCATTGCACGTTTAGGAGCCCAGTCTTGCGAAATTCACGTGTCTTGCTCGGTCGACCAGAAGAGCTTCCATTTCTAAGCCTCAGCATAATCCCACTAACGTGTCTAAGCCCGCACATCAATATTTGAGTACTGGATGAACGAGAAAGACAAATTCACAATCTTCTTCAGGTTCTGCGGAGAATTTTGACAGTTATCTTCGTAAGTAGTTGGATTTTGTTCGCCGATTCCATTAGTTCTTGGAATCCCCTCTTTAGAAAAATAAAAACTATTGGGTGACGTTGGAGCTCCTTTCCTATTGTCAATGCTGTGCATGAAGAAGGATTTTGATAAGGCGCATCTTTTCAGAGATATCGTATTTCTAGTTTAAATTCTGGGGTACTTTTATCCTTTAACTTTTTTATCCTCTCGAAACATTTCATTCTATCCTATTCTATTCCTGGAGCATATTCAGTCACTGCAATGCCCCCTATGTTCCATTTCCTCCGTCAGATAGGGAATATTTCTTTCTTAGCAAATATCCCTATGTATTTTATATAAACTTTTGTGTATTTACCACGATATTCTATTCTCACTCATTTGCTGGTAAATTACCAGCAAAGTAAAAACTTGGAATTTGGCGAAGTGATCTCATAACTTAGGGGTATTCGTACTTCAGGCAGATAAAGCCGTATCCTCTCATTTCCAATGACGCATAATTATTTTATTTAGAATTGGCAGTCTTGAAAGAGTTTTTCGTACTTTTCGATTTTAAATTATTTGAGATTTATTTAGATTCATGTAATAGAGACGTTTTCACCGCTTTCTATCAAGTGTGCGAAAACAATTAATTTAAGAATCAGAAGGGCCTAGTCTCCACCATATTAGTCATCAAATTTATGTTCACCTCTTGAGTATCAGAGAGCTGCTTGGATTTATAAGCTTTACCTCATTTTGCTTGGGTAAAAATTGTGTAGTTATTTCCGTGTTTAGTTTTTTTTATTATTGTTAATTTTTTTTTAAAAACGCCGAGTTCTCGTTAATGGTTACTCGACTCGAAACTTTGAGCCAATGAATGATGAACGTACAAGGACGGCGTGCTGGTTACGTCTATGGTTGAGGGAAGTTGGATAACGGAAAATGAGGTTTCGTAATGAGGAAACTATGGGAGGAGACAGAGGATGAGACATCACGTCCGAAGTTGCCCAACCCAAAAATGTACCCTGGCAGTCTGAACAAGAACCTTGTAATCATAGGCATCTCCTTTATGATCTTGTGCTTTTAATTTTCACCACACTTCGTGGAAAATATTAAAATACTTCTGTTAATGCATATCCGGACACGTTCCAATTTTTGGTATTCAACCGTCGGGAAGGAATTCCAAAAAATTGAAATTTTCCGGGAATTTAAAGTATATATCAAATCCAGGTTTTGTTCTTATAGTGCGTTTTTTAATATAATTAATTCGGTCCAATGTTTCTGTAAAAAAGGTTTCATATACTTCGTCGGCCCTAACTATAGCTGCCCTATGTAAATCGTTTTCTATATTTTATCATTTTTCGATTTAAGAACTTCCGAGATGTGGTATTATTTAACTGCGACTGAAGTTTTTAGCTTCTTCAATATAAGCACTTATATTTTTAAAATTTAAAAATAATTTTTATTCTTTCGAAATGTTTCTAACCGTGAATTTTTTGAGAAAAATGGAATTTTAAGGGGAGGAAATAAGCGCTAAGGAGGTTTTCATTCAAAAACAACGCTTTATTTTATAACTCCTTTTCATATATATCTTAAATTTATTAGAATGGTCGTGTTGAATTATATATATTCTAATACTTTTTTCTTTTATCTTGAAAATCAATAATTTTACCCAGGTTTATGATTGAGTCATAAATTTATTTTTCATACCTTATAACATTTTTATAAATAATTACTGTAATTGCTCGTCATATAATAATGGTATTTTACTATTGATAAATTAAGCAATTAGAATTCAGCACTCATTTTATTCCGGTAATGTACTCAATCATCTAAAACAGAGGTCCCCAACCTGCGGCCCATGGGCCAAATGCGGCCCCCGGGAGCACTCTATGCAGCCCGCGAAGCCATGATGAAAAGGTGATCGGTAAAATTTGATATAGACAATTTCATATTTTTTCAGTAAATTATTGTTTCTAAACCTTTTCTGGTGGAGATTTAACACTGTTAATTTATTCTGACTTGATTTTCACTAATATGAGACCACAGAATCCCTTTGTAATTTCTAATGTAAACACTCATCTGGCTTGCCGAAGCTCTCGTGACTTCCTGAAGCATTCACAACTACAAATGTGGCCCGCCATGTAAGACTCTTTTAAAGTGTACAATAATACTTAACTATGTGTAAAGTATCCTGTAGAAAGTCTAATAAACCAAGTGCGAATAAATAAAGAAAATATAGGCATATTATACAGAGCTGTAACAACACAACTGTGTTTTTTCGATGGAACTCGAGCAAGCTTTGAAATTGAATAGAATATACTCATAAAATATTATGTGGAGGTTAAGGTTTCTACAAAAATTTCAGAGGCAGAATTAGGTCTATATAAATCGATAATTTAGCTCCATCTTCATTGTTAAAGTTTATCATAAGATGATCCAATAAAATTGAAAGAATTGTGTAAAGTTAAATGCCTATATTTTCGTAGCTTTTAGCTTCACATTTTAGATATCAAGGATTTCTGCATTATGAGGGAGTCATCCTAATTGTTCACAAACATTTTAATGTTATAATATCATGAGTTTTATGTATTTACTTGCATTAGTTGTACAATTTATCAAGGTTAATGTGACTGCTGGGTTCACATCATGTGGAAGAAATTCAGAAAAGTCGGAGAAAAGTTCTGCCTTTACCAGGAATCAAATCTGAGTCTTCCAGTATTTGTCTGTATGCAGTGGCACAGCTACATATTTAGTCTGGGGAGAAGGGCCAATACTTCAACACATTATTATCTGAACACTTGTTTATTGACTTATCTGCAAGAACCTTTGTGTAATGATAGCAGCTGATGAATAAAGGTGCTGATTCTAATTTGGCCACATTTTATAGACCTTATTTCCATCTGATTCTCACATGCTCTATGCTTTTGTTAAGATGATCTCGGAATGTAGGGGGAATGAAAATGCATGGTTGCCACCTCTCTGGCTACACCAATGCCTGTGTGCATAGAATTTAACATCCTTTAACACTTTCCTTTGTGTCACATTGTGAATTTGGTCATATTACAAAAGAAAGAACTTTGGAATTAATTTCTTATTAAGCATGATTTATATTATTCGTTCTGTTAATTAGTAGCATTTGTATCCTTATGGTTAGGGCAGTTCATTCAAACAGGAAATATTTCTACTGATATGATTTTGTAAATCACAGCATATTGAAATGGCAATTAATGTCCTATAGAAAAATAAAGAATGAAAAATTTAATAAACAAGGACTATATATTTTTTTATTTCTTTAGAAAACGGGATCCTTGAGCAAATTAGCTCTCTAGCTCAGGGAGAATATTACAGATAAAAAATTTTAGTTGGGAAAATCTGATTGTGCTATCCAAGAGTGAAGTTATCTTATACTATGGTGATCACACTTCCTGGTTTTCCAGGATTTGTCCCAATTTTCAGACTTTTGTCCTGGCATTCTGAAATTTTTTTCCGGGACACATAAATGACCTTGTTTAATGAAATTGATAATGGTTTATCCAGTAGTTTTTTCATCGCCGTTTATACGAAATCATCAATCTACCAAATACGACTTCATAAATGGCATTCGCATTTCAAGTGGTGGCAAAACAACTAATGCCCGGAAGTTCATCACAAAATGTAAATATAAATATGAATCACTTGGAAGTCTCTGCACTTCTTATTTCATACTAGTTCCAGGAAATTATGATTTGAGCATTTTAGCGATGATTATTTATTTTAACCTCACTGTGGTCAAGAGCAAATGTTATGGTTAGCATTATTATGTAAAGATTCTAATCAAAAGTGTCATTGATATTAAAATTATTAATGGTTTTGCATATCAGGATAAAATTTATTTTAATCTTTCCAATCACAAACAAAATTTATTATAATATTTGTATAAAAATTAAAACCAAGTTTACATTAATTTATTAATTTTTTTATGAATCTGAAGGAAGAAAAAACCGCATATCTTGTACATAATATAATATCCTGTGGTTTTTTATTTTAATTGGCCCTAATTTTTACAGGCCTTAGAACCCCTCAGCAGGAATTACAAAATGTACACTAACGAAAAATATTCAAAAGAATGGATTTTTATCAAGAAAGGAAGAACTAATAATAAATTGGAATGTAAATTATGCAAGTGCTATATAAAAATTGATCACGGTAGGAAATCTGACATAAAAGACCATATTAATTCGAAAAAGCAGTGGAAATGCTGGAACAACACAAATAATTACGAAGTACGTGTATGAGAAAAATTCAATTGAAGATGATCTTACTGTAACAAGTGAGTTGACAATGTCTTATCACATTGTTAAATATCATCATTCCCTTTGATCAGCTGATTGTAATATTGAACTTTTTAAAGAAATTTTTTGTGACTCTAAAATAGCCAGTAAATATTCTTGCAGACGAACTAAAAATATTGCCCTTATTAAAAATGTTATAGGGGTATTTTGCAGAAATATATTGGTAGAATTAATAAAATTACGTTGTTTTTGGAATATCCACAAATGCTAGCAATCACAAAACCGAAAAAATTACCCCTTAGCTGTTCATTATTTTGTAAACAAAAAGGAATTCAGATAAAAATACTAAAAATTTAATCTCTATCTAATGAAACATCCGATAGCATCGGTTATTTCATTGTTAGCACAATTTACTAGTATGGTGTTGATCTAAAAATTTGTTTCTCATAGAACCAATAACGCAAATGCAAATTCTGGGGGAATGTTGAGAAAAGACAAAAACAATGTCTTTTATATATTACGCAAAAAATTAATCGGAAGTTCCTGGATGTGAGATGCTCAACATATGTTTTGCATAACACAATACAGTCTGGAGCAGAGAGATTGTCTTGTGATGTGGAAGTAGTTGTGAAAATATTGCCATACTTTTCAATCTACGCAGTCCATACTGAGCGATAAAAAGAATTTTGTTCTTTTGTAGATGTGAATTATATTGCCACATTCGGAAACCCATTGGTTAGGTTTATACCATGCGACTGATCGACTATTAAAGTATTTGAAGCACTGAAGGCATTTTTTTCTTTCAGAAGAGAAGCCCCCAAAATTTATTGTTAATATTTGGAATCACCATTAAATGAAGCTTACTTCCATGTTATCCATTGTGTGCTTGGTTTTTTCAACGAGCAAATATTAAAATTGAATGCTCGCAAAATTGCATAATAGAGGTTGTGAGTTACGTGTAATAGACAATCGATATGCTGACATTCCGCATTGGAGAAAAAATTGTTCCCTTAAGTGCCTACAAAATTTCAACTGAGCACAATATTCAGGGAAAAGAAATAAAAGTCATTAAAAGATGAAATACTTGATGAATAAAATAACTTATGACTATCTATAAAAATGGTCTTAACCTAATAAATTCAAATATAGGGAATAGATACTATTAAAAAGTACATCAGTTTGGGAAGAAGTACAAACTATGCATAAAAATATTATTGACATGGACTTTCAAATTGACAAAACTTATTATTAAATCAGTGTAATTTAATTTATATTGGGACTGTAAAGTTCTTTTATGAGATGATAAAAAAGGATCAAAATTTGATCAAGGCAGGTAGAAGTACTCAAATATGACTGAAAAAACCTTGACTAATTTACTGTAATCCTGTTTAATTATTCATGAAGTATGCAAATTAAATTGTTATTACAATAAATAAAAATGTACTTTCTCTTTTCTAAACTTTTTTATTTCAAATTTAGAGCTTATAAAATCTAAAAATAGCAAAATTCTCATTGTCCCGGTTTTTCCCCTTCAAAACTCATTTGTCCTGGTTGTGACCATCAGCATCTGGTCACCCTATCTCATACCATATTTACCCAACTATAAGACCTTGAATATGGGCCAACTCCCTCTTTACAGAAGCTAATTTTGAGGAAAAAATGTTTTATAAGGTATTCTGAAGCAAATAAATTAAACTAGATTATTGTAGTTATTTTTATTTAAATCTCTAAAAATTGTAATCGCAATGTGTAACAGAAACATAAACGTGATTTAAACCATGCTATATTGGTCACAATCACTGTCATTGTTTTTATTTGTTTGTGAATATAAGACAATCCACAAACTTTTTTTGAAAAATAGCTGAAAAAACTTTGTCTTATATTCAGGTAAATATGGTATATATTATAAAGGTTATTATTGATTGTTATTGGTTAAATTAAGATAGTTTATTTTTAGAAGTTTATCATGCAGATTTTTTCTTAAATCTAAGGTTTAAAAATAATAAATGGAAATGTATTTTGCTGTTATTAAAATGTAAAATATGTCTTTGTATTTTATACATTAAAGCATAAAAAATATGTTTTGAAAATATTTTCAATATTCTTGTAGGGGTTATTAAATGTCAATATATTTATTTTAATTTTCAGAACCGTATGCAAGAGAGTTTAAAACTTTTTGACTCAATCTGCAACAACAAGTGGTTCACGGACACATCCATCATCCTGTTTCTAAACAAGAAAGACTTGTTCGAGGAGAAGATCAAGAAGTCTCCCCTCACAATATGCTTCGCTGAGTATGCAGGTGGGTTTCTCAGATTATATAAATTTCTCTAAATGTAATCATGAAAAATTTATGCTAAAAATGTTAATTAAAACTTTTTCTAAATCAAGGAAAAAATATTGCTAATACTTACTGAAAGATATTTGTTATATGTCAATATTTTAAAATATAAATCAATCGTTTTGTGTAAACAATGATTGTTTTATTTCTTTTGAACTAATTTCATGAGAAATATTTTTTTAAAGTAGTTAATAAGCTCAAAAACGATAATACAAATGAACAAATAAATTACAATTTTGACACAATAGAATACTTGAGTCTGTAAGTACTTTAGCATAGCTTACACACTTTTGTTGCTGATTAGGTTGAATGGTGCCCCAAGTGTATTAAAATTCAATTTTGTTTTATTGAATGTGTTTTAATAGTTTCTTTGTTTTTTATGTTCCATTAAAATTATGCTTTGCATTGGCCTGTATTTAATATTGAAAATTGATCTAATCTTGGTATTATAATTTTTAAATTGTTTACCAGTGGTTTCCAAACTGTGGGATGCACCCCCCTTGGGGGGCATGATGGGTAGGTCGGGGAGGCACAAAGGATTTCTCATATACTTACTGTTTGTTTAACCATCTTAATCTTGAGACCTACAATATACAGAAGCCAAATTCTAGCCCTCAATCGGCTAGGATGTATCGTTTGCATCGATGTTTTTCCTTGAGGTGGTTTTATTAATGATAATTGTATGTCCAGTAGGTATTGTTTATGAACTGTAATTGAACAGGGTATAGAAGGGGGCACAAAGATAGTTTTCTTAGGTGAGGGCATATGCAGATTTGCAATGTTTGGAAACCGCTGATCTAGACCATTTTATTTATCAAGTTGACATTTAAAAATACTTCTCATCAGACTATAAATCCTCCTCTACTTTTCTCTGTGAAAGTTTTCATTTTCCATTTTTTATTTTAAAATTTTCTCCTTTTAAATAAGTTGCATGGAGGTATACACCTTTATAGCTTCTTCCATAAATTCCTCGGTTATATAGAGGGACTACTTTTGAATGAACAGATAGCTCAAAACAAAAAATCACATGAAAAAACTTATGTAGCTTTCATTTTATTAATTGAAGGTGTTCTCTCATCTTTCCCCAAATAAACTGGAAGCTATCTCATGTATTTTATGCTTACCTAAGCATAAAATCTCATTGTTATTAATTTGAATTGAAATTTATTGATACCAGCCATACCAACCAAACATTTATAAATGGTCAGTTTTACAATTTACAATCTCTTTTAAATCTATACTTGACCACAAACTAACATTAGGATTTTTTAATTTTATTATATAATTACTTTCAATAATTGTGAAAGATTAACTTTTCTTGCAGGGGCTCAGGAATATGGTGAAGCGGCAGCCTACATACAAGCCCAGTTTGAGGCAAAGAACAAGTCCACTACCAAAGAGATTTACTGCCACATGACCTGTGCTACTGACACCAACAATATCCAGTTTGTGTTTGATGCTGTCACTGATGTTATTATTGCTAACAACCTGCGAGGATGTGGGCTCTACTAAGTAGAGGAGGAGGAGGGTGGAAAGGGAGTGGGAGGAGGGAGTTCTGCTTGAGGTGTCATGAAAGGAGAAAACACGGAATGCAAGGGGAGGAGGGGGCTGAGGACCCATTTCATATTGAATCGAGTCATGTTGCTTGATAAGAGTTCAGTGGGGTGGAAATTTAGGGACAAGGTGCAGAATCAAGTTAGAAGGTTATTGTATGCAATGGTATGTTTTTGATGGTGTGAATGGGCACTAGGTATTCCTGTGACGGGTATATCATGTATGAACTGGAAAGGAAAAGTATGTGCTAAATAATCTTTAAACTCAATGTTAAAGAGAAACCATGCCAGATTTATCAAAATGGGAAGGTTGTGCTTTTTGATCAGTGTTAAAGTGTATGGCCTTGTTTAGGAGTTGGTTAATAGGTGTATGTGGATGTTGGTTGGACAAGCATTTGGGAGAGTGAGGATGTCTGATAAGGTGTAGGAGGTAGGCTACCAAAATGCATATGAGATTGACTAAAATTGGAATAAGCTCATGCAACAAGATGTGGGAAAAATGGAGATAAGCACCACTGAGGAGAGGCAAAATGTTTCCTTAAAAAATAATTAAAAAGTGAGAGAGCCAATCTTAAGTGAGAGTAATTTTGAGAAGAGAGAAGTAAATACTTGCAAAGTTATTTGGGAGTTCAAGGAAACAGTTGTGGAATATTGTGTATAAAGAGGTATGATAGAAATGCTTGCAAGATTAGTATCAAGGAGCAGATATAATGTTAATGCAACCCCTTTTGCTGAATTAAAAAAATGCAGTGAATCTTGCTGCCATGACTGCCTTCTGCAGAAACTTTTGGCCTGGGATGTAGTAGCTAGGCAACAGTTAGGAGGAGCCTGCTTTGATCCTTAGAGGGAAGGCATGGGTGGCCTGCAAACTCTGTTGAAGGTTGCCACTGAGGCATAGAGGTTGGTTTGTCATTGCTCAAGTTATTCAACTGAGCAACTTGTCTGTTCACTTGGTTCATTAATGCTTCCTTAGTGGCCACCTCAACGATGACATACAAAAACCAGGAGTGTTCAAATGTTTGTATGAAGAAGCTAAATTGAATTACAAAATGTTTAGTGGCCCTTAATGTTTCCTCATCCTTATGAATATTTTAAAAAATCGGCTAGAAAAAGTTTTGTTTTGATTTTCATCATATTGAAATGAATTGTTTTTAAAATTGAGTCATCATTGAAGATAATCAAACATTCGATCCAAAAGTTAAAATTTACTAGTTTTCCAAAATGAAATCGTAGGGATTGTCAAGTAAAAGATTTGAATTGCCTCTTTAAAAAATAATGATTTGGAATTTGTCATCTGAAAAAAAAATTCCTTGATAAGCAAAACCTGCCAAGTCTACCTCCTCTTGCCAGTTTAAAGAATGAGTGAGTTTTTGGTTGATGAAGCAACACTATGAAATTGATTAATTAGGTTTTGAAGGTGAGGGGGAGGGGGCAAAATGTAGGTTCTCCCTACATAAACTATAAATAGCATAATGGCGACCTTAGTAACCCCTCCACTATCACTAAAAGCCTTTATTTCTCCTACTTCTATCTGCCCTCCCCAGTACTTGTTCCTTGACATCTTCCCATTTGTTAAAGGTATTAGTTGGGTGTTTCCCTTGTGAGAATGTAATTTTGGAGTACTGCTAGAACGAAGTACTGGCTGTAGGAATGCAAAGTAGTATGGGGATTTATCATACAATCACTCTTCATCATCATATTTACCAAAGAAGTTTTAGAGCTGTGGACCAAAAAGAAGGAAAGGAAAAAATATTGTTCAGTAGAAAGTCTACAATATTTATTTTTATTGACTTTAGAGGATTGTAGGAGGACGCATACTTGTCGCAGGCGATTCACAGTTCGCGCTCTTCCAGCCTAGCCTCCATTTTTACCCATTTCTTTCCTTTTGCAGCCATAGTATTCCATTAATTGCATTCTCACTTTAATAAGTTATGCAGCTCCAAAATTTGGATGGGACCTGAGTTTGGCACACAGCTATATAGGGAATTTGAGAAGGATTATTTAAAGTGCATTATCATTATAGTTTAATTGATGGCTACTTCTTTCCTTTCCTATTACACCGTATTCTACATCCCCAGCTTGCAAAGTTTTAAGCGTTGTGAATTAAATGAGGATTTTGTAGCTTTATTTTAAATCAGAAAGCCCAGAAGAACTAACTGCCAGTTTCCTATGTCGGAGGATTGTCAAAATATTTTGAGGGCTTTGAAGCCTGAAACTGTCATTGGCCATTATAAATCGATGAATTAAAGCCAAACCAATCATGGCTGTGAATATTTGTTAAGCCAAAGCAAGAATTGGTATTAGTTGCATTGAGAAGCAATTTAAAATTGATAAAATCCCTAATTTCTTATACATTAGCTCAAATGATACATTTTTCAAAGAGTAGCTATGAATTTTTAAAGAATTTTTTCTTCAATTTTTATTTTTTAAATATACAATTCTTTGATAAAGTTATTTAAAATACTGTGCAAGCAAGAAAAACCTCATATTTACTGGAATTGAGCCTCATTGAACATGAAGAAAATAACATTGACATATCAGTATTTTGAATGACATGAAATGGTTAATTCATTCGCTTATTAAATAATCTTTGCCATCAATTGCTGATAATGCAGTCATTTTGATGGTATAGTGTTAAATATTAAAAAAATAACAATCGGATTTTTAATGTCAGAAATGTATTTGAAAGCTTTGTTGTTTGTATTTGTTCCTATCTCAAGTCAGTTAAGCAATACCTTTTCACTGCTTAAGCTTACAAATCACGTGTTCATAGCTGACTTGCTATCAAAAGCAAAACGACTTTTTTGAAAATAATGTTTGCATTGATGCATACATACGTACATGTATTAGTGATATTTTATCAAAAGAAACTAAAGAACAATCATCCTTTTTTCATACATTAATTGTATCCTAAATTTTTCATAAATGAATTTCTCATTCAATGCAACTTGATATAAATGACTAGTTCCTTACATCCTGGTACATTAGTTTTCTGCAATTAATATAACTTCATATATAAAGAGTGCAAATCACAGCATCAAGGGCTTTTTTTGACACAGTTAGAATAACTAAGTCACTTGTGAGTCTAGTCATGTGACAGGATGTCATTCTCTGTTCCTTTCAAAACTTCTTTTGATTGACTCCTGCCCTCCTCCCTCGATTATTTCAATCCCTTCTTTGAATGTCACTCTAGTACTATCGGAAGAATGTGAGGAGAGGATGTGAAACAGTGAAAGAAGAAGAATAATGCTGTTTAATTTATTTGTTACTATAGCTTATTTATATATACATATGAATGTATTTTCATTCCTTCTGGTTAGAGTGATTTCTTTTCACCTGTGTTCTCGGAAGCTACCAAAGTGTGGCCCAAGCAAGTTCACCAGGATAGAGTGTGATAGGAAAAGACCGAGAGGCAGGACAGTTGGATGAATATTGTAGTCCAAAATGGACAGAACTATTGTAAAGAGAATTTTTCTATGATAGAGAAAGTGTGGGCAGCAGAATGTGAGTTAAGTGAAAAAATTACTTGTAACTTTTTAGTGTGTTTATAAAAAGCGGTAAATCGCTCAATCTATCCCTTATATCTCCTATTACATTTTTTATCACCATGATTCTTACTGCTCCAAATTTACCCAAGTCTGCTCTTTCTTTTCGTGCAGTATAATTTGTGTATGAGAAAATAGAGTTAGGCTTCAAACTAAGAAATTGCCCGAGTTCCCACTACTCCCCCTCCCTTTGCACTCCTTTATCCTATGTTATTCAGAATCACATCTCATCATTTTTTTGTCAGTGTTATTGTCCAGTATTTTGTTTTAGAGGGAAATAAGCAAGAATTGACTATATGGAGACCAAATAGTGTATTTTTAGTTTTAAATTTATGCTGATTGGAAACAGAAACAGCTTATTCCTGATCTGCTCCTAATCCAAACCAATAATTCCTTGCATTTCCTCTATGCCATTCATAAGAAGTGAATCCACTTTCCTGGTGTGTCAGTTTTTTTCTTTTTAAAAAAATAAGAAATAGTATGTATTTTACATATGTACACTCATAAAAACAGTATTGTTGCTTAGTTGTGAAAGTAATAATATTAATAATAATTAAAATGATACATATTATTATATATATAAATATAATAATAAAATTAAAACAGAGAACCAACTACTATATTAATGTTCTTCAGGCAAAGAATTTAAAATGATTGTGGACAATGATGTACAAGTAATTGTGCAAGGAATGAGTGTGGACTTACTCACTCCTAATCTGCTGTTTTCTACTGAGGTTATGGGGGAAAAATAAGGGCAAGAATTATGGGAGATATAATGCTAAAAGGTGAGATCATTGAGGGAGAGGTGTACGGTGCAATTTTAGTTTTGATGTTGGAAGTGGTCGAAGATAGCAACTTTGATATACCTAAAATGTGACTCAACTTTGGATTATCTTATTAGTAACAAGGGAAGGTTGTGTGGATGAAGATATGTGATGGAAAGGATGGGTGGACTGAAATGATGAGAGTACTGAAAATCAGGTTTCCCAGTGAAAAAGATTGCATAGAGAAATGAGACGAGGAAAATAAAATCTGAAAGGCAATTGTATCTGTTCACTCTTTTTGTCAATGGATATTCAGTAGAACTGTCAAAAATGTAGAGTTGCCATTATTATAAATATATATTTTTTAATTTCTCTTTCTAGACCCACCCCTCCCTCGTGCCATTCTCTCTCATTGTCACTGTTTCCAACAGCCTCCTCTGAGCTCCCCCAGAGAACTCATGCACTGCCTTCTATTTATGCTGGCCAATGGACAGATTCAGTGTCAATATATTGCCATTGATTATGACATTGGACTCCTCATTCCTAGGTGAGGCTAAGAAGAGGAAATGAACTGGAGAGATTTGCCTAGGGGGAGGGGAGAAAGGATTAATGGGAGGAGGGAGAGTTGCAAATGGAGGGGGCTTATGGTGTAGTAAAAATGGCATACTGTTTATGGCTATCCTCTGGCCTGGTGGGACCATCTCTACACATCAGAGCAGTTTTGGGAACATGTAATATTGTGAAAGGAAGAAAATACTTTATTAGGGGAGAATATGTCCTCTGAAACACATTTAACTCAAATTAACGTACCCACTAACTGATCGATAAGCCTTATGTTTCTGTACTTTACTTTTGTAACATTTTTCTATCTTTGTATTTATTCTTTTAATACTGCTGTTTGTCTCCTAACCTGAACTTATTGCAAAGTATGTATGAGTTGTGGCCATTTCTTTGGTCTATATATATATATATATATATATATATATATATATATATATATATATATATATATATATATAATGAGCATATAAGAGAGCTAAAAAACTTGTTGAAAATTGTACTGAATGTGTTATTTTAGACGTACAGACCTTTTACTATGATGCCTTCTGATGATGTGAACCTGACAAAATTCTAACTGGTACATATTCTTAAAATGAAGATTGTTTCTGTATATGTCTTTTTATTTCTCTGCAGATTAATCTCACTTCCATTTTCACCCTTAAATCCAGTAAGAGTGAGGTTATTCAACTTTGAAGTGTCGCAAGAACAAAAATACCCTCAATCTCAAAAGTGTATTTTTTTCAGTACATGTGGCTATGTGTGAAGCAAGCATAAAGGAGATGATTGTTGTAGAGTTTTTACAGCATGTTTGTATTATCATGGGGAGAGGGAGATTTTAAATTGTGAGGCATGACTCATCAGTGGTGTTCATCAAATAGTTGTACTTGGTTTGTTGATGATAATAATAAGAAACATGATGATTATTGTTTGTTTTGGTAATGCTTCTAATCTATATATCATTATATATGAAAACAAGAAGTAAGAAGCAATTCAGCCAAAATGGCTGCAACAAAGTATATGAGAGATCATAACTGTCTCTGGGATTTTTGTTTACTGGACATTTATATTAGTGTGTAGTGTGAAGAACAACAAGAAATTTTCTCAATTCTAAAGCCCCCTCAGATTGGCAAGGAACTGTAGATATTATTGAAGGAGTGATTTATTTGATATATTGTGAAAGAAGGTGAAGATGGTGATTGGACAATGATCTGGTTTCAAGGCGATGGAATATATCAATCACAACTTGTGTCTGTAGACTTAGTAATGTCCTATTCTCTCTGTTTCTCTGTCTCTTCTAAGAAAAACAATGGCATGGTGTCAGCTGCTCATTTTTGTACAGTGTCCATACCATAGAAATGTGAATTAGCTATTCATTCTATGGCCAACTACCCCTCTCCCTCACACTCCATTAGTGAAAACCTTGATAGTAGATCCATCCCTGTATGTTAAGATTTTTAAAAATTGTGTTGGCTGGAATATTACTCTGTTTATATAGACAGTGAAGCTTGCGTAATACTTTTTTCTCTCCACTTACACAAAATACACAAACATACACACTTTAATGTATTTGAAGGAAGCCCAAATGACAGTTAATGCCATTTTTATTGAGAGTACCAAGATATTGCCAAATAAATGTACATTTCATTTCAAATCAAAACCTGTTGTTAATTATTTCCATAAAATTGAAACTTTAACCCTATTAACCTATATTATGCAGTATTTACTCATAAATTCTCTCCTTTATTAACTCTTATTGTAATTCTGAATCGGGAGGGGGAAAATGGCAGTGCTAGTGCTAAAGCATGTCTAGATATGTAATAAAGGAGATTCATTTAGTAACATTGCTTAACAAGCTGATGTATGAGATGCTATAACAAACCTTAATTGAGGCATCATGTTACTTAAGCATACACCAGCTGATCAAAAATTTCTTTGTTTCCTCAAAATTGGAGTAAGAGAAAAATACATGATGGGGAATAACTTCAGTAAATAAGGTTTTGTATGCAATAACAGACAATACAAAAAGCCAAGAATTTATTTCAACTCAATGAAATGGAATTATTTTGCATGCTCTCTTCCATTGTGCTAAATAGCATGTATCAGGATATTTTGTTAAACTAAATTAATTCAAGTAAATATAAATGGTCAAGATGTTACCTGAACCATCAGCTGAAGTTTGGCTGTATCAACATTATCTCAAAAATAATATAGATCTTTCCTTATATAAGTAGCAAAATGTTTTCTCATTTCAAAATTAATTAAATAGCTTAAAAATTTAACTGCATTTATGAACAAAATGATGTCTTAAATTTGTCTCATATCATTGAAATATTATATATAAACATATCTTGAGATATATCCAGCAATGGTTTTGGGTCAATTTTTCATTTATTATCATTATAAATAGCTGCTTCTTACATATATATATATATATATATATATATATATATATATATATATATATATATGATATATCATATAAAACCTAAGGTACTTCTAGCGGTGCTACAGAACAAATTTTGCATGAATATAGGACAATGGGTACAACCTCTTGAAAAAATCTGAAAATCCAGAAAATGTTATATTTAAGGGGTGTTTTTGACCCCAATGTCCAATTTTAAACACCCATATGAAATGCACTGAAAATGGTGCAGAGCAATACAAAATTGCATTTTAAAAATATTTACAATTAAGACACAAAGTTGGGATATGCATCATACTTTGGAAGAAAGAATGAACTTTATTTTTCTTCAAGACAAAATTCAAATCCATGGTGAATTTGCATAAAAATTTGATTTTAATCTTAAAATTATGGAAAGTTTTTTTGTTTTCAACAATGAAAAATATTAACTGCCATAGCAACGATCCCAATGCCTTTCAGTGGGAATATATTTTCCATACTTCAAGAGCATTGATTTAATGTTCAGATTGTATTATAATCCATTTTATTTCAGCCAATGACTTATACATATAATGACGTGATTATTTTAAATTAATTTTTTATCCGGATACATACTAAAATGCACGGATGATGGTGCCATAATCCTAACTCAAAAAATATCCTTTTAGTGTAACATATAGGTTATTGTCTTAATGATGGTTATAGTTATTGCTGAAACGGCAATCTAAACCATGAAACCTGAAATTCAGAAACTTTGACGCAAGCCATTGCCAGAGAATTTAAAAATTCCAGTTATATGACTTAATTTCGCAAAAAATTAAAATTATTGTCTTACTTATATATTGTTATGCCAATGATTTTAAAGTATGACATAAACATAGGATGACATCATTATACTAACACAAAATATAGTAAAACGTAAAAAGTATTTTCATGTTGTGTTTCGCAGTTTTTCGAGAAATTTTAACTCTTTTTAATTGTTAAATATAATGGCATCGTACCTATTTCACGATTTTTTTATTCAAATACGTGCTAAAGGCATGGATGATGAAGCCATAATCTTAATACAAAATATCCTAATTTTTCCATAAATTTAGTGTATAGGGTATTGTCTGAATGATGATTATTTGTATTGCTCATACAGGCCAATCTGAGACACGAAACTTGAAATACGAAAACTTGGACAAGAGCCAATTGCCAGAGAATTTGTAAATTACAGATAGATGCCTTAATTGCATGGAAAATTATAAATATTCTGCTAGGAATCATGGAATTTATTATCTAATACATATAGGGTCCACGTGGCTTAAGTACTGTTGCCCTGGAGATCGCGTTGGTTTATTTACAAGTTTAGATCTTGGTGTATGGTGATTTTTTTAAGTGCTTGCAGTATCCAAGCACTGACAACTTGTATGAGTAGCAGAAGTAGATTTGTCCATAGTGTGCATCTATGCAAACATGATATCTGTGCATTACATCAATTAATTATAATTCCAGCTCACATAAAATTGCAGCAGTAATTCAAAAAGAAAACATTGTGCAAAGAAAATTATCAAGCAGCAATATGAAAGGCTATTGCTATTTACAGTCATGGATGACAAAATTTTCAAGGCAATGCAAAAATGAATTATTTTCAATCTGTGTTTGCAAAAATTGGTAGTATACCTTGAAGGTGATAATGTTGGCATATTCAAGCTGGGGCAAGAGAAATTTATAATCATCCTTATCATGTATACTTCCTTCTTGTGATGAATCCTATACCTGCAATTTAATTGTAGAGTCTTTATGGAAAATAAACATAATTATAATTCTTAAGTGTCCGTCTGTCTGTCCCGGTATTTTTGGAGATTTCCCAATGGAATTAAGAGCTGAAACTTTCACAATCATTAAACCACCATGAGCTGGACTCTATAAAAATCAAACATCCCGAAAAAGTCCCGGATTCGACTCTGGGAAACAATTATATTTTCCCATTAGAATTTGTCAGAAACACACATTCCTTTTCGAAATTTTATGGCTTTTTCATACTCTTTCCGGATGTTGCCAAGGCGAACCTCATTGTTGCCTGTTATTCGCTTCACGCAATGTCAAACTTAATAGATTGCAATGTTAATAATTGAAGAATATTATTATTCAATAAACATACAAAGAGGAAGAGGGGTTTCCTTGCATTCAATTCCCCAAATTTGCAAAAAAGTGCCGTATCTCAAACTGAATTGGTAAGAATGAAGACAACAACTCAAAAGCATAAGACAGCAAATATTTGTGGAAAATTGTAAAACTGAAACTAATTCAAATTGAATGCATTATCCCACAAATATTTAAAAAAGCACTCTTATGTTTGACTCATTTCAAATGTTTAAGATTAACTTTATAATTCAACAATCAAAATTAGAGCAATTTTTAATTTTTTCAACCAACAATACCTAATTGAATTTGTTTTTTGTTGACGTAAATGCAGAACTGATGAATGGTTTTTTCCAAAAAGAAATCTATGATAGTTGTTCTGAACTCTTCCTTGCAAACTTCACATTAAAAAAATTCCAAATTTACAGACTTGATGACCACAGGATTAAGGTATGTTGATAGTTTTCTGTGGTACCCAACCTCAATTAATTTAATTATTGCTGTATTAGAACTGAAGTTGTCACAGAAACTAACCCTTCAGAAGGACATCCTTCCTGAGGGCCAAATTCTTCATCAGAAAATGCAAAAAATACATCCTCCAAGGCAGAGTCACCACCAAAAAGGGATTGTTTGCAATGAGCACAGGAGGACAAAATAAACACTCACTTGCACAATGGAAGATAACTTCTTCTCAGGCATCATACATTTAAAATGGTTTCTCTTCTTAGGTGTTTCATATAAATTGCATCATCTCCCTCGATAAAAAAATCTGACAAATTACATAATACATAGCAGCCATCATCCATTGTATTACCTGGGGTCTGATTTTACATTAAATTGGTTTATAGGGAACTTTTAAAAGCCGATTGAAACTGTTTTGCATTTGGAAAGTGATTACCCCCACAATTCTGATGGACAACATTAAAAGAGTTTTCGGGAGGATCCCGATTTAAATTTTGAGTGCTTAAGTGCCAAAAGTATTCATTCTTTAGTGTTCTCCAAAGCATCTGAGTTGCTGTTATTGTGGCAACCCAAACATCCTGTGATGGGGGATTTATTACTTTGCTTTTACCTAAAAATTCCCAGGTTCTGATTTCCAAAACAATAGATGAAGGCTGAAATCTGATAGGGCCTGCTTCATTCCATTTCTATTGTTCTTCTCATTGTTGGAGCCATTGAGACTGTCAAACATCTTATCAACCTCCATCAGAAATTCTGCAGTCGCCAATCAATCCAGGCCAAGGACATCTAAACAGCGAGGAGAATTACATGAACAGTTACATCAATGATACATATATACATTTTAATCATTTGCGGCTCAAGTGTATTCATTGAATGTCTCAAATACTTACTTTTCCCCACCAATGCATGTACTTCAGCTGCTACATACCTGCTGAATACTTTTGCAGCCAAGTTGACCCTCATTTTCTCAAATGTTGTGAGCGCCAAATGCTTCTCTGTTAAATTGAAAAGCCTGAAAGCAGAAGGAATAGTAATTAGAAATTGCCTAACAGTTTCACACTGAACATGTTTCTTAAACTTTTGGATCTGATGTTTAACAAGTTAAATTAGTTAATCATGAAACAAAGTTGGAATTACCTTAATGGGAGGTAGTTTACAGAGGCATCATCTTGGGCAAGTATCCTTAGATGTTCCCACTTTGCAGTTAGCTGCACATTCTCTCCTGCTAAACACACTGGCACCCGGATATCATGGCTTAAAAAAAGATTTCTGAAGCACTTCATCAGATGTGATGGATCAAAACTGTAAGAATTTTTGTCCATCAAAGCTAAAAGATGAATTGACAAAATCTGCTCCAAGGAGTTTCAATGCTTTAACATTGTTTCGCCCCATGTCACAAATGATGGCCACAACATGGAGCCCAGTCTTCTTAACGGCACCAAGAACTTCCTTTATCAGTTCTGCATGAGTTGTGGCAGGAGTTGATCCATAGCTACCTACCTTTAGGTTTTTTATGTTCTTGTTTCAGAATTGAGCAAACTAACAAAAATGCTGGACTTAGTTGATTTTCTAATCATTGCACAAATTTTCCCTTAGTGAGATCCGATATTAGTTTGAAGTCTGATTTTAAACTATGGCTAATTTTGCTCAATCTGCTTATTTATTTATTTTTTACTGATGTTTCTCACTAAAAACCTTTTCCTGGGTGTTAATTGCTCCAAACGGGTGATACCTAGACTTTTTAATATTGATAGTCTGGCTTGATTAGGTTTCACATTGCTATGCTTCAGCTGAGAAAAAGAAACATCCAATAAGGATGGGTCATCACAAGACAAATGAATCATCAGGTAGGATCTTGGGCAAATTAATGGGTCTGGAGATGCTCTAATGCAAGGATTTAGTCAAAGTGGGTGGAAAAATTTTGCCAGAAGATGTTGACAAGACAGGTTCATGAGAAGATGAGGATGGTGGAGATTCAAGAGAGGATGTAGATGGTAGAGGTTCTAATGAAGATGTGGATTGAGCGAGGCTCTGAAAGGAATGATAACGGTGCAACATTACCAGATGTGTGTTCTGGG
Source organism: Tanypteryx hageni (assembly GCA_028673005.1). NCBI lineage: Eukaryota > Metazoa > Arthropoda > Insecta > Odonata > Petaluridae > Tanypteryx > Tanypteryx hageni. The sequence continues at coordinate 226,152,518 of CM054112.1, read as the reverse complement.
GAAATTTCAGTCAGTTGGCTGATTGGTGGGAAGAGTGGGCACTGTAGAACGAAGTAGCTGCTGTGGTGATGGATATGTAAAACTTTCTTCTGAAAAATGTCTGATACACACTTGAAAGTTGTTGTGCAACTTTTTAATAGGATAACTATCCATAATTGGGTTATTGCAAAATGTCCTCCACTTCTCAGCCCTGTGGGGAGATTTAATAATAATCAGAGCTTAATTAGTATTAAATTGAGTTAGACTTCACTATAAAGACTAGCATGTAAATTATCAACAATTTTAAAAACATTCAAATAACGACAACTTAAATCAAGAAGAGATCTTTTCTACTAATGTTTGATGGAATAAATTACTGAATTGACACTATCTTTAGATATGAAGCAGAATTGGCTGTAGCCAGCAGAATGATAACATTGCATATGTGCATCAAGCCCAAAAAAGATTATGTAACAATAGCCAAGGTAAGGAGGGAAGAAAAAATAGTGATATCGACATGAATAATAAACCCCAGCGAAAATTAACGTTTTGAACCCACAAACCCAGGGCCGTGCAAATGGGGGGTGCATTGGATGTGCCGCACCAGGGCCCCCGATCTAGTGGGCCCAAATCGAGGGAGCATAGAACTTGAAATGATTTTAAAAAATTGTTTATTTTGACTATTTATCAAAATATAATAATATTAAAATACATAAAACATATTTGTGTAAATTCCCTATGTGTGTCAAGTTGATGATAACATTTAATAATGTCTATTATAGGTGACTGTTTTATTTCGACTCTTTATCAAAACATAACAATATTGTAATAATTATATTTTAATAATATTAAAATAATTGTAATAATTAATACTTAATAAATAAATGCTCCACTTAATATTTTTTGTCTCAACATAAATAAACGAGGCCCCTTAACCCCTTTTGCATCCGGGCCCCCAAGTACCTTTGCATGGCCCTGCACAAACCTGTCTGTGTGATATATTGGCACTCGATGCCCAAAACACGTATTACACTTTCACAAGCCTCTCTCGCGGTAAAAAAATTTGTTTGACAATTCCTATAGATCAGCGTTTCCCAACCTTTTTCGAGTCGCGACCCCCTTTTATAATAACCTGCGACCCCCCGCCACATTTGCATAAAAAGGCATTTTTAATAGGGTAAAGAAAACACATTAAAAATAGATTTTTCAGAATATAATTCTAACCTAATATTTAATGCAATGGTTGTACTTGCATCTGGGCAACCAGGTTCTAAATTCACGGCTGAGTGTTTTTTAAAGCCAACCTCATCTCATCCTCAACATTCAGTCTGTTTCTTGCCTTTGTTTTGATATGAAGAAGCGTTGAAAATCCACTCTCACAGAGATATGTAGAGACAAATGGAAGTAAAACTCAAAAGGTAAGCATGGTGATATTTGGATATGACTGATACATAGCACACCAGAACTGAGTCAGCAATTCTTCATAAAACAAATTACATGCCGAGGAATCGTTCCGCAGATCCATCCTGTACTTCATCGGGAATGCTGGCTACATTCAGGGAAGCAGAGAATGGGTTTCGTACCAGTGCAGCTTCATCTTCTGTAAGCTCAGGGAAGTACCGCTGAAATTCCTTTCAAGGGATTCAAGTTGCCCAGTAATCTCCTCTTTCAAATTCTCATCCAGTTCACCTTCAGATTCCTCTACCACACTGCAGAGTTTTTCAAACATGGCAATGTTTCCAAGATTTACTTTCTGGCGCCAGTTTTGCCGCTTGGATACAAATGCCTGAAGATTGTTTTAAAATTGGATAATGTGTGTTTCCTTTCCCTGTAGTTTCAGGTTAAGCTTATTTAGCTGGTCTAAAATGTCTGCTAAGTAAGCAACTCTTTTCTTCCAAGCTTCATCATTAAAGTAAGCCACAAGGTCATGTTTCCCTTGAACTTCCAGGAACAACTTGATTTCATCTTTCAACTCAAAGACACGATTGATAACATTTCCTTTCGACAACCAGCGTACAGCAGTGTAGAAAAGAAGAACCTCATGATCAAAATTCATGTCTTTACAGAGTTCTTTAAACAGGTGGGTGTTGAGATTTAATGTAATTCACAATTTTGATCAGAGAATGTGTTGTGTTGAGATTTAATGTAATTCACAATTTTGATCAGAGAATCAAGTACCTCTTGCAGAGGAGCTGGCAGAGTCTTACTGGCAAGAGTATATCAGTGAATCATGCAGTGAATGCCCTTTACTTGGGGAGCAAGTTCTTTCACTTTTGTCTGAAAGCCCGACTTTGACCCTAGCATAGCTGGTGCTCCATCTGTACAATCCCCACAGACGTTTTTCCACTGTAGTCCTCCAGTTTTAAAAAAGGTATTTATCTTCTCCATAATATCTTCACCTTTTGTAGTATTTTCAAGTGCACTACAAAACAGGAACTCTTCTTTGATGTCATCTGAATGAATATATTTCACGAAGACAAGCAACTGAGAACATGAACTTACGTCCGTTGATTCATCAACTTGAAAAGAAAACAATGGAGAAACTTTGATTTCATTCTAAACCTGCTCTTTCACGTCTACGGACATATCTGAAATGTGCCTCTGAATGGTGTTATTGGACAGAGATATTTGTCGCATCTTTATCTCGCTGGCTTCCCCAAACTTCACCATCTTCAACATGCAGGGTTTGATGAGCGTTTCTCCAATCGTGTAAGGTTGTTTTTGTTTGGCAATTTCCAATGCGACTTCATATGATGCTTGCACTGCTGCTGTGCTCTGTTGATGAAAACTTCCTGTAGGATCAAGTCTCTGACGTCTGAGACAAGTTTCATGGTGTCGAAAGAACTCCAAATCCTTTTTAGTATGTTCTGAATGCTTTGTCTCTGAGTGACGTTTGAGTTTTGAAGGTTTCATAGATTCAGCACTGAGAACAACATCGCACAAAACGCATTGTGGCTTCTCTATGCCATTGCTGATCAAGGTGGTAAAGCCAAATTTTAGATAGTCTTCTGAATATTTACGTTTCTTCTCAATGGGTACGGATTTCTGAAAATATATAAAAAAATTAATTCTTTTTCGAAAAATTTTTTTTTATTATATATTCGCGTTTCACGAATTTTATCAATTGTAATATTTTTTAAAATAATTGTTTAATAATGTTTAGCGTTAGTCACTTGGGTCACTATTTTATTAAAATAATACACCTATTAATACTAATAATATAACAATATAAATATAAATAAATAATTACCCAAATAAATTGTTTTCCGTCGGGAAACGATAATAGCGATGCAGAAAGCCGACCGACAGCACGGACTGATGACGACCTACTGACGCTCTTTAGATTTTAGAAAGTGCAAGCAGTAGCTAACCCGCGCTCGACAGCGAGTGGCCAACTAAAGGTGGTTGACTATTGGCGAACTAAGTTCACGCCAGTTTGCATTAGACAGCCCATCGCGGACATTATTGAATTACATCATTGCAAACATGGCGGCGTCAGCAAAACATACGGGGTGATCTTCAACTGCGTTAAGAGAGCAACTCATCTTTATTCGACGGTCCGTATTCGACAGTCTGTTATTCAAACATCGAGACACCGATTAAAAATGAATTTTGCATAATAGTGAATATTTTTTTCAGTTTACTATTTGTAACATAGAATTTTATTCTAATGATAACACTGCATTTGTATATTTTAGGGTTAGGGAGTGAATCAAGGTCCGCCGCGGCGGAAATCTGAAAAAATATTAAAGTCCCGCCATAGCAAATAATTAAAATAATATAAAATGTTTAATATGTATGAACACGGCGGGCCTTTAATATTTTTTAAGTATCCGCCGCGGTGGACCTTAAGTCACTTCCTTTCATTTATCAAAAATCAGTGTTACAACCACTAGTAGAATATTGCAGTGTAGCCATATTGAAATAAATAAGTGTTGAAAACATTCGTGGTGAAATTTCCTATAAAAATAATTGCAACTAAAAATAACCGCGGCGAGCCCCCAGAAAACACTTTGCGACCCCCTTGGGGGTCGCGACCCACAGGTTGGGAACCCAGGCTATAGATATTTGAGTTGATTCACAATTTAGTTTAGAAGATCAGATTACGTACTTATAAGTAATGATTTTCAAGATTAAAATGTCCTCAACGGTTGTACCCTACCGTGAGTTCATCTGATAAAAGATAATTCAATCGTCAACTATAAACACTCCAAAAGTGTTCCTGGTTTTTATCTCTGAAAAAAATTACGCAAAGCTAAACTGAAAGAATTCACTGAGAATCCCCGAGCTACAAAGTATTTCTTTACCGTGAGCAATGCAATGGATCGGGCTAGTAATGCCAAATGTTTGATTATCATTAAGCTGACCCCTTAATAATTTATCAAATGGCAATAATTTCGTAATCTTACCTTCCTTTGGAGGCAGGAAACCTGAACAACCTCCCTCCAACCGTAGAGCACCCACGCACACAACACTGCTTTCTTTCCATTCTCCCATGGACGAACGCAATGAAAACAAATTCTTTACTCCGAAAAGCAACGAAAAAACGCACAACTGCCTTGCGTCCGTTCAAAATATTCTTCATAAGCGCGTAACGGAATTCCTCTGCGTTTGAAGAAGCCGGTTTTACTAATCCCACCTCTATGATGTGGGCAGATGTGGGAAACTAATTGGAGGGGAGGGTTCGTAGTTTTGGGACCAATTGATAGATGGCGGAGAAGAACGTCAAAGGAGCGCCTAGGTAGGTATGACTAGGTAGTACTATGCCTCGTCACTGTCTCTCTGTCGCTACGGTCCAATATCAATTTTATACCTAAAAAGTTTGAAAAGTGGAAGGTCATAGAGATGCGCATAATCAGATGAAGAAATGTCTGCTTTGTATTAACAGTCATTGCACATCTGTTAAACTGTTTATTTTCTTCGGCTTCGGCTCATAAGGAATCGGGTCCAAAGTAAAATGTATCATTTCCTATCTATATCATAATATATCTGTTAAATTGATGATCACAGTAAATTAAAATATGATTAAAATTATCCAATGCTCTTTACGCAACTAAATCCTTTATTTTTCCAATTATTTTCATTAATTTCTTTCTGGCTATAATTTTATGGTTGGTATCGCCGATATATCGTATACGGTATATCGATATAACTTCACTCGTTCGCTCTTCGTGTTTATTTGTTGGTTTTTGGAACTACGTATATTCACATAAAGTAATTGTATTTCATGGAGTTTTGAAAGTTTGTCGGAAATTTTTATTAAAGCTAAGTCAATATATAATTTTAAAGAATAGTTTGGCAATTCTCTAAAGAAATTCTGTAATGGGTTGCGATGGAGGAACAATTCCAAGACGTGATGAACTTGTCAGGACTAAAAAGAAACCAGAACAGGTATGTGAATTCTTGATGTATATTTTAAAAATTTCACTCCAATCATGTTTGTGCAACATATAACTTTTCTCTTAGAAAGACAAAGCTGCGGAGCTGTCGTTTCGGTGGAAATGTTGCACTATTTCACAAAATCCATTACAACAACCTATTGTTGCCTGTGGCCTTGGAAGATTATACAGCAAAGTTTCAGTTCTAGAAAGTTTATTGGAGAAGAAAAATTTTCCCGAAGTTGCGATGCACATCAAGAACCTTAAGGTAAATACGCCTTTTTCATGAGTGTCAAGCAGTCATTTGCTTTACTTTATTTGGTATGAATATGTGTAACATAGCTTAACGACTCGCACAAGTATTTACTTGACTATGATTAAACCTTAGGTTTTATGGTTAATGCTGTGAGAATAACATTTAAGGGATTGAATTAAATATGGTGGCATGGGAGAAAAATGGAAGATAGTGAATTTTAATGGAGATATATCTAACAGGATTAACAAAGCCCTTTAGCCAATTTGTAGAAGAAACATATAAGGAAATTTAATTGTAATAAAATCACGATATTATAGATAATTACTTCTTACAAAGCATGGTGAAGATTTAATAAATGAAAGATTGTGGAGACCTACAATACATTCATTCCTACAGATTTAAAATTGGTTATTAATTTGCAAAAAGGACCTTTGATTACTAAAAGCATTTTTGAGCTCCTTTTGTTTCTCTTAAGCAATCACATGGTCATTTAGTTAGAATTGCAGGAAAGTTTAACTTAAGATTTTCAAAATTTAAGAGGACATTTTCTTTAAAGAAAATGAAACTTCTCAAAGATGACGTCTGGTCACCTTACATATATGCCATTTAAATATCTAATCAAGTTGGTAGAATTTCAAAATTAATTTCTTTAACATTTTTGTTTTGTTTGTTGAATACCTAAATAGTCTTTGATAACTTGAGATTATAGCTCCAAACTACAATTGGGGAATTAGAGAAGAACACAGGAAACAGTGAATGAATACATATTATTTTCACATCTTTGTATGAATCAGAAATTCTTCAACATTAACAACATCAAAACCATGGTAAAACTTTGGCAAAATCACTCTCCCTTTCTGGCAAACTTCTTCATAAGAAACTTAGAAAAGCAGTGCAAAGACAACTTCATCCACTTCTCTAAAACATGGCTCAGTTACATTGATGACATCTTCACACTTATTGATACCTCAAAAAGCAACAACAGTTTTTTTACAAAAACTAAACAAACAGTACAATTACATCCAATCCACACACCAAGAAGAACAAGACAAAATCCTTCCAGTCTTTGATTTACTCATAAAAAGACATGACAAGTAGCTGAAATTCAACATCTACCAGAAACCTAGACATACATCCAGCATAATTCTCACCATCACATCTCACATAAGTTAGCACCTTTCCTCTTCATGATACCCAGACTCTTACATGTAAATCTTTCCAAAATCAATTTTTGTAAAGAACTTGCACATAAAACTGGACAACACTTAATTTTTACAACATCCAAATAGTTTAAAACATAATACAACAAGCATTAACACAAACTCCACCTAAAAATTACACAACACACAAACGTATCTACAACAAATTCAGAATACATTAAAAATCCCTCTTACTCCTGAGTCAGGAGTCTTGACGTCACCAATAAACTCTGTAATACTTTCTCTAGACTCAATCTTTAAACTGGATGTGTTAACAATAATAAATTCACCAACCCCCTCAACCCAAAAGACAATATCTTTTTTACAAAAATCTGGAATTTACACAATATACTGCCAAACATGTGATAAGTTATACATAGGAGAGACAAAACAAATTTGGAAACATGCTTTAAAAAGCACTTAGCACACTTAAGACGTACCAGAATTAAGTACCATGTAGGTATACTTGCCTATAAACAAAAAAATTGGAAAACAAGATGCTTAGAAGAAAGGGGGTCAGCTTATCTGCAGGTTAAGATCAAAAGTAAAATTTTTTAATCATTTACCTCATTTTCTAATGGGCCCAGATAAACAACAGTACTCAAAACATACGCAAAATGTATAAACAAATAATAATTGTGCTCAGGGCTGCCCTGAGGAATTTTGCCACCTAGGGTAAGATGGCACTCCAGCACTTCCCTCCGTATAAATGTTTGTTGAGATATTTTCAGAGTACATATTAATTTATTCATTGTTCTGTAAAAATTGTTGTTAACTAGCTGAGACCTGCACAATAATTGGGCAGAGTTTTTTTTATTAATTTATGATAGATGATTATATAAAATGAATTTTTATAACCACTACTATATAGTTAATGTCTTTATTTGCCTAAAACTTATACTATTAAAATTTTGTGATATGAACCACGACAAAATACGATGCGACAAAAATTTGTATAGTTCCTTATATCAAGTCTCAAAGTCTACACTAATTCTTAAAAGGTTAAGCTTTCACATTAATTTTCAATCAATTATTCTTTACCAGAGAAGCAATAGCAGAATGCCTTATGGGCAGGCCGCTTCCATCCATCCGCATGTTTAATCTCCAAAACTACTGGGCAGATTTTAATGAAATTGAGTGTTAGTGATTCTTATTAAAATTTATGTCCCAATTGTGATTTTGAACTGTATCCATCAATTAGAACTTCCTCTTTATATAAGCACTTAAATAAACATAGACTCGTATCTCGTTAAATGGCTTCCGTCAAACAACAATTAAATACCATATTTTTCTCTCCCTAGCTCTTATATGATGAGTAAGGTATCGATCAAAAACTTTATTCGGATTGTGGACAGCATTTACCACAGAAAAGTTTGCAGGACCACACAATTAGGACTAATAGTTTCAGAGATAAAAATTCGAGAAAATTCCAAGCATAACATCATATATTTTGATTAAATTGACCACTACAATTCTATTGACAAACAACAATTAAAAAAACACATTTTTCTCCCCCATGTATCTTATATGATGTGAGGTATTGATTAAAAAGTTTATTAGGATCAAGGACTATATTTACCACAGAAAAAGGATTTTTGTGCAAATTTGGTGTTTTCAATTTGTCTGTGTTATGTCATACGTTAAAGCTTTGGTTTTCAAAACGTAATTTTGAGCTGATTCCTAATACTCAATTTTTAAAATTTTTAGGATGTGAAGGATCTTTGTTTGACCCCAAATCCAGCATATAAAGAAGTTCCTGTTGAAAAAGGTGATGCTTTTGGAGATCCCGGCACTTCACCTTATATATGCCCCATTATTGGCCTGGAAATGAATGGACGTTTTGGTTTTGTCTTTCTCTGGAGTTGTGGCTGTGTTTTTTCTGAGAGAGCCTTGAAGGAAGTAAAGAGCAGTGTTTGTCATAAGGTAAAAGGATATTAAATGATAAAAATAAGTGTAATGGACAATATTTTAATTTTGACTTTTACGCAAAAGTAAATTTCATTAAATTGTATTCTGGTAACTTAGGATGCATCCATATTATTTAATTTAACATTCTAATCTGCTTATATTAATATTGACTAAACTTAATCCCTCCTTATAGAGATCAACTATGTACTTTTCTCTTCCTCAACATTAACTTTATGCAAAGATGATGTGTTTTTCAATTTTGGGTGTACTCATTAGAAATTTAACTTCCTATTCTACAATTTGCAAGTACAGGTGATTTCCAATTATCCCTGGTAATGATGGGGAGCATCAGCACTGAAAATCAAAAGCTGTGAATAATCCAAAAATCATTTACATCTCGCTGTGGCATGCATTTTAGATATGAATATAAGTAAGTTGAACATTCTCCAAGTTTACAATACTTGAAATGAATCAACAAAACATCACATTTAAAGTGAAAATTCTATTGTGGATCAGTACATACAGTAGGGTAGAACTGAATAGGCAAATTGGGCAACAGACATGGGGGGGCCATATGAAAGGGTACCAACCGAAGGAATTCATGGGAAAAGGGGGTGCTTATATAGTGGAAGGATGGAGTGTAAAGAGAATTCTCTCAGGGTGCTAACCTGAATTACTACAGCAGTAAGTGCTGTTGGTTTTATGTGAAACACCGTATCTGCCCGAAGAAGCCAACCCTGGATTTAAGTCAAACACCCAAAAATTTCCATTTTTTGAAAAAAAATTTCGTAGATTTAATGCCGGGCATGCATGCATGGTCTAGAATACATTATTCGAGATCGAAGAAAAGGGTGGGAAATGGTTTAGTGGTTGACATTTTAAAATATTACTCCAATTAATAATTTCGCATTGTTGAATAATGTTCCACATTCAGTGACTGTAATTTTATTCATCTTCATTTTCACAAAAGGTAAAAGCACTAGAGACCTCGCCAAGATAATTTTTTATCCAAGTCTATTTCCGATGAAATTAGCATTTACATTGCCTCAAGAAATTGCATTTTTATAATAATACACGTTCCATGTAAAGTTTTATCGAAATTCAAACAATTGGGCTTATCATTGCATTTTGCATAATCGTCTACGTAAATGTATGCAATTTTAATAGATTCTATGAATGAGGTTTTAATATACATATAAACATTACAATGGCTATAGCAATAACGACAATAGCCAAGTAAAACTAATAAGAACTTCTTTTAATGGATAATGAAAAATAATACAAATTGCTAACTATTCTTAATGACACATACGCATTGCCCTGAGGAGTGAAAGAAATTATCCAATAGCATTTAGAAACAAAAGAACAGGTAGCAACAGTAACAAAACACAGTTACTGCTAAATTCAATATTCTAGCTTTATTATTTATTCATTAACCTTCCAGTACTTGCGTGGGGTAGATTTAAATCCCATATGAATTACATTGAAATTGCATGCCAAATGTAGTTAATTCATTGACAAAAAATGACAAATATATATCTAATTTAATATAAACAACAGATAGTTTGAACAATATTTAATAATATTATTTTAAAATAAAAATTGACAAAAGGCAATATTTCTATAATGTCAAAAATAGCGAACATATATTTTTGGCATGCGAAAACAAAATACGAAATGAAATTTGGCAAAAAATAATTAAGTTACAATTACTTTCTAATATAAATATATAATAAATACAAAAGTTTATAAAAGTACTATTGTAATGATTTTACTTTACTTGTGCTGCCATCTATGGGTGACTACGAGGCAACCCTAACCCCAAATTCTTTCTTGGACTCGCATTTAAGCCGAGGGGTGATTTTTCATGATAGATTTTGTCAAAAGCATTGGCTTCTATTCAGGCAGATATGATAATATCACAAAACACTGAAAAATGAAAATAAAATAAAAATTTTTGGTTAATAACTTTTATAAAGCACACACAACGTGTACAAATAAAAATATAATAATTTATTATTAAAAACTTGTATAAAATGCACTGAATGAAAAAAAAATTATATTATTGAATTAATAGAGATATTGAATATATAAAAGTTATGTTGCATTCTTTAAGACATCTGAACTAATTATTAGAATTGCAACATAACTTTTATATATTCAATATCTCTATTAATTCAATAATTTAAATTATTTTTTTTCATTCAGTGAATTTTATATAAGTTATTAATAACAAATTTATTATATTTTTATTTTTACACTTTTTATGCGCTTTATAAAACTTATTAACTTAAAATTTTTATTTATTTTTTTAATTTTTAATCTTAATATGAAATATATTAATGTTTTTAGATTCTTCAAATATTAACTTTATTAAATAGGGAAATGACCGTTGGATTTCTACAGGAAAGATTTTAAATTTCGTGAATAAGATGCGATGCAAAGCTATTATCCAAGTCATTGGTACCCAATTACACGAAACTGACAACAATGCAAATCACTAAGAATGTGTCAAATTCTCGCATTAAAAACTTATCTGTTGATCGTTTCAATGTGCATTCAAAAATCAATGGCAGGAAAACAAACTTTTGTTCATTTAGGCATTCGTAGTTTCAAGTCTCTACCTCCTACGATGATTCTAAGTAATTTTAATATGCGAATGATTGATGTTGTACATTTTGATGTATTCCTTCTCGTGTATAATGCAATGAATCATTTCCCTCTCCTTCCTTCTCTCTCTCTCTCGTGTATTATAAGCATTCAAAGCATGCTTTCATCCATAAGGATTGAAATAACAATTGAATTTCGAGTTTTAACAATGTAACTCATTGTCAAGGCAACATCCCATTAAAATGGCAAGATTTCTTAAAAATACGTGAATTAAACATTTAACATGAGGGATTTCGAACTGTAGGCAGAAAAAGACGAACAGAATAAGAAACAATTTTTTCTTTAAAATGGTTCAGATTCGAAGATCGTAGGTTAATTCTTTCTAAATTAGATCTCCTAAATAATAAAAGCCTGCACATAGAAAAGTCGATGTTTATGTGATATTTTATGGCAAATGGAAATGTCTTCCTTTGAGTCGAACCTGGATAGTTTTTCTAAATATTTTTTCGTCGATCACTTTTAATATGGGAATAAAGCATTCTTGCAAAATTTAGATTTTCTATTTCGATTCTTTATCAATTTTATAGAGCTTGACCAACAGATATATAGATAGATTTTTCAATTGTTCATCATACTTACTGTGGCATAGTTGTTTTAATCCATGGCTGATGAAGAGCAGTACAAGCCTAAGATGGTTCGAATCCTGCTAAAGGTAAAAAAAATTTCTGATGTCGATGGGCTTGAATAAAAATATATATAAATCTCTATACAAGGTTTGGCAATAAAGTTCCCAGACTGGTGCGATAGAAAGAAACAAAGGCCAAAAATGTTTTCTTTTTTATTCAACAATTTCCTCCCACTTCAATACATTTTTTGCATCATCCCCAGAGCTTTTTAAAACAGCAAAGTCATCTAAAGAAACCTTGTTCAGTTCAGTGGTCACATTTGTTTTGATGTCTTCAACATCCTCAAATCTTCTCCCCTTGAGAGCAGTTTTCACCCTAGGAAAGAGAAAGAAGTCTGTGGGTGCCAAGTCAGGCGAATATGGTGGGTGGCTGATCTCTACAATGCCCTATTTGCCAGAAATCTCTTCACAACCAGTGCAGAATGAGCAGGTTCGTTGTCATGCAACAGAATCCAACTTCCCTTTTCTCGAAACTGCTTCCTCACCCTGGAAACACACCTTATCAACCTGTGAAGGACTTGAATGTAGAATGCACTATTTACTGTCTGTCCTTGCTGAAGAAATTCCTTGTGGATCATACCCTGCTTGTCGAAAAAGGTGATCAGCATGGTTTTGATCAAGGACCTTTTCAAACGAAACTTCTTGGGCCTTGGCAACGATTTTGATGTCCATGTCATGCTTTGTCGTTTCGGGGTCGTACTGGAATACCCATGACTTGTCGCCAGTGATAATGCAGGTGAGAAAACTGGGATTGCCTTCACAACTTTCAACGAAGTCCTGACTCGATGCTACTCTTCTCTGCATCACAGGCCACAACTTGGCGGCATCGCGAACATCTGTTGCAGTTTAGAAGCACGGTAAATGTGCGTTGTCCGGTAATGTGTAAATTTCGTGGTAAATGTGCACAACTAAACTAAATTTGAACATGAAGGCAAATTTTACTCGTCCCCACCGGGTTGGGTAGGTTAGTCGAAGTGTTTTTGTTCCTCCTCATGTTCACTGTTTCCCCCCTCGGGATTGGGAAGCATTCATATTAATATATACCAGTGGAGCCGAACCCTTGATGATTTCTATTATAAATTAACCTAATTATTAAAGTGTAGCATTTATCATTCTTACTTATTTCCACATTTACAAGGCACATTGGTAAAAGTGCACATTTACCGGGAAATGTATGGATAATATGTATTTCTGGAAACTTAAACTTACATTTACCGAGCTTGGTGGTAAATGTGCACATTTGCCGGTAAATGTACACATTTCCCGATTACGTACCTTTACCGTAACATATACACATATTTACATCTATACAATTAACTATACAAATGTACACATATTTACATATAAATACATAATCTTTAAAACATGATAAATGTGCACATCTATTTATACTATTTATGTACAAGTTTAATATTTTAACGTTTTGTGAAATTCCATAAAACAGGGATCTAGGCAAAGGGGAGATCCCTCACAGATTGGGCAAAAAACGTCTTTTCGCACCCCTTTTGCTGTAGCACTCCTGGCATCTCCTCTGAATTGTCCGATTTTGTTTTCCTTTGTTGTCTGAAGGGAATGTGTAAGGGAAATGTCTTGACAAGCCTAAGGTCCTGGAGGGGGCAGAAGGGGAGGGTCAAGGAACAGGTGGTGTGTAAGCAGGAAGGAGGAGGGATTTGATGATAGATAATTGGAAGTCATAGAGGGAAGTTTTCGGGTGGGTTTTATTATAAAGAAAGTAACTATTAACTCTTAACAGACGGGTGCCGATATATGATCGACATTGTGCATTTGCTTCCACACTCGGATGTCGATATATAATCGAGTTTTTTTTCATGTTTCTGTGGTCAGATGTCGACCGTAGACCACAGGGAGTGATGTATTTCATGAATGTCGTCAGTTGGTAACCCTTACCAATCATGATCTGCCACCTGGTGCAATTTTAATAACTTTTAGAATAAATTTTGGAGATTACTCCCTGTGCAACTCAGTCGACATTAAAGATGGCTGTGAGTAATATGAAAGAAAGTACATCGCATGGTATTTTAAGTTCAAGCGAAAGTGATATTGACGTGACTCAGAATGGTCAGGTGAGAGTATTTCAGGAATTGGCTGATGACACTACTGGAACAATTGCCGCAGGCGTTGAGAATGAAACAAGTGCTGGTGGTTGGATAAATGTGAACTCTGTTGATCAACCACCAAATCTTTTTCGCTTCACTAAAAATGAAGGGCCAAAGATTGACTTGTCAGTTGATGCTAGGCCATTTGTATATTTTGCTTTGTTTTTCGATGATGTTTTATTTGGCAATATAATTCACGAAACCAACAGGTATGCTGCTAAGAAAATATCTGAAGCCGAGCTGAGTCCCAAATCACTACAGAAAACATGGAAAGAGGTTAATTTAGTTGAAATGAAAGCATTTCTGGGTGTTGTGATTAACATGGAGATCATAAATCTTCCTGATATAAAAGATTATTGGTCCTCTGATTGGATTTCGGAAATAAAGTTTTTCCGAGCTGTGATGGCCAGGGATCAACTTCTGCAAATTTTCTGGATGCTTCACGTGGAAAGTGATACCATGACAAGAATTCAAGGAAGAGCAAGATACCAAAAAATACATGAAGTTATCCAACACTTAGAATTTAATTTCCAAAAGTATTTTGTCCCTGGCAAGTGTGTGTGTTGATGAATTTACAGTTGGGTTCAAGGGGCATATATCGTTCAAAACAAACAATCCAAAGAAACCAACTAAGTGGGGACTTCATTTGTTTGTTCTAGCAGACAGTGCCACAGGTTTTGTGCATAGTGTAATACCATATTTTGGCAAGGCAACTGCTGAAATTTGCAATTTGCCATATAGTGAAAAGAGTTTCATTCCAAGGATTGTTCTGAGCTTGATAGAGTGCTTAGCAGTGGGTTTGGTGATTTTGAAGGGTATCATTTATATACAGATGGGTATTATAAAGGGGTTGATTTGGCGAAGGAACTGTACAAAAGAAAGTGTCACATTACTGGTACTGTGATTGCTGGGAGAGTAGGCAACCCAGATGAAATAAAGAAGGGATTTGAAAAATATGAAAGAAGGTGATATTCAGGCATATCGTTCAGGAGAAGTGTTGGTACTTGGGTGAAAGGACAAGAGAGTTGTACTGACCCCCCTTCTTTCCAGAAGGGGGGGTTAGGAAAAGCGTGTTGAAAAACCCATATGTGTTTTAGACTATACCAAAAACATGGGAGGTGTTGATCGCAACGATCATTTTTGTGCAAATTATTGCTTTATTCGAAAGTCACTAAAGCAGTGGCGAAAAATGTTTTTCTGGTGTCTTGAGGTGTCCATTGTTAACTTCTACATTATTTATTTGGAAAGAATGAAAAAAAAAATGGCAGGAAACCTATGACTCATCTAAAGTTTAGAAGGGAACTTCTGTAAGATCTAGTAGGAAAAACAAGAAATCCAAGAAAACGAAAACATCCAGGATCAGCTGAATGGGGAGAAAGATTGACTGGAAGACACTTTATTTACGATTTCCCAGGCAGAAAACATAAGATTGTTCAGTCTGCAGTAACAAAAAAGAAAAAAGCGGGAGAAAAGAGACCTATTTTTATTGTAAAACGTGTTCTAATGAACCAGTATTATGCTCTGGTGATTGTTTTGAATGATATCATACACTGGAAAATTATAAATCATATTAGTGTGAATGTATGTTTTTAAATTTGTGAAATTTTAATTTAACGCTGGGTTTATTTTGTGGTATAATATTTTTGCTCATTTTTCTGAAAAATGTGTATCTATAAAATGTTCACATAAAAGCATTTTATAGTAAAACTGATGAATTTCATGGTTTTGTTTTTTAAAGGAAAGAAACAGGTAAAAAAAACATTATGAAAGGTGTTATTATTATGAAAATTTTACTTGTTTAGCCTACTACTGCTCTAGTTGGATGACTGACAAGACAAAGAAAATAACAGGAGAGCATATGGGTTTAGAGCTCCCTCTTGGGGTTATGTTAAAGGTTTCTCAAGTGTGAAAGCTGATCAGAGAGCTTGAGCTTAGATCTAGAAAAGTATCTGTTTACTCTTTGTTAGAAGTCTCCCCTTTCCTAAGTCTTTGAACTTGGGCATTCATTCCTCGGCTTGCCATGACGTACATCTTCTGGTAAGTTCTTCTCTCAATCTCCCTACTCCTTCTCAAATAAGACCTCTGTAAGTGGTCTCAAAACTAAGCAGCACAAGTATGGCATGTTCGGAATATAAAGTTAACTTGTTTACTATATCAATAATAAACTTAAAAAAGATCGATTTCATAATTTGTGCTCTCTGCCCAGAATGCTGCTGTCCTGTTCGCAGAAAATTAAAAAAACACGCCGTCCATTAAGGGTTAAGGATGAGAAGGTGGAAGATGTGGATATCATTTCATGGTCTTTCATTCATTGAGATAATATGACATCATTTGATCAGAATGGTCGATGCCACCCATTGACTCGCTATATTTAGCATCAGCCTCCAGTTTGGAAGTGGTGCCACCTCCTTGCCGGTGGGGAACATCGACCATATGACTCCCATATTCGGAGCTGATCATCAGAACATCCCTTCTGTCTCTCCACTTCAACACACAAACACCATCATTTGTGAAGGCATCCACATCTTCACGTTTTTTTAACTTTTCTGATATTACTTGTGGAGGATTACCCTTCCGGTTAGTTCTAAGAGTGATGGTACAATAGGTATTCCATTCTAGCAGGTGGTGGGTCAGATTAACGCTGTTGTAATAGTTATCCATATATAATGAATGTCTGGCATTCAACCTTCCTTCCATTAATTTACATACAACAGCGTCAACATGACCTTGGCCTCCTACATCAGCATCGGAAGACCCAGTGTACACGACAAATCTTAGAATTAATCCAGAAGGTTCGGTCAGCATGTACAACTTTATGCCATATTTGTGTTTTTTCCCCTTCATAAACATGTGGAAAATTAGTCATCCCCTCCAGAGAACCATAGACTCATCAATACATAATTTTTGCATCAGAGTCACTGTTTCATCAATTGTCTTGTGAAATGCATCAATCAGTGGCCAAATTTTGAATAGTCTGTGGTTCTTGAGGTACCAGGTTTTTTGCAAAATGCAAGTATTGAAAAATCCCCAAGAACCTCTCACGGCTCATGCAGCCGCGAAAACAAGAAAAGTTAAATAGAAAGTCTGTGTTCCAATAATCACTAATCCTGCTCAAGGGTATAGTGCCCATGTGGAGCAGGATGCCAAGAAAAGTTAGAAATTCTTGGATGGCTAAAATTTCCATTTAACAATCCTTGCTTTCGGAGCTACATTCCCCTCCAGCATATTAATCAGATTTCAAGAGGTAAAGCCTAATTTCCTGTCTGCATTAGCTAATTGATATATTTGTCAATGACGCAATTGGAAGAATTATACGAAATCAAAAATAACTAGATTTGGAAATACCAGATTATGATATTTGAAATTAAAAATATACTAAGTTTCAGTGTGGCAGAATTACAGTAATATTCTCATTATCAATAGGCAAGAAACTAATTTGGTTTAATCATCAAGATTCAGTTAGTAAAAGGCGTGAATTAACTATTAATGTATGTTTTCTCATATAGGTTGGTTGTCAAAATCATCACGTTTGTCAAAATTTTTAAAGAAAGGAGTGAAAATACAAGAACAAGGAATATCGTTTTGTGTTCGAGCAATGAACTCTTTTCTGCACTAATTATTTTTTGTTACTTAAAGAGGCAAACTTTCAAGTCAATATATTCTTGTATATCGCATTAACACATCATGTTAGATTCCCGTATTACACTCAGTTCCTAGACATTTTGTCATAAATCCAAAAAAGCACGCAAAATCTCATAGCTGGCTCAAATGTGGTGATTTTCTTGGTTAAAAGTAGGGATGGGACAATCGGTTCTTCGGTTCCGATCCTTATTTTAATAAAAAACAAGAGTGGAAAGATGCACACATGATGCATGCATGTAGAGAATCCAAAATACTCGGATTATGAACTACCCGGGTAATCGAGTAATTCTTATATGAAATACCCGGGTATCCAGCATAATTAAAAAAATATATAATTAAAAAGGTCATTTATTTTTTATTTATGAAATAATATTTTAGAAATACAAGTCCATTTAAGGTATACTTTTTAAAAATGTTTTGGATCTTAGTAATGAAGTTTGAAGCTACTGAGAACACTCTCTCGCTAGCTGTTGAAGTAGGTTGAATTGTTATCAAAGCTTGGAACAATTTTTCTGTGCAATATCCTCTTTTGCCATGGTTTCCTTCGATCAATTTTAGCTCCTTGTCCATTGTTGATTTTGTTGAAGTTTCTTGAGGAATAGCCATAACAGCTTGTGTTGTTTTCTGCATCTCACTGTAGACAGAACTAGCAGAACCTTCATTTTCCATAGCTGGTTCTTCTTGCTCATTTTCATGTTCATCTTCACCAAACAACCTATCATATGTATCTTTTGCCAATGATTTGATTACATTTTTTGAAGAATATATAAAATGATCATTAAAGTGGGAATTAGGACAATTGCCACTGCAAAAAAGCAACAACGACACAATAACTTTGTTTCGTCTTTCATCGATTCTTTTTTCAAGGCATCCATCATTTCAGTAGCGAGATCCCTATCTGCTTGTAATTTATTCAAAAGAAAGATGCAAACTCCTTCAGCTTTCAGTAAATTGCTGTCCTCTTTGCTTAACTCTTGGACAGCAAGCTCTACAGGTTGCAGAACTTCTGATATTTTCTTTAAAACCTTGATATTTGTATCTTTAAATTTTTGCCGGCCGAACTCCATCATAGCCTTGTTTATGCAGTCATTCAATTTTTAAAAAAATGATTCACCATCGGAATAATGGAGTTCCATCGAGTCTTGCAATTAAGTAACAATCGCAGTTTCTTGTCTTCTTGTGCCAGCAGATGCTATTGAAGAACACTGCTTCTTACAGCAGATTTTTTGAAAAATCTCATAACTTAACATAACATAACTTTTCGTGTCTCCGCAAGTACTATTCCAATGTCTCTACGGACTGTAGAAATTCACTGTGACTCTCCGGTTCAAAATTAAAACTGCCATCAACAACATACGTATCAATTTCAGTATTGCTGATATCCTCCTCATCCTGATCAGCGTAATCATCATCATCTTGGAATTCTTCATCTTCATCATTCTCTTCTTCGTCACCAGTGAGAGGCTGGACTGTTTTCTTATAAAATATATCAAGGACACCAAGATGGATTCCATGGTTGTAGCATAACTGAGCCAATGCCGGAATATTCCTTCCATATTTTACCATTAATGCAGCTCCGTCTTGAGTTGATCCGGCGACATCAGAATCCATATCGATTCCAAACTCATTAAGTCTTCCTTTGACTAGAGCTATGGTGGAATTAAAATCACAAGAACCTTCAATAGGAACCAGCCCAAGAATGAATGGCGACATTGCTGCTGAGTGGACTGTAACATTCATGTGTCTTCTGATATTTATGTCACTCCGTTCGTCTACGGTGAGACTAAATCTCTATTCAGATTTTTGTTGTTGTGATAAAGCTGCTTTCATTTCTTCCTTGTTTCTTCTTAGAATTTCATTTTGTATTTCATCACCATTGTTTCGCTTTTTGGCATGATGTACTTGCGCATTCTTACAAAACCTCTAATGCCTTCAGATGACGTTATTCCTTTAATGCTAAATCCGTCCTTTGCAGCACATTTCGCTAATATTTCATTCAATGTTTCTCGGCTGACAAAATTCTATATTCCTTCCTTTTTTGAAGATGCAGCAGCATCATCATTCGTTTCATCCATTTTTTAAAGAGTATCCTCTCCTCCGAGGGCATAAACAAAACTCTCAAAAGAGAGGCAATAGGTCTTATTCAATAGGAGCAAGAACCTCTCAGATACGCAACTTGAAACGATCACGATTTGGGTATCTCTCACTCTGAAAGATTTGTTTGCCTTTGTAAAGGCTGCCACACACGTTCAGTTTTTACTTGCCGTTTTGCCTGCCTGCCGAAGACAAGACGGAACGTGTGTGCTAAAAAAGTACAATATTTTCTTACGTGTACCGTGTTAGGCTCGGCTTGAAGTGAATCTGTCTCTGTCACATTTTTCGGCTTGTGGACCACTTTGGAGTTTAAATACAAAAAATATCCAATTTTTAAAAAGTCTCGATTTATGCATTAAATAAAGTGGCTGTTCGGCACCCCTTTGACCAAGGCGCTCGGGGCGGTCGCCCCGCTCGCTCCCCCCCCCCTCCCCTTGCTACGCCCCTGCCACCTGTGTTTAATTACGCGTAGTTTTTCGTTATTTTTCTTATTTTCTGTTGGTTCAAATGTTAGAAAATTGTAAAATTTTCATAAAAAATATGCAACTTGATACTCGATCAAATTACTTGGGTAGTTGAGTACTCGAAAAAGGCTTCCAAATTCCGATTACCCGGGTACTCGATACTCGAGCTTGGATTCCCTACATGCATACATGTGCAGCAGAGGCAATTTATATAATCATGTCACAAAAGATAAATATCAATGGCTTACTATAATTTCTACAAACTGAAATGCCAGTAGTGATACCAAGGAAATGTCGAATTTTTGATTCACCGATTAATTTCCTAATCAATTGTAATTAATAAAACAATCGACAATTATTTAAAACTTACCTCACTGGAATAGTAGCCTTACATATAGTTTTCTTGTTCTGTTTGGTTGGTCTTTGTGAGATGCTTTGATTTTTCAAGGTGCAAGGTTTATTTCCTTCATTCATTAAAATACATAAATATGGATCGAATTTATCCGGTTTTGCTTTATTCGATGTCTAAAACTACAAAATATCTTATTGTTGCAATGCTTAGATGTTACACAGAAGAATTTGACAAATACTCGTATCTTTTCGAAATTTTGACCTTTTCGTACTCTTTTCGGATGTTGCCATTACAATCGATTTTGAGCTGAGATATTATATTATTTTATACTTACTCCTGTCCTATTTGACAGGCAAATCAGCTAGTAATGTAATATATATGCTCATGTTCATTCCTTCGATGTAAATTACCCATTTCTTTTAACTTGCAAACGCTGTCTAAATGTAAAAAATAGACATATTTACATTCATTTATTTGTCGTAGATAATCCATTTTCCTAATGTTGCGTGCGCATAAAAGAAAATTAAATTAATTAGGTATTTACTGCAGACATTGTTAACATCAGTTGTCATGAAGATTGTTTTCGTTGACAACAAAAAACGGGTCCAAAGTGAATTGCAACTTTCTCGTTTGATTTTCTTGAAATTGGCTGCTCCTTCAATAAAAATGTACTGAATAAAACATATGCTATTTGATCACTTCTATGAATTTTTTAAAGACGTTTTCGTTATAAGTCATATTGTATGAGATATAAAGACAAGATCATTTTTTGTCACCTGTCAAGTGGCATTCCTCATTAGGTCACATAAACTATTTATATAATTTTCTTCATTTCTTTGCCTTTATGTCCTAAATACCAAATTTTGTCAACTTCTGCCTAGTAGTTTCTGAGATGAAACATGTGGACAGATGGACGGACACTGCTTGACTATAAGGCGTTCTTTTTTTTACTTATTCTAATGAATGCCTCAAAATGATTGCGACTCGGAAGCAGATGCTAACCAAAAAGCGACCGCCTCACTCTGCCATATTTTTCCGCAATGGCATTCGATTTTTTATATATTACTACGACGTAAAATATATTTTTATGCTGGATGAGTTGTCAGTTTCAAACGAGATAAGCAAGTCTGAATTTCCTTTATTTCATGAGGTAAAAGAGTTTTGTTGCACGTACAAAAATCAGGATACAGATTTATTGTGAACCCTAACAATAAAGCCATGTCGGACGTTTGGAACAACTTCAGTATTGACAGTACATATGACAAATATGCTATATGTTGCATATTGTAAAGCTAGAATTTCCCATGGTGTAACAAAAAGCACTTCTAGCCTAACAAAACTGAAACCGAGAAACTGGATCGGATTAATATTACCGGAAACAGGAAAAAGTGGAACCGTCATGATTTAATTAGTAACAGATCAAATTAACGATTTAAATATACATCTTACTTTGTATTGTATACTTTTTTACTGTAAGTAAAAGATA
The DNA here is from genome assembly GCA_028673005.1 of Tanypteryx hageni. NCBI lineage: Eukaryota > Metazoa > Arthropoda > Insecta > Odonata > Petaluridae > Tanypteryx > Tanypteryx hageni. Next base: position 226,130,348 of record CM054112.1, on the reverse strand, counting down.
AAATAATATTTTAATAAATTCGTTATTGTGTTTTCTTTAATATTAACATTTAAGAATTTCGAAATAATAAGTAAATTTAAAACTGTTAGCCATATCTAAGTAGTAATTTTAGGTGTCAGTATTTGCCGAAACTATCTCGGGAAAATAAATTTCGATTTTCAAAAAATTAAATGTCGAATTCTACCAAGTATTAATTTTAAGCGTCAATATTCATAAAAAATCTCTTGGGAAAATAAACATTGATTTAAATCGTTGATTTTCAAAAGAATTAAATGTCGAATTCTACCAAGCCTACCTGTATGAATTAATAATCTCCTATAATTATAGACAAGTGTTGGTTGGTTGGTGATCATTTTAAATCATTTATATCTCAAAAATGGTATGAGATAATGGTTCAAAATTTTTCAGGATTGCTTGATTCTCATATTAAAAGTGATTGATGAAAAAATATTTGGAAAAATGACCCGGATTCGACTTCAGGGAATTATTTCTATTTCTCATAAGGTAACATGTAAAAGTGGACTTTTCAGCATGCAGGCATTTATTCTTTTGGAATTTAAAATGAGAAAAATTGACCTATGATTCTCGAATCTGAACCATTTTAAAGAATACATTTTGAAGTCTTTTATTCTATTTTTCTTTTTCCACCTTCAGCTCGAAATTGCTCATGGTAATCATTTGAATGATATATTTTGGAAAAATCTTGGCATTTTAACGGAATGTTGCCTTGCCTACCAATTACATTGTTAAACCTCAAAATCCTATTGTTATTTCAATCCTTATGGGTTTAAGCATGCTTTGAAGGCTTTTAATACAAGGAGAGAAAGGCAGAAGGAGGGGGAAATGATTTTTATAGCAATCAATGTAAACAACATTCGTTGTGTTATTTGCGAGAAGGATTACCTAAAAAGCTGAAATACTGAAACATTTAAAATCGTAATGGGCTAAATTCAATATTATTAAAATAGAAATGATATGAAAATCTGAGGAATTTGCTAGATGTTTTAATTAACTGAGCATGTAAAAATTTTATGGAGTGAAGGATTGGGCAATAGGTTATATAAGTTATGTAGAAGAAAGGAGGTCTGGAGGATGGTTTAGGAAATAGGGAGAGAAAGAGAGGCTTAAAAGAATCAAAGAATCACAAAAATAATAATAAAAGACTATGTTGCCCATCTGTTGGCCTGAATGCCAAGCTATTAAAACACGAATAACTCAATCGAGGATGTAGATAGGAAATTGAAATTTGGCAGAAATAATCTATTCAAGTATAAAAATGCTTTGCCAAAAGAAAATTCACGAAAAAAGTTCCGAGGATGACGAAATACTCAAGGATAATGGGTTCTCTAAAAAATAATCCTTTCTAATCATGAGGAGTTTATCGGATCGCATGAGTAAGTCGTCTAACTTGGCAAGATTATTATTATATTAACTGATGGGGGAGATGGGAAACTGTAGGAGGCCAAAATGCTGCAATAACCAAAAACACATACCTACATGATTTAGACTAACACTTACCGGTACACAACATTTTTTGTTTTGTTCACTCTTTCTGATGGTGCAGCAAATTGTATGTTCTGTGATTTATTTAATATTAAGTAATCACTATAAATGCACTGACCATGCATCAAATATCTTGCTTAATTATCAAAATAAATTAAGCACAAACATTATCAATATAGTAGTTTACTTTAAACTGCCCAATAAAATTTGCAAGCAAAATGATATTTTCAATGTACATGTGAAATATTTTTGTATTTGAAATGTTATGTTGTCCATTATTAAAATGCATTGGAGTCGTTTCTGGCTTCAAGTTTCTTTGCTACGTATTTCATTTGTTTTATATTTACACAAAACTATTCACAAATTTTCAATCGGTTATTGTTCTTGATGTATTTGTTTCATTGTAAGCTTAGTGCAAATGCACTTGAAAGCTTGAGTCCAACAATGCAAAAATCCAAGATCAACCCTAGGAAACTCCTTTTTAAAATGTAGAAAAATCGGAGAAAATCGAATATAAACCTCAAATATGAGTAAACATGAATTAAACAGCAAAATCGAATTACTAATAATTACTATTATTAATTAATTACTTAATAAGAATTTTCATTTCTTTCTAGGTGAAATAGTGTCAATATCGAGTCAACATCTTGATCTTAAGATATTTTAAAATGTTAAAGACAAGGTCTAGACAAAATATTCCAGCCGATTGTGTGTTAATCAAATGCAAAAACAGTAACTTTCCTGTTATCGTACCCATATCTTTTCGAGAGAGGACTACCCATTTAAAACCTGCAGGAGTTCACACCAAGTATTCAGGCGAAAGATTCGTCGAAATTGAGCCGACCGTTCTTGATTTATGTATTTGCGTTTACACTGGGAGGTCACTCGATGATTAATTGGTTTTTGTCCTTCTTTCATTTGTTTTATTGTAAGCTTAGTGCAAATGCACATGAAAGCCTGAGCCCAACAATGCAAAAATCTGAGGTTAACAATGCCAGCTACCGTAAATACCCGCATGTAATGCACAATTTTTTTTTTCGATATATTTGAGTTAAAAATTAGGATGCGTGTTATACGAGGGTACATAATCTTCCTATTTTTATTTTACCCCATATTTCCACAATTTCAGCACATTAATTACTGCCCGGGTATCCTCATATTTTTATTGGTGATTTTTACGGAAAGTAAGATAGATAATAGTAAAAATTTATTAACTAATTCTATAAACATACATTAATTAGATATGAAAAGAATGAATTCAGTATTTATTCATTTTAAAAGCCAAGAAATTCTTCATCACTGGACCATTTTTCTTCGATGTTGTTATCGGAATCGTCATCTTCGGTATCTTTTGTATCCTCCGTTGCTGTGGTGCTGTCATCATCGTCCTCCCACATTATATCATCTTCACTACCATCTAAACTATTACTGATGCATCATTTCTTAAAACCTTTTACAATAACATTCGTGGACAATTCATTCTACATTTCAACAATCCATTGGCAGATCATAGGGATATCAACTTTCATCATATTTCCACTTTTAGTAAACCTATGGTCGCCATTGACCATCCAATTATGAACTCTTCTTTCTTCAAGTGCTAATTCTTGAATTTGTTTTCAGGCACAATACACTTAATAATTCTCGAATATATCCACTTGTTGAATAAAAATTGCTTGCATATGTAATTATTTTTCCTTTTTTCTTCCTTAAATCAGGTACTGTTTTCTCCTCAGTTCCATAAATCATAGACAGTTGTTTTGAGCAACTACCATCATCAGTGTTACATTTTATTTCATATTTAACTTTAATTGTCAATATCACATGCTGATGCATCTTTGCCTTTCTCAAAATTATGGGATGCAGTAATTGTGAACATCTTTACTGAGTCTATTTTTAACAAAGGATAGAACAACTAATAATGAAACGAATACTTTGTGGTTTCCACAACTTTAATTAAAGTTGTGGAAACCACAAAGTATTCGTTTCATTATGAGTAAATTCCACAAAGTTGAGCCTGACCTCATTAATTATGACAGAACAACTATTATCTCAAGTCTGTTTGAATATACCCTCAAATCACTACACAAAGAAGCTACAAATGCATGACTTCCCTGGCACATCACATGCAAACTGTATGTAGGTGACCAACCTGCATAGTGTAGATCAGAAAATTTAAGGTTGATTAGTGTTAAAAACGATTTCTACCTTACATGTGAGTGGTCAATCTTTTGACAATTGCTTGATTGGTGATAAGGTGGCTTTTAATTTTTTAATCTTAGAATAATTTATTGAACCTCGTTCACATTTATAGAGTTTAATGGAAGAATAAGAAAAAGTTTTATACTAAAAAACTTTCCATTCTTTTTCGATCAAACATTCAGAAATTACTTGGCAACACTGCTTTTAAATTTTAAGCTACTCACCATTTATGTGGAAGTCATGGGTTTGATTCCACGATCGTTTGCTTTCTCCATTTGATTAACACAGGGATGAGTATAGTACGTTAATCATGTGTATATTAAATACTTAGAATCATTGAAAGAGTTTGAGACTAAAAGAACGAAATTATATTTTCCTTCAGTTGATTTTTGAATGTGTCAAATCATTCCATAAATTAATTTTAACCTGAAAATCTGGTGTATTTTTATGTGAAAAACTCATTGTCAGGGTTATTTGCATTGTTGCTGATTTTGTGTCATTTCTTATGATTGATTGGGATTATAAATTCATGTCGCATCTGTCCACATATTCAAGAAATTTCAATGGTGTTCTGAAATTTAAACAATATGTTAGGTATGATAAATAATACAGTGGTAATGAAAATAAACAAATCTTCAATTATTCATTAATATTATATTAATTAAGTCAGATGTAAAAATTAAAATTGCTAAATTTTTGGAGGTCTGAGGACATTTTCTGTGAAGCTGAGTTAGTGTTTAATCTTTGAATAAAGACAGAAAAATGAAATTTATATAAATTTATTTTAATGAAATCATGGTTCATAATTATGTGAATTTTCTATCTATTGTTTACTTTTAGCGCATATGAAAGTTAGTTTCATTAATTTTGTATTTAAATTTTATTTTAACTTAACACTTAATTCATGCATAGCCATCATTTTTGACAGGCAGGTACACTAGTAACTGTGGGTATAAAGGTATTTTGTTTGTTAATTATATTAGTTCTAGAAATGAATGCAATTTCATCCTTCTTGGAATACCCTAACAGCCAAATTTCTCAAGATTTCGTTTTTAAGGATAAAATGGACTTAGGGTGCTTGCCACAGGTAAACAGAAGTTGCCTGTACTTCCAATGAACAAACAATACACTGAACTTGAACAAAGTGACATATGTATAGTGGATAACTACTTTTGCTTTTATTTAAAGCGCTTTATATCTAAAAAATTGAAATACTTAGTTAACTTTTAATTGATGCCTGTAATATTCTCTTTTTGCTTCATTCCAGGGTTTATTTTCTATCTTATGGAGTTTTGGAGCACTAATTTGTTTGACAATGATGCATTATTTTGCTTTTCTAGATAATCTAATAAATTTTCATCATTTGAGAGTATGCTTTTCTGGAATTAATGCTGTTTCTTCCTTCTAGCTTTTGTTTAGTTTTCCTGGTCTTGTACACTTCTAAACATTTGGTTGTTAACAACTAATTAAAATTTTCTTTTCTTTACTTTTCATTAAATCACGCACTGTCTCATAAATTCCATAAATTATAGAAAGTAGTTGTGAAGAAATACTGTCTTTAAGTGTGCATAGTAACTGAAGTTTATCTTCAATCATTGACGCCACATGTCTATACTTTTCTGTCTTTGTAAATGCATTGGGATATGATAAACTGCAAATGCTTTTCCCAAGTTTATTCCTAACTATTGAGTTCTGATTATTCACTGAATTTGCTCCATGCTGAAATTTTAAATGGCAGACAGAAGGTTGATTAGCGCTAATTTTTTGCCATGGATAATCCACAGCCAAATAGGAGTTACCTGTAATTCCAACCTATTGATTAAAATAACACTGACATTGAGCAAGTTAATGCTGATATTTTTACATGGCTAAAATGTGAAAATTGTAATTCTTCTCTGTCACTTTCTTTACAGTGTCAGAAGCCTTTTAATGAGGAAGATGTAGTGGTATTAAATCCAAGTGGAGATGAATTGGATAGAGCTGTTGTAAGAATGGAAGCTCGTAAGGCAAGAGAGAAGGTTGGAAAGGGCAAAAAAAGGAAACATGTTCCAAATCCAGAAGTGGTAAGTGTATGTCCATTACTACTTATGGAAAGAATTCTATCCAGAAAAAGCTATCAAAAGTTAAATTCTTAATTGCGGTATTTTGTTATACAGGCATGCCTCGCTTAGCGTTTGAGAGGCATTCCAAGACATCTGTGCCCTATCCGAATTTGTGCTAAACAAACAGTTTGTAACAGCACTTAACCCAGTTAATTTTTACTTTTCAGAAATTTTACTATTTTTATCTTGCAACTTTTGATAATGATAGACCATTTTTAGATTCTAACTTAAAGTCAAGAAAACGAAGTACAGTAAAACCCCTTATTTACACTTTTCTAGGGACCTGAGAAAAAAGTGTAAATTGCAGGCAAGTGGAAATTGAGGGAAAAGAAAAAATAGGTAAACTGATTTTACTTTTAAACTTGCTCATTTGTTACAGTAAGACTAACAATAAAATCAGTGTTAAAAGAGCTAAGTTTATAAAGATATCTATTTATTCATTTACTTAACCAGCACACTTTTTTAATATTAAAATATATGCTGAATTAAAATGCTAGTATAATATGGTTGGGTTTCCATTACATTCCCCACATTACATTGTCTGGAAAATTGTACAGGGAGCAAAGGGAGGGGGCCGCATCTCTGTGACTTGCCCCCAGATGAAGGAGAACCTAGCTGTGCCACTGGCCCAGCCTTTAAACACACTCAATCATCAATGACTTTCTCATTTTTAAATATACCTCATACTAGAGGTTTCTATTCAAGGATTTTTTTCAGTAAATTAACTTCCATTTAAGTGCATTGCACCAGAAATTAGATGTCCTCATTGCTTCCAGTCTGTTTTTTGTATTTGGTAACAACCATTCATCTCTGCAAGAAATATGGCACTCACCCATAGCAGAACAATTTGATCTAAAAACTATACTTAATAATATTTGTGTATTTATTTGTTGTACTAAATGACTTGTAAGTTGTGAAAAGTCACTCAAAAAATAACAATTTCATAATCACCGTTTTCTCAGGGATTAAACCCTTAAGATGCGGAAATATAAATTACCCTACGTGTTTAAATTATGTTTTACTGATACTACTTCCTTCCATTCTACCTCTGGTTTTAATTATGCTCTGAATCACTCTCTTTCATCGTCTGAAATCTAATAACTTGTGTAGAAGGGATTTAAGGAGACAATGACTGGTTCTCATGTGAAATCGTGTTAAATTACAATGTAGAACGTTTTGCATGGCGTGTTGTTATCTGCTGTATACATTGTAGCCTGAATCGACCTCAAGGCGACAAATGTCATTTCGGCCAGTCCAGCGGGCTGAGTGTCGTGTGGAGTAGCGCCTTAAGTCTGGAGCACGTTCCTAAATTTGTAAATGTCATAAATCCGGAGCATCATAAGTCGAGGACCGACTGTATTTCCATATCTAGGTGCATTGTTTATGCTTTGCTAGTGTGACTTACATATGAGGTTTTCACCCAAAAGACTTCATATTTTTGTCTCTAAGTACGCTGTTCCTGAATCGCATCTGTTAACGCGAGTGCTGTTTTGAAAGGAAATAGTTCATATTTCTGCTTCTACTTCACCTTCTATGCATTGTGATGCAACCTTGCTGGAATCTTTGCAATCATGTATTTGAACTCCCAAATCTATGATCAACTTTAGAGCATATTCTTGGCTTTATCTTTCAACAAAATCCTGATAATGTAAACTTGTATCCCTTACAATGAAAAATACTATCCCCCCTCCCCCAAAGCTTGATTCTCCTAGTCAGCATGTTTTGCACTTTGAATTTTCTTCCTGCACACAACTTTTTTCCCACTCAATGCTTGTTTTTCAATCACATCTCAATTTCTCAGATAAATTGAAAGAGAGAATAATGGAGTACTGTGTTGGTTATTGATTTCAATTTTTTATTTCAATCATTTGGCAACCACCTAAATCACTTTGTCTTTCTGAAGTTTTTAGCTTGCAATTTCTCTTTGCCATCGTCTATACCCCTATTCTTCTCTCAAGCAACTGTACCATCATGCCATTGATGTACATTGAAACTATCTATGGGTAGGAAAGGGTTGTCTTATACAGGGCATTTAAATCTCTCAAGCCCCTTGGTTCCTCCACTTTTTAAATGTCTGCCATATAAAACATCTTATAATAATTTGTCGATTTTTGTCCATCCGAAGCCTTTTTGATGTCATTGACTACGGTAGCACTTTTTAACGTGTTTGAACAATCTTCCCAATTAAATAGAATTTCGAATTTTTGCACAAATACTCAGTTTACATATTATATGGCGATGATGAAAAAATCTCTAAAAAAGTCCTGGGGTCGACTCCAAGGAAGACATTTCCATTTCCCATAAGATAACACGTAAAAATAGACTTTTTGACATGCAGGCTGTAAATCTTTTTCAGATTAAAATTAGAAAGAGTTAACCTATGAGCTTCAGATCTGAACCATTTGAAGAGCAAGTTATTATGTTTCTTATTCTGTTAATCTTTTTTTGCATACAGTTCGAAATCGCTCGTGTTAAATATTTAATTCACATATTTTGGGGAAATCTTACCATTTTAATGGGATGTTGCCTTTCCTACCAATTAGGTACATTGTTAGACCTTGAAATCCTATTGTTATTATGGGTGTAAGCTTGCTTTGAATGCTTTTAATATGAGAGAGAGAAAGAAGGAAGGAGAGGGAAATGATTTTCATAGCAACCAAAGTAAACAACATTCACAAATTATTATATTAAAAGACATCTAAAAATGCATTTTTGTAAGAACATCAAAGTTATTTATGTTATTTCAGTAAATACCATATATGTTGGCATATAAGTCCACCCAGCATATAAGTCGACCTCGATTTTTTGGATTGTAAATACACGACTAGACATATATTTGCCATATAAGTTCTGACTAGTGTTTCATCTATACTAATGTTTGTGGGGTGTGTAGTGACTATGATGAGTTATTACCAGTTCAGTGTCAGTCTACGCCAGAGCCAATGTATCGGCCGTGGCACTAAAAAGGGTTAAGAAACCAATCACTCCCAAAACCAAGTTTTTCCTCCTTAAAAAGTGCACAATTCAAAATTAATTTATTATACTAAGCGAAAACCCTAAAATATGATTTAATTATTTCAGATGAAAATACTAACATTATAATTCACAAACTACAAATCTTGCAGTCAAAATCCAAAAAACACTGATGCACTCTCAGTTTTGGTCTTGCTTCTAACACAACCCATGTGTAACTAATGCCTAAAACGTGTTCTGCTTTTTGCAAATGGTGTTTGAAAATTTCTTACAATAAAATTTCCTCGAAATCCACTTGTTATCTCCTTTGCATGCAGACTCCTCCATCCGGATACTATTTGGGATCCAGGGTCACTTTGCTTTATCCTTCACGAGACAAGACAAATACCCTGTCGTAACTTTTCTCATTCGATGCGGGGTGTCTTCTGATCACCATCCCGCCAGGTTTTGGGACCTTACAATCACTGCCTCGTGATCGTGTGCTATGTAGTGATCCCTTGCCACTTTCAACTCTCAAATTCCACCAGAAAAAGCTAGATTTCCTGCTACCCGCTAAATGATAATTTTTCCCACTAAGGGACTCCAAAGCCCGCCAGGTCCAGCGGGTTAAAAGCCAGATTGGCAGCACTGCACTCAGGGCCTCCATTCCTCGAGTTTCCAGGGTTTATGGCCGCATGTGGAAACAAAGAGATGGGGAAGAAGGCTATGGGAGAGAGAAAATAAAAGCTCCCGAAAGTGTGTCAAAACGGGAACAAGACAGCCCACATGCTGCTTTTTATTATCAGTTGTCGGGGTAGCTTGAAACTAGATGATAGCATGGATACTGATTTCGTATTAGAATCTGATTCTTAACTGTAGCCACTTATCTGTATCCGATGAATGTAAATATGTTATACCGGTTGCCGAGGACGATGGATGATACAGCAAGCACAGTTTGGGCTCCCCTTTGGTGGAGGCTCCTATGCGTAGCATACTCTGCATATACCATCATGCCGGCCCTGCTCCTAGGTCCGAGGCCACCTCATTTCACAGTCGAAGCCAATTCCTGGTTTAATTATTTCACTTCCAAATTGAAAGTCAATTGCATTTTATATATGATTTTTATTTTTTTAAACAAGTTATTTAAAAAATCGAATTTTAGGGCCCCCCAATTTCTCAGGCCCCCAGCACTTGCCTAGTTTGCCATATGGTAAACACGACACTGATCACAAATGCACTTTCCACACTAGGTGTTACTTGGACAGATCTCAGAGCAGAACTGATATGTAGCTCCTTTTTCAAAGAATATTACGAAGGCTTCAATTGTCTACAATGTGGGCTGAATTGCAACATATTTAAGAATGTATTACATTGTTGTGACAAGCTGACACGAGGGAGCAGGTCCCTGGCCTCCTGGAATACGGAAGTTATTTTATGTTGCATTTTTGCCATCCCTGGTAGATGAGAGGTTTGTGTGACTGACTCCTAACTCGAGGGTCGCGGGTTCGAATTTCACTCTAGGCATGAATGTATGTGCTCCCCAAAAACAGAAAGAGCTGAATATTGCGAATGGTCGCTAATAACCTTAGCTGTTGATGTGACTATAAACAATGCCTAAAAAATGTTGCATTTTTAAAGCATTTCATGGCGACCATTCCTTTTCTTAGCTAGGACCTCCAGTGCCTCTTCCTTCCGAACGCAGTCAGGCATTGACCGTATGCCACGGAAATTTCCGAATTTCTAATTTCCAAGTGCAAGGTTTCAATAGGATAAAGCATGTTTTTGGGCAGAAGAGCGGTCTAAGAGGCCACTTAGGGTCATGGTCAGAACCCCTCGAATTTAAAATTAACCTCTACGTGCGGCAGGCATAAATAAAGTAAAATTTAAGGAATAAAGCAGGAGTACTAAGCACAAAGTTTCCTGTTATGACAAATGTCAATTTTATACAGATTCAAAAACTTACCATACAAAAGAAATTGGTATTCTCTGATCGGTACAAGTAAGACGATGGCATTTCCAGGGGGGCACTTGCCCCCCCCCCCCCCCCCCCCCCCCCCCCCGTGGATGCCCATGGTTCTAAGCCAGGATCTTAATGTTTGAATGCATGTAAGATAATGTGTAATAATATATAATGATATATAAATTGCAGAAAACCCAGCACACACTACGATGGGATTGATCTATAAGCGGAGCTGCAAGAGCATCGTTGCTCTTTCCCCATAGACTATTGCCTCCCTTCCACTATTCCACCTCTAATGTGTCAGAATCGACTTACAGCGGCATGGGTTTTAGTGGTCGAAATGTTCGACTCTTGTCAGTTGCAGTCTTAACGCAGACCTATTTCAAGCTAAGCAGCTGACCCTGGACTCTTTATTTTAATAAAACTTTGTAGGTGTTCTGAGAAATATTTTGAAATTATGTACTTTGACCACTGAAAAGCTTGTCTTACTGTTTACTAGGTAATTTTATAGTTTGTTTAATAAATTACGTTCTAAAAGTCTGGTAGAAATATGTTTAACATTGAATGTGGATCCAAAAATACCATTTGGGAAGTTATTTACATCTGGGCGCCTAAAGGTTATGGTGCCCCGGCAAACGTGGATTTTTGCTTAACACGGAGACCTCAGGAACGCATCCCCCACATTAAGTGGGGCTCACCTGTATAATTTGTTCATGCCAATTAAAGCGGTATCCTCGTAGTTTACTTCCCCGCCATTAGATGGGCTATTCCTCCTCATGTCGAAAAAATATAAGGGTCTTACGGTTGCCTATTATTGCCCCTATGTAGGTGATAGCTGAAATTTTTAAATTTTTTCGTGCAACACATGTTTACAGTCAGGTTCGTATTCCCTTGACCTTCTGTGGAGTCCCTAAAGTTATAAAAACCCCTCCAAATATCAGTTAACCATATAATTTAAAAAACAGATGTTAAAAGAAAAGTAGAATCAGTCTTGGTACGGAAATCTAATCAGTATTCTGTGAATATTGAGAGGCTCAGTTTTATTTGAAGCATGTGCGTCCCAGTTATTACAAAGGGTAAATTTCATTTTACGTATTAATATTGTGGTTGGGACTGATTTTTTTGGAGGGTGCAATACATTGCTCCAGTGAATATGTTTTCCATTTATTTAGGATTTTATCATTTTACTTTATTGAACAACAAATGTTTATTTCCTGTTTTTTATAAATTTGTTTGATTTTTAGTCTTTTGAAATTGTTTAGTTCATCAATTTTAATATAATTTATAGCAGTAAAACATATTTCATGACTAGAATATTTCATCCAGATATTTTTGTTGATTTATAAAGAAAATTTATTTTTCCGCAATGTTTATAATTTTGACATGCAAAATTCACCATTAATTATTATTTATTTCAATATTTTAATAAATATCTAGTAAAACCCTTATTTATTGTCATGAAATTAAAAACCTCAATTGTAGAAAAAGTCCCCACCAGCTGTGTCCAGGCAAAATTAAATCCCCAGATGACTGGTTAAAGACTACACCTCTAAAAAATCGCGCTACTGCTACACATGGGTGAATTTTCACCCAGTTGCTTTCATATGTAGATTTAGTATGAATATATGTTTTTAATAAGTACCTATGTTTTTATTTAAAATGTTTTTATCTTGTACTGCACACATGAATTTTAACAAAAAATATTAAAAATCACTTTATGAAGAGCTATCTTCTGATCTATTTTTAATACAGTTCCACATTATATTGTGATGTTGATCACAAACCAACTGCTTGCATGATGTCCACTTCTCCGAGTATAGTTTGTATCAATATGGTTATCTTTTTTCACAGTGGTAATATATAAAAGCCCCAAAAATGCTCTGAGCTCCACTATAGAAAGATCTCTAAGACAAGGACATGCTATGACCAAGGTCTAAATGCAAAGTGACCACAGTAGGAGAAGGCATATCTAAGGGGGGACAATGTTTACTCCATATATTCTTGAGCTATAAGTAAACACAGCTGCTCGGGGTGTTTTTCACCCATACTGTAGCATTTAAGGGTTAAAAGTAGAATTATTTTACTAAGTTTTCTTCTCCCTTTCATTTTCTGAGCAAATGCTTACAGAAAGAAACTTAAAATAAAAAAATCTGATATGGCCAACACATGACTTTCTCCATATCTGTCATATTTCTAAAAATTCCAATTAGGTTAGATAAAAGTAAATATTTTAAGAAACTGCTAGAAAATTTTAGACTTTAGATACAGAAATAAACTCAAACGGTAGCCTTCTGATATTGGATATATCCACAAAGCTCCAACAATTAAGAAAAGAAAAAGGAGTGTTACTAAGACGTAACTAACCATCAATTGTTAACAATAGTCGTCGGTAGGTGGTGTGGTGGTGGCAGCTAAAAATATAAGATATCTCTTAAACAATGCATTATATGGAAAGATGTTTCAAACAAAGATTGTAGAAAATTAATTCCAATTATTCCAATACATTTTTACATTTATCAAATATTAAAGCGAATATTTCAAAATAACGGATAAGTGACAGGAGTAAACACCCACTTCCGGTTGACCAATTTTTACCAAAAACTAATCAGATCTTCTGAATTTTATAAAAATGTTAAATATAAAATTTCGCGTTGACCTGTTTAATAGTTTTTGATTTAGAGCACCAACAAAAAGCTATCACACACACAGACATCATCGAGAAAATGGTCAAAACGTGTTCAGGGGACCTCAAAACGTGTATTTCCGTTGAAATCTCGAAGTTGATTTTTTTCATGAATACAATACTTTCCCCTATACTACGTATATGAAGAAAGTAAAAAATGAAGTCTCTAGCACTAGTGCACGGGGTGCGAGGATGCTCAACTTAAAAGCATCACTTCTGACATTTTTAAGCAACCACAGAGCACCCTATTGTAGATAATTTTAATGTGCATCTGATTTTTTATAAGCTTGTTGGGGCTACCAGAGATACCTGAGACAAGTATTTTTAAGTGGTTGTTCTTGAGGTAATAAAATGTTATGAGATTCTCTATTTGATGACTACTAGGGAGATACCCATTCTACGAACGGTTTTCATCCGGAAATAAAACATAATTATACATTATAGCTATTCTATTTGAATCATAAATAAAGTTATCAATAATTGTTAAAATTTTTCTCCCATAAATACTTTGGAGTTTTTTGATGGTTTTCTTATGTGGAATAGAAATTATACCCTGCAGTCGAACCTTGGTCTTCTATTCGAGATTTTTATTTACATTGTTTTTTATGCTCGTAATATTTGTCATGTACAATATTATTATCATTACTTATACAATCAAAACAGAAAGGAGTTACTGAAATAACAGAGAACTAGTTTGTTAGGGTAGGTTCAAGGAAATTATGAGGTTCTTGCGTTTTGATCACAAATCAGATAGATCTGAAAGAACCAAAAATGATAAATTTGCCCTTGCGTCTGATCTGTGGAATGAATTTATTGAGAACTGCATTCTGTGCCTTCCAAGCACCTTACAGGAGATGAGCAACTATTCCCTTGTAAATGTAGGTGCAAATTTATTCAGTACATGCCTAACAAGCCCGACAAGTTTGGAATAAAATTTTGGATGATATCAGATGCCAAGAGTAAATATATATGTAACGCTACACCTTACCTGGGCAAGGATTAGCCTGAAAATCAGTCACTTGCTGCGAGTGTGATCCTAAACCTCATGCATCCTTACCTTAACAAGGGGAGAAACATAACTACTGACAACTATTTCACGTCCCTATCACTAGCTAGCAAACTAAAGGCTAAGGCTGCTAGTATTGTAGGAACAATGAACCATGGAAGGAAAGAGATTCCTGCGAGTTTCAAGACATGAAAGGCACCACTACATTCTACGATACTACTAAAAAATGATCACACTACACTTCCCGTCTATCTGGGCAGAAAGAGTAAGAATGTGCTACTATTGAGTACAATGCATCCAATTGTCTCAATTGATAAGGGGAAAAATATGTTAACCGAAATGGTCAAGTTTTACAATTCTACCAAATCTGGTGTTGATACCGTCAACCAAATGGCCCGGAAATACTCTGTACAAGCTTCTACTCGCCAATGGCCTGTTGCAGTTATGTACAATATATTGGATCTATCAGCCATTAATGCAGTAATATTGTTCAAGGAGATAACTGGAAAGAAAATCACAATGCATGCCTTCTTGCGCAAATGTCAGAGGAACTACGCGTAGCATACATGGAATCAAGGTGAGCCATTCGTGTTGTTCCTGTCTTGGATGCAGAGCCTCAGTGTGAAAAATGGAGGAAATGTCAGGTAGCAAAGTGCAAGGGAAACAAAACAGTTGATACATGGTACATGTATAGGAAACATGTCTGCGGCAAATGTGCAGCTAAAATATCAAAGCTATGCATTGTATATTATGGCGATGTTATGTAAAAACTGATACTTACCTGTACTAATATTCAATAAAATATGGAAATTTACCTGAATTTTGCTAAATTTTAACCTATTTACTCATAAAATCTTAAAATAAAACTACTATTGCAACAATCCAACTTTATTTTCTGGAAAAGCACAGCAAGGTAACACAAAAAACAAAGAAAACATTGGAGGGATCAAAGTGATCCCTTTGGCCATTCCTTTAGGTGGAAAGTTCTGGCCCTCCTAGTGTTAAATGATTTAATATTTCATTTAAATAAAAATTATGTAATTATAAAGAATGTACTATTTTTACTATTTCTGAAAAAATTGGCTTATTATTTTATGAAATAATTTCACTGTGATAGTATTCCTAAGGTAATACAAAATTCACAAATTGCCCATGGCAATTCTGGCTATACCCACCGAAATTTGCATTGTACTAAAAGGGTTAAAAATAATAACTATTCTTACGAATTCATCAAAATTTCCCTGACATCAAATTTGTAGCATTTGGTAAGTCATAATTCAAATTAATTACTTTTTAATGCAGATATTTTTCTTAAATACTAATTCTACATGAACATTGTTGTTATTTATAAATAGGCATACATGATTAGTGAAAGAGCTTGAATAAAACCTAAATATAGCTTTAATTTTTAAAATAGCTATATTGCTAAAGTTTGCATATTTTTATGATCAGTGGAGTTCCGTTGCATTCAACACCCGACCTTAGTCATGTCGATCAGTTAACAATTATTCTTAGGTACGTATGTACATGGGCATCCACAGAGGGAAGCAATGGAGGCACTTGCCCCCTCCCCCTTGGAAATGTGAATTTTTAAAAGTTATAAGCCTAAAATTGCTATTTTTAATAGCAATTACAGTTAATAAAAATGACACTAGATGTGATATACGCATTCTAAGAAGGCATGCCCATTATCTAAAAAAATAGCAATGGCATTTTTTCAAAGATTCTTTCCCCCTCCTCCCCCCTGGAGAAATTTCTGCGGACACCCATGCTTAGAACCGATCTGTAGGGGTAGTGGTCTTTGGAACTGATATAGGATGCAAGGGGGACGTGGCGCCTTGAGTGGCAAGAAATGGAACTATGTAGTGTACACACGTAGTTTTACGTTTTTGCTTTGTTTCGAGAACCCAATCTCCGCTGGCGTCGAGGGTGACATTTGTGTAGACAGGCACCGCAGGCTCCCTACACGACTTCAATCTCCAATACGACTTCGTATGTAGTGTATACACGTAGTTTTACACGTTTGCTTTGCTTTGAGAACCCGATCTCCGCTGGCATCGAGGGTGACATTCGTGTAGGTGGGCACTGCAGGCGCCCTACATGACTTCATATGCAGTATACACACATAGTTTTACGCGTTTGCTCTGCTTCGAGTACCCTATCTCTGCTTGCATGGAGGGTGACATTTGCATGTTATGCACCACTGCTGAAATATTACAATATTTAGGATACTTGATGAAATTTGATTAGTGCAAAATTCAAAAAATCATAAGATTGTATCATGCGGTTGCACTGTGCATAAGATATGTATATATGTATATATATATATATATATATATATATATATATATATATAATATATTTTAATTTGAAATAAAATCTGCGTTATAACGAATCCACGTTAAGCAGGGCTCACCTGTATATAGACTCAAATTTGATACCACCCTCTCCCCCCAAGAAATCAAAGTTCTGACACCAAGGTTCATATCCTCAATGTCTCTTTAGTATGTGAACCAAGTTTTAAGTCTATGTTTCATGGTTCAACATAGATATTGGTGGAGGATTCATCAAAATCGGTCATTTGGTTGCAGAGATATCTTCAAAAAACCAAAATTTTGACCGACCGGTCCATTGGGACCCCTCGATCCAGTGGGTCGATTTAAATTATGCTTGGCACTTCAACTCTCATGATCAACCTGAAGCTTCTTAATAGTTCTGGAGATAATCTGCAAGATCTATAAGAATGTTAGGAACTTATAAATAAAATTATGAAAAAAGGATCAACTTCAAATTATCACTCAATGGTTGAAAAAGGTAAAACTCGTTCATGCTTTTTATTTACAACTCGAAAATGTATCTCACCAAAACATTGATATTAGTGAAGGTTTCATCGAAATAGTTCAATTTGTTGCCGAGATATATTTAAAAAACCAAAATTTTGACCGGCCCTTACATTATGACCTTTCAACCCTGTATACCGATTTTGTCAAATTTTCGGCTTGAAAATATCTCATGAAGACATTGATATTGGTGGATGATTCATCAAAATCGGTCAATTGATTGCTGAGATATCTTTAAAAAAAAAAAACAAAATTTGGACTGACTTCCATCGGGATCTGTTGGGCCCCCATGGGCCAATTTGTATTATTTTTGTCACTGCAACTCTCATTATCAACCTGAAGCTGCTGCCAAATTTTGAAGCTCCTACGTTTATTTTCTGAAGAGTTACGACTGCCACAGACATGCATACACAGCTTTTTAGCCTACTTTCCAAAAAATGGAAAGTAGTCATATGAGATCGTCTCTTTGTCCCTGTGTGTGTCCCCCTAACATCTTCTTCATGAATGAACCGATTTCAACTAAATTTGGTACATAGAATCTTCACATAAATTAATGACCAAAATGACATATTTGGATCGAATCAACTAAGCAGGGGTGCCACAATTGCAAACTTAAACTTTTCTGTAATTATGAATTTGGAAGGAATTGGCCAAACCGATTTCAACGAAATTTTGTATGAAGTAGGCATGCAACATTAAATAACAAAATCAAGATGATTAGTATAGATATAGAAAGCAGGGTTGCCACAATACAAGTGATAAAAACAATTATTTTTACACGTATTTGTGTTTAACTGTTCACATCAATTTTAACCAAATTTAATACTTACAATATACACATATATAAAAAACCATATTAGCATTTTTTTAACCAAATCAGTCAAACAGGTGTGCCACAATTACAAATTAAACTCTTTCAGTAATTAAGGATTTTGAAGGACTTGACTGAACGGATTTCAATTAAATTTTGTATATAAGATTTGTACAATATACCAGTGGTGGCTGGTGAGCAGAAAATTAAGTGGTGCACAATTTACTCCTATCCTCGAACAACAGAAAAAATATCAGCGAATAAATGGAAAATTCTTTTTATATATTTCGATTTTAAAGTTAATGAAATCAAGATGTTAAAAGCAGAGCTAAAGAGCAGAACTACCACAATAAAAAGTTAAATAATATTTTTTTACACTTATTTATAGAGAAATGACCCAATGGATTTTAACCAAATATAGTATATTTAATCTTCATATAAATAAATAACCAAAATATCATATTTCAACCGGGTCGACTAAACACGCCTACCATAATATCAAGGTTAGAATTTTTCTGTGACTATGAATTTGGAAGGTATTGGCTGAATGGATTTAAAAGAAATTTCGTTTGTAGGGCGAATATAGAATGGCATAACGAGATGAATATGTTAAGAACGGATCAAAAAAGCAGGGCTACCACAATATAAGAAAAAATAATTTTCTGATTTCAAAGCAAATACATTACTACTGATACGCCAAATCTTCTGAAACCTCGGAAGGAATGTGAAGCTACAGAATGACCCTTCCCTTTTTTTTGCTCCCTTTAAACTCTTATCGCTGTGATTTGCTCCTAGCAGAACACTCCAACCCCTTCCCCACCACAGCCAATGTGCTTTCTCTGCGGCGTTGTGTTGAAACAAATTGGTTTCAAATTTAAGAGATGTAAAAATTATCACAGTGTTCTGATTCAACGAAAAGACATTGTGGCCTGGAGAGCGAAGTGTCTTCATTCAATCAACAAGTTTCGGGCTCAGGGCAGACCTATTGTATTTTTTGATGAAACATGGATCCACCCCAATTACACAGTAAAAAATGCTGGGCAAGTGAAGACATATCAGGTGTTCTCACTAATGACAATACATGCAGGAGGTTCTATAGGTTTCATTCCTAATGCTCTGCTAATTTTTCAATCCAAAAGAGCAATGGGGGATTATCATAGCGAGATGAATTTGATCAATTTTGAGATGTGGCTGAGAGAAAAATTAATCCCTAATCTGTCAGAAAACTGTATCGTGGTTATAGACAACGCTCCATACCATTCTGTCCATGTAAACAAGGCACCGACCTCAAAAATTAGGAAGCTGGAAATACAAGGATGGTTGCGGCTCAATAAAATCAAATTTGACGTGGAGATGAATAAAAATGAATTACTTATGATCGTGAATAGAAATTGCCCTGATCCCAAATACAAAGTTGACAAAATTTTAGAGAGTGAGGGTCATACCGTACTCCGATTACCACCTTACCACTACAATATTAATCCCATTGAGTACATATGGAGTTCCATCAAATGCCGAATCACCCTTCGAAATGTGCAATCCAACCTAAAAGAGATTCGGAAATTAACAGAAGATGCTGTAGACAGTATATACAAGCAAGAGTGGGAAAATGTATGCCACCACGTATTGAAGATAGAAAATGAATATCGTGTCAGTGATGGCTTAATAGAGGAAGAGATTGACACAATTGTTGTCAATCTAAATTCAGACTCGGAAAGCAGTGAGGAGTGTGCAGACAGTGAGAGCGATAGTGACATGTCTACCTCTGTAGCTACATGATACACCGAATCATCAAAACAGTTGAGAAGAAAGATTCCTTTTTGTCTCACATGTAAATAAAGAATATTTTAATCTTCTTTTCGACAATTCAGATCTACTTTTTGCATCAAGATTTTATCAATCCAGAATGTCTTGTGGTTGATGAGGGAGAATCATTTTCTAATCTTTGCTTTTATTTGCCACTGGTCAGTCAGTTTGATAAAAATTCTTGGGATGATTGACACTTCGTGAGTGACTTAAACTGAGGTTGAGAGTGATGCCAGTTATGAAAGTAAAAGCAATTGAGGCAAAGTCTGCTAAATGAATTTTCAATTACATGATTGTAACAAAAACGGAAACTTGGTTTCTTTGCTAGTACTTAAGAAAATTTAACTTGGATAACGAACAAAAATTTTTTTTTCGCCCATGAAATTAAAAAGAATAACATTCGAAATAAAAAATAAATTTCATAACATTTTTTCATCATTATATTTTTTAATCCAATGTTTTAATTTTTGTTCTGAATTGATAGAATTTGTTTTTGTTTAAGCTTAATTTACACATTTTTTTAAATGTTATCAATGTAATCAATATGTGAAACTTTTAACTGAAGAGAAATATCAAAATAAAATAGTTATTGCAACTTAAAAAATATGTTTGTATGTTTAAACAACAAAAAGCAAGAAATTACAAACTACCCTTTAAATCAAGGGTTAACTGTAAATTATTATGGACAATGTGTGCCATCTCATAATTACCGTATTAACCAAGAAGAAAGACAACTTCTAATTTAAGACGGCCATAATAAAAAATCTGATGTGGCCAGCATACTTATAGTATTCTTATGTAAAGTATGTACTGTTCTGAAAGCAAATATTGATGAGTTTTTAAGACAATATATCAGCGCTACTTCTTATGGCTATGTATGAAATAGTAAAATACCTAAATTTGCAGCTATCCATCCAAAGGTGGATGAAATCAGTTAAGAAAAGAACAAAGAAAAATGAAACAAAGACAAAGGAGAAAATAACAAAAATGGCACATGAATACGGAAAAAGAAATTGTTTCAACAAACCAATAGCCCTAGGCTTTCAAATGCTGAATTAACAGTCAGTAAACAAAATTGTTTCCTGTTGTCAAGTAAACGGGAAAATTTTGTTTACAAAAAGAAACCAAGAATAATGTGTCACTTCCGGTTAACCGATTTTAACCAAAAACTAATCAACTCTTGTCCCTTTAATAAAAATGTCAGATATATAATTTCGTGTTGATCTAATTAATAGTTATTGAGTTAGATCAACCACAAAATTTCTATCACATACGCACATTCACACACAGATATCATTGAGAAAATAGTCTAAATGTGTTCAAGAGACCTCAAAACGTGTATTTCCATTGAAATCTATGCATTCCTAGTGTCCACTTTGTTCTTAGAAACATCATTGCGAGAGGTAGATTTAACATCTAGTAAATGGCATAGGTTCCAGTACTTCGTTAACCATATCGTAGATGTATATGACTTAAATAATAAAAACATGTAAAACAAATGAAAAAGCAAAAAAAACTTTTAATATCTCTTGCCAGAGACTTTACATGGAACTTTAATTGTTATAATTACCAAAGTCTTCACCATAACTTGGCAACGGTGGATTGCAGACCTTACTGGGGGTTAGTAGTACTGGGATCTCGGGTTGATGGACCTGGATGGACTGTGAAGTAGATGATTTATTCTTAAGGAATGCATCAAGGGTAGATTGTCTTGATTTGTTCTTCCTTTCTTGAAGCATCTCTTGATAGCTTGCCTGACTCTACTCGTCGTATCATGTAAAAAAGGAGCTTCGTTGATGGAGGTATGCCTGTACCAGGGATTTTCAATTTTTTTTTCTGCAGCCCAGTAAAATGAGAAAATATATGTTGCAGCCCATAAAAATTTTTATTCATAAATTATTACATGTAAATTAGTAATTAGTGAATCTGCTACATGAAATAGCATAAATTAATTAAATCTGTCATACATAATGTTCAAAAAGTAATATTTCGCACAAAGAATATATGTGCTGTTTGTAAAGCAGAAATGCAGAACTGAATTTACATCTTAAAAATGAATCTGCATGTCATTGAATACAGTACAATATTTAAACCAGAAAAATGGAATCATCCAAGAAGTGCGCGCAATTTAATACCAGAAAAATGAAATAATTAGTTCCTTTTCCATTGAGAATTGGCACTGATTTTATTTGGAACTCATTAGATATTAATAAAAAATATAGTATTTTGCTGCCTAATTACCACACTATTTACACCAATAAATTATCTTTAAAGCTGAGGCACAAAAATATGCAAGAAATTTCCCTCAATGCCTTGATATTACTAGTCATAATTGATAACTACTCTTTATAACAATACAAGTATGGAAACGTGTACTCCATGTCGGAGTACACAGAGTTTCCAAATGCATTCTTTGAGATCAACAAATTTTAGTAAAACAGCCCAATACCAAATTTCATCAAAATACATTCTGCAGTTTCCGGGTTGAAACAGGTACATTGTGAACTACATGTAGGTCTTCATGTAAAGTGATTGAAATTGTTGTTCAATTTAAACCAAAATTGGAATCGTTCGACCAATTTTAGTAAAAATCCCCAATACCAAATTTCATCAAAATACGTTCTGCGGTTCCCCAGTTGGAACAGAGGTACATTGTAAACTACATGTAGATCTTCATGTAAAGTGGTTGTAATTATTGTCCAATTTTCATTAAAATAGGCCCAGTGGTTCCTGAGTTTTAACATGTGGACAGATGGACAGAAACCACCTTCCCTATATGCATTCACTTCGTGCAAAGAATGCATAATAACCCTTATGGTACTAACTGGATATTTATTTACTAATTGTTAATCAAAACAATATTCAGGCAATGGTATTCGAAAAATGAGTTATAAATTATGCAAGGAAAATAAAAATCATGTTTATCTTATCACAAAGTAGGGTTGGATGGCAAAAATTAACTGGCAAATATGGAAGAATATAAAGAATTACCACTTGAACTTAAGATACTGTATATCCGTGCAATTGGTTCTCCGTTCATGTCACCAAAGGAAAAAATTTTACTGACAAATCACTTTCCTTACTCTTTTCACACAATGAAGCAGACTATGGTATTAGTTTGACGGCCTCCCAAAACAAAGTGATTTTAAGACTTTTGCCTTACTAAACTTACTAACTAAAGAAACTATGAAAGGCAATGCAGAAGGTTGGGGTAAAAGAGAAGCATTAAAGATTGGTAATAATGAAAAATGGAGAAACCTAATAACCATAAAAATAATAAAAAGGAAGTGCTCACATTACAATTTAGGGAAAATTACTCCATGCCATGGACCTGACACTCATGCAATCTCACACACTCTCTGGGTTCCTATTGGAAATTAATTGCATGTTTTTGTTCAAAGAAGTTCACGAATAAATTGGCTAGAAAAGGTGAAAGTGGGTTCCCAATGGTTGTCCAAGCATGATGTTTGTAAAATATTTTATTGAATAGGAAAAAAGTTTGTTTCATACAGTTTAGAAAGGTTAATTTATTCTATGGGTATGTCGAGGGAAACACCTATATTAGTGAGGCACTCTTCGAGAATACCAATATATTATTTATTGGGATGCTAGGAAAGAGACGTGACATAAAAAAAACTAATGCTTGGGAATCACTAAGTATTAAATTGTTGGCATTTTCAATGAATCTTCAGCATTTTTAGGTAGGTTTTTAAATTCATCATCTGCCCATTTAGAAAGGAGATAAGTGTGGAAATCAATGCATGACACAATAGGTCTCATAGAAATTCCAGGTTTGTGGACTTAAGGTAAACAATGTAATATTGAGATGGTAGGATTTGAAACCATAATTTTATAACGTACAACCTCTTCTGAGTTTTGGACAGGTTTTTATTTTATCGTGTCCTTTGTAGAAAAAATAATTTCTTTAGAAAGATTTCTTGTGAGAAGTGAGTAAGGTCCGTTTTCAAGTAATTGTTCAACTTGATCAAAATAATCATGCTAATTCATGACATGATGACAATGGAATTTCCTTTATCGGATTTCAAATAAAAAGCATTTTAATTTTTAATGAGTTTGTAATCTGGACTGGGAAGATGATTTATAGTGTTGTTTTTATATCATGTTCCAGTTGCATTTTTCAAGCAGCTCTTATGTGATTTTTGGTAGTATAATTCAGGTTTTTAATGGATGATTCAATGTCTGTAATATCATCCAAAGGAGGTTCTTTGTGACGGAGACAAAAGTTAAGTCCTTTGCTCAAGAGATTGAGTTGTTGTTTAGTAAATGTTTCTTCAGAGAAGTTATGGACAATATCAATGTCACCGAAGTGTTTTAATGTAGTCACTAAAAGATTTTATGTTTTTTGTGTGTGTTTGAGAAAAGGTCTCTGGCATGGAGTAGTTTCCCCTTACCTGGAGTGTGTCTGAGATTGCTAGGTCCTTGGCATGGTAATTTTCCTAAGCTGGCGTTTGAGTACTTCCTTTTTATTATTTTTATGGTTATTAGGGAGCTTCTCCATTTTGCATTAGTTGTAATTAACCATAGGGCTCTGATATTACTTTCTCTTTGAACTAAAGATTGGTTTCTGGAAGTATACCTTATCCTCGGACATAAAATTATCGAGAATGAAACTTCAGAAAATAATTATTGAGGAAGCAGATGGTACTTACTTGCTATGCGAGGGTGTTGCAATAGGTCAGTTTTTGAGAAAGGTATAGGACAATGACAAGTGCCCTAACAACGGGAATGGGTGGGAAATTTTGTAAGGAAGATATTTGGCTGATTTGGTAATAACCATTTTAGCTATATGCTTTGTGGGCAAGGGCCTTGAAGCCCATTTTCAACATTTCGCAGCCCACCATTGGGCCGTGGCCCATACTTTAAAAAACCCTGCCCTATACTATGTGTGGTGAAAGTTAAAACAAGGAAAAAAAATTTTTATATCAATTTTTAAAATAACATCGGTGGTAACTTTGTGCCTTATGCTAACACTGCCAGCTTTACAGTAATATGCATTTTTTCATTCCCATAAGTTTTTATAATGACTTTTTTGTGCCTTTTTTGTTAACTGTGTAATTGGATGGCATGTCGAAATAAATAGGTGTCTCGTCTGCATTACCCATTTGGCTCAGAAGGTAATCATGAATTTTCCGCAATGCAATTACATACTTCCAGAAAGCAATAAGTCTGTCTATGTAGTCAGAAGGAAAATGTTGACAAAGAGAAGTTCTTTGTTGCAGGCAAAAACCATTACTACACATCATCGGTCTGCACCAACCATTGCTAGCCTTGAATTCTTGCCATGGAATGTTTAGTGATCATGCTAATTTATGAGCTTTCAGTTTAATGATTTCCCATCACACTGGTTTTCCATCCATTCTTTGAGTATGCACAACTTTTACACTTTCATCTTCTAATTCATGAAGTCGACCTCATTTGGGTTCAATAAATGATTTTCCGGTCGAGTTTTCACTTTCGAGTTTCTGTTTTACTTGCTTCCAGCTTTTCGCATTACCCTCTGTCACATTATATTTACTCCTGGCCTCACAATTGTTAGTTTCTTTACCATAATGCACCACCATTAGCTTAAAATTTCTGTCAGAACTTCATCTTATACATTGTGATACATTCCCTTTTACAGAGGTGCCTTTCTTCTCTACATGATTTGTCATTTCAGTCGTAAGATTTGAGGCAACTTATTTAAAACTGCTAAAAATAATAATTAGTCCTCACTTCACGTTAAAAGTTGTTAACAAAGTTTGTACCAATCAGGTGTTCTCATAGAGGCTATACTCTTCAAACTTCAGGTGTACTTTCGTCTGCAGCTGGCGCACCAATCAAAAAGTAACAAACAAGTTTCAACTGCAAAAAGACATGCATAAAATGCCATCAGTCTTAATGTAGCCATTTTCAATGCCGTATGTGTCATACTTTCTACCCAGTCAATTGCAAGTTCTGACGTAGGTTTGTCAACACTCCTCTTCCAGTAGTACCTACGAGGTGGGAAGCTTATCGTTTGCACATTGTGAACTTCAAGAATATGAATAAATGTATTGTATTAATAAATTAAATGTAATGTATTGTGTATTTATAAATAAATGCATTTTCGTGGACATAGAATTGGCATCAGGGTGTTCTGAACAGTGTTTAAAACTTTGTACTCGATTTTAAGACTCCCTAATTTTTTTTCCAAAACTTATGGGGAAAACCTCATCTTCCTTTCGGGTTAATACAGTATTTTCTTTAGTTAACTTCTTGCTTGATTCAAGATGGCTGACCATACATTGCGCAGTAACAGCGTATAAGTGGCAAAAGTATCTATGTACAGACACAGTATCATTATACAATGTATGTATTGGCAGATGTACGTTTTGGCGGATGTACGTTAACCAGACATATGTTTGCCAGTATTGAATTGCTGGTTATACTTCATCACATGTAGTTCCTACAATCGTAGCGAAACCGGTCCTGTTATATTAATATTGTGGAAGATCAAAGTTTATTTTTATTTCTATCATGAGTAAATTCCACCAAGTGAAGCCTGAACTTATTAATGATATTGACATGAGTTATGTGATCATAAGGTCATTATTAAGGCAGATTGCATTATTTATTAATGACACAACAATAAAAACAGTGACACTGCATTATAACAGTAATTTATTTTACAAATCAGAATTTGGGAATAATTTTGAAATGAGAAAAAAGTCTGCTGTGACCAGGAATCGAACCCGGGTCTTCCACTTGCCGGGCGGATATTCTACAACTAAACTATCGTTAAGAAAATTGATCTGCTACGATAGTTCAGTGGTAGAATATACTCCCGGCAAATGGAAGACCTGGGTTCGATTCCCGGTCATAACAGACTTTTTTCTCGTTTCAAAATTATTCCCAACATTACAGCTTATGCCTGTCTGCATAGGATCTTTAGATCGCTTTATTCCATCAATTTCTTGCTTGGCAATCTCACTATTTGAGAGGGAGGAGTTTTCTTCGGTGTATGTCTTTGAGGACATCCATTGGGGCAGTTTGATACTAGCTTGGCTAGTTCCGTCCCAACCAAGAAAACATATGTGATAAGAAACAAGAAAATCGATCTGCTACTATAGTTCAGTGGTAGAATATCTGCCCGGCAAGTGGAAGACCCGGGTTCAATTCCCAGTCATAGCTGACTTTTTTCTCGTTTCAAAATTATTCCCAGTATTACAGCTTATGCCTGTCTTCATAGGATCTTTAGATCGCTTTATTCCATCAAATCAGAATTTGTTTTAATCTAAATTAATCTCATTTATTATTTAAATGGTATACAAAATCCCACATCCTACCCTTAAATTATGTTTTTAATTGGATTATATATAAATGAAGAATACTGCAAACTAACATAAGTTTGTATTTCTCTACATTCTTACCTCGTTGTTGCCATAATGGAAGCGTCAGTGATCTGGATATTGTTGGCAAATCTGGATCTGTAGTCATTTCATACTCATCTGCAATGGAGACAAATTATTCATATGACAATGGAAGAAGGGATCACTTTAACGTTTTCATTTCCTATAAGACCAACTTTGCATATGAATTTGAATGGTGTTAGTGGATCTCTTCAATATTTTAGACATTTGTTGCATTGTTTATCTTTTTCATTTGTTGTTAATAGAAACCAGTTGTTAATAAGTATGGTGTAACTGCTCAGTAAAAACTGGTAGTCTTCAGCTGCCAGTGAGATTTTTATTTCTTGCACCATAGAAATTCATTTAGTGAACTATTTGTTCTACCTGTATCATTAAATTTTCATGGATACAAATAATGTAATAAAATGTAGCAAATGATTTTTTTCTTTTCATATGCACACTTTAAAAAATGAATGCATTTTAAAGTAAAGAGGTAGATAAATGTATGCTGACATGTTTTGCGTTGATACACGTGGCAGAATTAAAAACTACCAAATGATACTTTGTATCATTTATATTTTTTTATCTCTTGTCATTTAATACATTGCAATAGACCAGTACTATTGGCTCTATATGGATCATTCTTAAATAAAAAAAGGTTAGGCTCAGCTCATTTTGGTTTTTGCTTCTCTATGTAAAAGCAATCTTTGATTGATGCATTTGTAGAGCTTGAAGTTTTTTAACTAATAAGTATTAGCGAAGGAGGTAAATCATTATTGTTGTTTGCTAGTTTTAACAATAGAATTGATTAACTATACAAAATATTTTTCTTCCAGAAAAATAACATTTTTGAAATTCTTTTGTGTTCAAATTTTCAGGAAACTACTGTTGAACCAGGACCTAGTAAACTGCCCATAGAAATTAAAAAGGAACCAGAAGACAGTGATGATAATTCTGGTGGAAAACAGAAGAGAGTAGAGAATCCAGTGGCTGTTAAGACAGAACCTGTTGGAGCTCCTAATGTTTCTGCTGCTCATTCAAAATCATCTACCAGTAAACTGGCTAATTCGAAAGGTATATTGTTTTCAGGTTATGTTTACCGAAATAAATTCAATGGATCTGAGCAAAATTGTGTTTTCAAATATAAAATAGGATTATTTAATGCAGCAGTGCTGATGAAGGCTAATTTTACACCCTCGGCAGATTTTTTCACAGCTGATGTTTCTTCCTCCCAAACTTCCATTTACCTTCCTAGAATAGTGTTGGAAGCCTTAATCCATCAAATTTTGCAGTCTTGTTTTAAAATTCATTGAGTACATTTGAAATGTTCATGGGGTACAGTAGGTTGCTTGGTAAAAATTAGAGTTATTTCCCTGTTGCAACATTACATTGTTTTCATTTCAGAAGTTATTGAATCAATATCAGCATTTGTGTTTTTTTTTTACATGATGAACATTTTTTGAATGCTTCGTATTTCCAGAGGCCTTTATCACTGTAGTGGCATTTCACCTTCTGTATTATTGGACATGGTGAATGAAAGGTCTCAATTTTCTCAAATATCGCTCATTGTTGGAAGAATATTGTACTATAAAAAATTAGTTTCTGTCCAGCAAAGGTAGTTGGTGAATTTATAAGGAACTAATGACTTGATTTCAGTCAAACTTGTGGACCAAAGTAACAAATGTGTGGAGAAACTAGGGGATTACGTTGAAAAATGAAAGTACATTTGTTTTTGTTTACCTTTTGTAGAGTAAAGAAAAAATAAATTGTCCTTACTTTTTCAATTCCCCTCGTATTTGACCCTTATCCATCGAATTTAAATGCTCACATGTAGGGTTCTCCTGCCAGATTTAATTTGGGGTGTTTAAATATGTTTGTATGTTTTCTGAAAAAATAATTTTTCTCATGAACTTTTGATGATAAAATGTTCAACTGATAAGAATTTCATAGTAAAAATATTGTGGAATTACATGGTTCTGCTTATTAGAGGAAACAAGCTCGTTTAAATAACATATTGGTATACAAAATATATAAAACAAAAAATGCAAAAACAATGTTTACTCATTTTTTAGTGACATAATTCCTACTCACTCCACAGCTGATGCAACCCCAGTGTTTACTCTTCTCTAGAGCGTTGGGCTAGTGTGATACTGCTCAAAGCAAGGAGCAACACAGTCCCACATCACACACCTTGCACTTATATTTAGTCCCCGAGTATTTGTCCTTTGAGGAATGCTATGGCATTGCAGACGGTTCTCCATAACAGGCCCATGTTCACTGTCCTTGGCCTCCAAATGCTTCTGTTGAGTTTTACTAGCACTAGGTCTCTCTCTCAGTAAATCCTGAGCAGGAAAAGTCCTAGCACTTCTTCTTGCCTTACAAGGGAAAGCCAGAATTACCAATGAGAAAATGGGCCCAACTTGATGAGAGGAGGATCCAGCTGGTGAGTGGATGGTGAGGTCAATGAAGTGAAAAATAACTTTTTCATCCACTTCCACTTTGCTGTTCTACCCCACCATCACTTCCACTTTCCTTGTGCACCTTGGAATCAATGAAGATTTCGTCCATCTCCTCATCTAATTTGATGTTTAGAGGCCATTTCAACAAATATTTATGGAAACTATATAAAACGAGGAAATAATTATTTATAAAATATTCATCATTAAAAAATAAAAAGAAAGAAAATTCTGAAATTGCACACACCTTAGCATACTTCTGTTCTATTTCGTGGTCTGCAAATGAGTGAACTAGGTGGATCTAAATGCAGGTGTATATAAGGAAGAAGAGGGTAAGTGGACCATGGGTGGCCCATTCGGCAAATAAAGGTTATACAAGTTTTATGATGGAAATATTTTTGAAACGAGAAAAAATTCTGCAATTACAGTGACAGTGTTAGCTTTAAAATTAATTAATACCGTTTTCCACTTTATTTCCCATTGATTACTAAATATTCCTATCAGCCAGCTTGCATACTTCCTACTCCCAACTAAGGATGGGCAGACCCACATTTTCCCATCTCTCCCCCGAGTAAAGATGGGAGCAAAGCTTTTTCCATCCCCTCCTATTCATCTTCTGCCTTAATTCCTGCCTCTTTGATCCTACTTCAGTTTTGCTGTCCTTTTACCCTCCCTCTCCCTTTCTTATGTTTTCCTCTTCACTTCTTCCCTTATTCCCACCCAACTACAGTAAAAGCCTGTTCATCCAACACCCTTTCCACCAACAAACTCACACTTACATGACAGGCACCTATGGTGCCTTAATGTTCCCTATTCTGCCAATAGATTTTCAAATAGCTGTGACTGACATTACAAGGGGTATTCAGAAAGTAACCAGGCTGATGCTTCTGCATGCGAAATACAAACATTTGGTCAACTTAGCATTACTGGCTTTCAAAGTACTCTCCCTGAGATTCAGCACATTGGTCCTTTTGTTTAATCTAGCTTTCAAATGGGTTTTAAACCATAGCTTGAAAGGGTGTTCAGTAACAGCACAATTCAGGTCATCATCTGATCTGAAGTGTTGACCGTAGAAGAAGAGGTAAAAGTTGCAGGGAGTCAGGTCTGGTGAGTATGGGTGGTGGTACATCAACTTGACTTCCAGTTCTTCGATTGCCACTTGTGCAACACAGGAGCAATGCATTAAGACATTGTCATAATGCAGAGCTCATCCAGAGTCCATGTCTTCTTGCCTTTTGGATTGATTGAATATTCCACTTCAAAGGACCCCTTAGAATGTCGGTGTAGTATTCTCTGGTTACAGTTTTTATCGAAGAAAATCAAGTGCATCACCTTGCCAGCACTTGCTTGATCCTTCATCTTCTTGGCATGAGAACTAGATGTGTGCTTCCATTGAAGGCTTTCCTTCATTGTTTCTGGGTCGTAATAATGAAATCATGTCTCATTGCATGTCACTACACTGTTCAAAAAATGTGTGGGCGGTGCAGTAGCATACTCTTCCACCCCTGATAAATCATGATCTGCTTTGCTTTGTGGTCATCAGAGAGCAAACTTGGACCCATTTTGCAGTCTTCTTTCTGAAGAATGTCGGGAACAATTCCTTGAACCAGCATTACTGAGATACATACTGCATTTGCAGCTTTTTCAACAGTAATTTGTCAGTCCTCCATGATAAGATGTTCAATCTTTTGTCGATTTGTGTCAGTGTTTGATGTCAGTGATCTCCCTGATCAAGGCTCATCTTCCAAGCTCTCCATTCTAGCCTTAAATTTTTTGTGCCATTCAAACACTTGAATTCTTGATCGAGCACATTCCTTAAAGGCTATTTCGATCATTTAGAATGTTCCTGTGCTGGATTTTTCCAGCTGCATACAAAACTTAATTGCTGCCTGCTGTTCAAACTTCGCATCCATGCTGGATCTGTGACACGTGCACACAACAGCTTTTGCACAAGCACAGGTGGGCATTTTCAGACATGCATCAAAGTCAGAGCAATCACTGAAAGGCGTATCTAAGCACACCGGTTCAGTTTAAAAAACTATGAATATTCCCATAAGTAGCAGAGGAAACAAACTATCAATAATGCATTAATTTATCGTTTACATACTTAAATTTAATGTTTTTTACTTTATAAATGCATGGTGATTGACATGTATTATATTTTAAAACAAGTTAGGAAAGTGTACTGCGTATTGCAAATGGGCACGCTTTGTGCAATGGTGTATATGAAAGAAATGATTATATAAAAGTTTTTAAACTTAAGATTGTTTATTTATGTTAGCAACAATGATGAAGTAACCATGCAAAAAAATTTCTAAGTTCAACTTGAGTTAAGATTTCTTGTTTGATTTTCTAGATAACAGCTACTTCAAAGATAAAAATGTATAGGAAAAGAAATACTCTACTAGTTCTACAAAGTTTATTTGAAAACCTTTTAATATGTCCAATACTTAACGGGATATGACAGAAAGTTCATTTTTTGTCACCAGTCAAGTGATGCCCCTGATTGGCTTACATGATTCATTTATGTGATTTTCGTATTCTTTGACTGTAAGTCCTTAATATCAAATTTCATAAAAGTCCTTTAAGTAGAAGCTGAGAATGAACATGCGGATGGATGAATGAACAGACCAAAGCTAAGAGGCGCTCATGCTGGTAGCAAAACGCGCCTAAAACAAAATACTTTTCTAAGTAAAGCATATTTTAATACAAAAAGTATCAGTAATTGTGGCAAAGAATATATTACGTAAAAAGATTACTGTTTGACTTAAAACGTCAAGCTGTGAGAAACAGATGACAATTAAAGGTTTCCTTGGGAAGAAATAACACTTTCATGATATAATAATTTATTTTTATCCACAATAATATAACTTGAAAGTATTCATACTTTTCAGCATAATCATTTTTATTGTTCTCATATTTTTGAACTTTTACATACTTTTCCACTATTGTGACTCTTATCTTCTTTCTGGTTACAACGCGTGCATAGTCTTTTTCTGACAACACTTTTGCTGCCATTCCAGGTAGCATCTTCAGGTCGAAGTGGCATGCAGATTTTTTCTGTCCCTATATGTACTGCCTCTGGTTGGTTGTGGGGCGCTGTGATTTTGGTTGTGGGACGCTATGATTGGATGGCTGGAGAGGTTGGTGGAGAGGAATAGTCTTTTTCAGGTGTTAGAAAGGGGGTAGCCATCCTCCCTATTGAAATTTTCCGGGTGTTTGATGATCTCTATAGCCTCATGGATCAATCTGTGATGGTACCATCCCTCCCTGGCTATTATTTTTGCATCCTCTAGATTAATTTTATCTCGCCTCAGACCAAGCATGATCGGCAACTGCTGAGAAACGGAATTGTTTATTTTCCACTGCCCTGTTATGCTCTTTCATTCTGCACATTACCGATCTACTACTTGCCGCAGGTGCATTTAAGTTTGTATACATGTTCTGAGGAATGCAGTCTTTGGCTCTGGGTAGGATGTTGGCAGTCTTTTTCACTTACAAATATCAAGTCACCACATCATGCTTGGCTAGGATCCTGGCGATCTTTTCCATAGTTCCAGAAACATATGGGACCGTAGCATATGCCATCCATTTCTTTATCCTCTCTTCCCTGCCATCCCTTCTAAGAGCCAAGTCAGAATCATCGTTGGTCGTATCTTTTGGGTAACCATTCTTCTGAAGAACTGAGATGAGATGCTCTATCTCCTTTGTTAGGGAATCAGTATTGGAGATGGAGTAGGTCTGATGAATCAGTCTTGATGAGGGAGGATTTCTGTATTGGGTGATGATGTGAGGAAGCATTGAGGTACGGGTTGGTATGGGTTTTCTTTCTATACACTGAATGTATCCTGTCTGGTCTTTTTGTTACCAAGACGTCCAAAAATGGGAGTTGGCCATTGTTCTCTGTCTCCATAGTGAATTTAATGGCATTGTACTGGTAGTTAAGATGTTTGAGGAACCTCTCAAGTTCATCTTTTGTTTGTGGTCATATGTCAAACGTGTCATCTATGTATCTGACCCCGAGTGAAGGCTTCTTCTGGTAGGAATCCATGGCCCTCTCCTCAAACTTCTCCATATATAGGTTGGCAACGATGGGGGACAGTGGCGATCCCATGGCTGCACTTTCTGTTTGTTTGAAATATCGGCCATTCCACAGGAAGTATGCGTTCTTGAGGCAGAACTCAATGAGATTCGGAAAATCTTCCGATAATCCCTCCATAGTGAGGCTTCTGATGATTTGGATCGATTCATTAATGGGCACATTGGAGAAGAGCGAGACAACATCAAAACTAACCAGCAGATCGTTTTTGTTGACATTAATGCCCTGGATTAACTGGGTGAAATGCGATTGAGTTCTTCACATAAGTCTTAGTCCTCCTCGTGTGGGGTTGGAGGGTCCGCGCTAGGAACTGAGCCAACTTGTAGGTTGGCATGTCAATGTTGCTAACAATAGGCCTTAGTGGTATCCCCTCCTTTTGTATTTTTGGGAGACCTCTTCTTTCAAAACTCTCTCTTCTCATGCTTATCATCTTAAATTAGACATACCTAAAATTGTAGGATAAATCTAATTGAAGTTGTGTCCTACCATTGGAATACTGGCATATCAGTTTAATGTGTCCATATTTGCATTGTCACCAGTTTCACTCTCTGTCCTCACCCTTTTTCCTGCCCGTGATGGTTATGACTTGGTATCATACTATTAGATATTGAATCTTTTTGAAATGTAAAGATCCCTTCAACAGTAGACTAAGTTAGAATGTACAGTGATGTGTAACATTGTTATAACCATTATCGATCATTACTCAATAATATTTGACATATTAATAAAAATTTAACAAGCCTAATTTATTCATCTTTAATTATGATGCATATTGGTGCATATTAATAATCATGCACCATAAATACTAATGGTAGCAGTATGTAATTAACTAATCATTCAAATGAATATGAAAACTAAAATGTTTCATGATTGAATCATTTATTTTACAGGGCTTAATGGAAGTACTGCTAGTAGTAGTCATTTGAAAGGATTGGTCAATCCATTGATGAAAAAAGCAGCCAATGGCTATAGTGTCTCTAAGGATCCAAATGCAACAGAGGTTTATAAATCCTTGTTCACAACTCATGAAAAAGCTCGCCAGCAGACAAAGGCCCATTGGGTCACTTACAATCCATTTTATAATTAAATAATTATGTAAATTGCCTTATTTATCTGAATATAAGATGACATTCAATGTAAAAAAACCTCTCTTCAATAAAATTTCCTGTTTTTAGAAAAGTTATTCAAACCAGTACTATATGGAGTCCTTAAAATAACTTTTCCATGTGAATGGCAAAATTCAGTTTTTCTTTTGACCTTTTAGAACAGGGATGGTTAACATGTGACCCATGGACCATTTGCAGCCCCCAAGATCATTTTATGTGGCTCATGAAGCTATAATGAGAAAGCAACCCATTTTATTTAGCAGACAAATTCATATTTTTTGTAAAATTACAATCATAAAACCTTTAATTCTGGAATTTTAATGCTAGAATCCATATTTAGATGTGATTTTCACTTATGTGATACTTTAAAATCTCGAGAAAATTTCTGATTTAAACTAATCTGGCACACCAAACTATTGTCAACCTCCAGTGTGCCTTGGCAAAATATTTGCAACCACAGATGTGACCTATGATGTAGGAAAGGTTGCTTACCCCTGTTTTAGGGCATTATAAATTTGCTTTGGTGAAAAATGCTAAAATAGGAGAAAACCTCATCTTATATTCAGACAAATATAGTATTTAAGAGTGACCAATTTTTTTTTACTTGGTGTACAGTGTAATAAAAATATTGCTGTTTTCACTTCCGAATGTGTCTTCTTGTTTGGTGATTTTTCCTTTCTGTTTTTCATAATTTGTCATTTAAAGTCTATTATTGTTTATATGATGAGTGATTTATTCTGATCCTTGGAAAAATATTCAATAAATATTTTGTAACAAAACCAAGAGTAGAGGTAATCCCTCCAGTGCACTGGATCACCATGTGGGAATTCACACTAACGTGGTTGAGTTATGCAGGACCAAGAATGCCATGCGCTGCATACAGCTCACATTAGCAAGGTTTTCCAAAATGCCTCTCAATTGGCAGACACATTGATAAACACCCAAATGTCACCAATAACTCATCATTAACTTTTATTTTTAGATGAATTTTACATTTTTAAACTGCACTATTCATATTTGTCAAGGTTTTTATAGCAATTTCAAACTTATTTTCGGGAATCACAATGCCCTACTAGAGTAAACTGCTACCAAAAAAGGAAACAAACTCTTGCTAGAAGATGCTCCTGACTTGAAAAGAGCTATGAAAATTAAGAGATATATTGAAAATGCTAGGGCTTCCCATGTACACATTTACAAAACTGTTAAATGCAAAGGCAAACCCAAATTACAGATTTCTATAGGCCTTCAGCCGCTGCCCCATCTTCCTCCGCCAGCGAGCATTTAAAAATTCTCTTCTAAAGAAATTAAACCAGTCACCAAGTTACCTTTTCAGTCAATTTTAAATAAGTCCCTACCATCTTAAAATGTTTATATTGATGCTTTGTATTACTTTCACAGTACTTTTGCATTGCTTTTTAATTAGGAAATTATTTGACAATACGTTTTTTTATAACTTATTGGATTTTTTTTTTTTTTTCTTTGTGTTACCTAAGTGACATTAAAATTTACATTTCATAGTGTGAAGGTTAGTATTTATAATTTTTGTGGTCCAACATCCAAGGCCCTGGAACGTAACCCCATTTTTTGCTTTATATCAATACTCCACAGAGCACAGAATCACTGTGTGAGGTCTTTGGCCAGAACGTAACCCCATATTTGGTGGTGGTTACCTGAATTCATTATCATTAGCTGGACAAATTTAATATTTTTTGTATTTCTTCACAGAGGAAATTTAACATTAATAGGAAAGCAAGTGGTGAGAAATTAAGAATAGGCACATGGAATGTTAGGACTATGAATTCAGGGGGTAAACTAGAGAACATAAAAAGGGAAATGAGAAGGAATAATGTAGGTATAGTAGGTCTTAGTGAAGTTCGGTGGGAAGGAGAAGGCGAAATAAATTCAGACGAATTTAAGATTATTTACTCAGGAGGGGAGAAAAAGGAAAGGGGAGTGGGGATTATAATGAGAAAAGAGATAGCTGAAAGAATTAGCAAGGTAGTGACAGTTAATGATAGATTAATAGCCGTAAAACTTCAGATGGAGCCAGTGGAAATGCTTATAATTCAAGTGTATATGCCAACGACTAATGCTGGCGACGACGAAGTAGATGAAATGTATGAACAGATTATGGAGATATTGGAGGAGGAGGGAAAAGGAAGGATCACCACCATAGTAATGGGAGATTGGAACAGTGTAGTCGGAGAGGGACAGGAAGATAACATAGTGGGAAAATATGGACTAGGGAAGAGAAATGAAAGAGGGGATAAACTTGTGGAATTCTGCCATAGAAATAGATTAATTGTAACTAATACATGGTTTAAGCATCACCAGCGGAGACTTTACACATGGAGAAGCCCAGGAGACCAGAGACGATACCAGATAGATTACATACTAGTCAATGAAAGATTTAGAAATAGCATTAAAAATGTGAAAACACTACCAGGGGCAGATATCGATTCTGACCACAACCTTTTGGTGGCAAATATACAATGTAGACTGAAGAGCGTTAAGAGAAACGTAAGAGTTAACAAGAAATGGAACTTAGAGGAACTCCTTAAAAACAAGGAGGCTATCATGACTGAGCTGGAGGAAAGGTTGGGGGAGAGAGATGAAGAAAATAGGAAGAATGTAGATGAGGAGTGGAGATACATCCATAGCAACATTAAAGATGTAATGGAAAAGAAGGTAGGAAAGATAACGGGTGAAAGAAACAAAAAACCCTGGATCACAGCAGCCATGCTGCAAAAAATGGAAGAGCGGAGAAAGTGGAAGAACATAAACACTGAAGAAGGCCAAAGAAAGTACAAGGAGTTAAATAATGCTTTAAGAAGGGAAACAGATAAAGCCAGAGAACAGTGGATAAATGAGAAATGCGAGGAGATTGTCGAATGTGAAAGAATTTGTAGAACAGACCTCATGTATAGCAAAGCAAGGGAACTATTCAAGAAAAAAGCAAGAAAGATAGGACGTAAAGGAATCATGAACAAAAGTGGTAAAATAGTATCGGAGCCAGACAATGTAAAGAATGTCTGGAAAGAATACATTGAGGTTCTGTATGACAAAGAAGGAAAGCCAAGAAATATTGAATTAAATGAAGAAGAGGATGTAGAAGAAGATCAGCTAGGACCAAGTATTCTCGAGTCTGAAGTTAAAAGAGCAATTGATGACATGAAAAGAAGAAAGGCAGTTGGGAGTGATGATATACCCGTGGACGTTCTTAAGGTTTTGGGGTCTAAAGCAGTTAAGCAACTCACAAAATTTTTTAACCAAGTATATGATACTGGCGTATGGCCTGAAGATTTTTTAGATGTTGTGATGGTACCACTGGAGAAAAAGAACAATGCAAAATGTTGTAAGGATTACAGAACTATTAGTTTAATTTCTCATACAGCTAAAGTTCTAACCAGAATAATAACCAAAAGAATTGAATGTAAAATAGAAAAGGAGCTGCAAGATAATCAGTTTGGTTTTAGAAGAGGAAGGGGGACTAGAGATGCTATAGGATGTATGAGGATCATGATAGAAAGAGCGCTAGAAGTCAATAAAGATATGTATTTTTGTTTTGTAGATTGGGAGAAAGCTTTTGACCGAGTGAAATGGGATAAGATGCTGGGTATTTTAAACAAAATAGGAATAGATTGGAAAGATAAAAGACTGCTTAAAAACCTTTACTTTGATCAAAAGATTAGAGTCAGGGTTGAAGGAGAAGAAACAGAAAGTACTTCAATAGGGAGGGGAGTGAGGCAGGGTTGTCCTATTTCACCAGCGATATTTAATATGTATGCAGAAACAATAACAGAAGAAGCGTTGATGGAAGAGAAAGGATTTAAGATAGGAGGTGAAAGTATTACCACCATTAAATACGCAGATGATCAGGGCTTAATAGCAGAAGGCGAGAAAGAGCTTCAGAGGATGACAGACAGACTAGCTGAGGTTGGCCAACAATATGGAATGAAGATCAATACAGAAAAAACGAAAGTCATGGTGGTTTCAAAGGAACATAAAGAATTAAATATAATGGTAAATGGCCAAAAATTGGAACAAGTAAGTAGTTTCAAATATCTCGGCAGTATTTTAGCACAGGATGGAAGTAGTACACAGGACATCAGAAGTAGGATTGCAATGGCAAAAGCAGCATTTAACGAGAAGAAGGAGCTTCTCACAAGCAAGAAAATAAATCTAGAAACAAGGAAGAAATTAGCAAAATGCTACATATGGAGCATAGCTCTTTATGGTGCAGAGACGTGGACGATAAGGAGAAAGGAGGAAAAATATTTAGAAAGTTTTGAGATGTGGGTATGGAGAAGAATGATGAAAGTGAAATGGACAGAGAGGAAGAGAAACGAAGAAGTATTAGAAATGGTGGGAGAAGATAGGATGCTAATAAAAACAATCAGGAAAAGAAAAGCAAATTGGATAGGGCACATATTGAGAAGACAGTGTTTACAAAGGACGATCTTAGAAGGAAAAATTAGTGGAAAAAGAGGAAGAGGGAGAAAAAGAATAGGAATATTAGATAATATAAAGCAGGGATATACTACTTATAGAGGTATAAAAGAGGCTTCTTGGGAGAGAGAGAAATGGAGGCAGCGATTCAGTTAAAACCTGTCTTCGGACAGAAGCATGATGATGATGATGATGATGTATTTCTTAAAATTAATTTTTCTAACTAATCATTAAAAAAATAATGTAACTATATCTTAAGTGTAATACAATTTTAATATGATAGATATGCATCTTAAGTGATTGGTTTAAGTGGAAAGATAGTTAACTAATAGCAGGACAGAAAACTTCCTTTTTATTTGCAAGAAAATTATATATCTTACAATGCCTATCTGATGTGAGCACTTAATTAAAATCTAGTAAATTGTATTTTAGAAGTTATTTTTCCTATAGAAGTAATTTATAATTACATTGATCACATTTCTAATTTTAATACCTAATGATTTTTAAATATATCTAAAAGAAAATAACATTAATTTCATTCTTGAAGTAGATAACATTTAATTGACTTTTTATGCAGTGATGTTTGTTAGACATTTTAGCATGTTTGTTTTTATAAATGCACGTTTTCGCTGTCTGTCCATCTGTGCTATCAATTAAATTAAAATAGCATGTAAACGGCAAGAGAAATAAGACTGAAATTTGCAGTGGGTGTGTTCTATGATGCCTTTTATTACACTGCCAAATATTTTGCAGAAATCGGTGGGCAGCAGAGGGTGCCTTCAAAATTTCTTAATTAAGATAATGAGCAAATAGTTATTGATCGAAAATTAAAATTTTTAATTATTAAATAAATTACTTTGACATATTACTTAATTTCTAAAGAATTTTAAATTTACAACTCTACATAAACCTCAATAAATAAAACACTTGTATTGCGTCAGAAAATTAGGCTCCCATTTTTATAGTAGTTACTCCTTTAGCAGAGCCTTATAACAGCTTTGCAATTCATAATCTTCAAGTAAATAAGAATCAGAGGAACCTAACTTGACTATTAGAAATACCTATGTAGTGTTTGACATTGGCCTTCATGATGAATTTTAATCAATAATAAAATGAATTTAATGCATATGGAGAGGATGTGTCCTATTTTTGGTGATAGAAGTTCATTATTTCATCAATGCTATAAAATAATTTTACTTTTAGTCATATGATTAGAGGTATTAATCTTCGAAAAATTTCAGGTCCGACTCATTTGAAATTTGTTGTTGTTTTACTTTTTTCAGTTCAAACGTTTCTTTTACTGTATCGAGACTCGTAGTATCTTTCCGTATGTTGACGTCTGACCGCGCAGAGTGCTTTTATAATGAAATGGGTAATACTTCATAATTTCTTTTGTCTTCTCTGTTAAAAAATACCAAAATATAATGTCGATTATCTGTCTGAAAAATATTCTGATTTTTAATAGGAAACGTCATTAGACGAAGTGGTGAATCATTTCAAAGCAAATATAATAACCCCCCCCCCCCCTTCCCATCTAACCCTAAGAACTTTTAATTTAAGTACAAGTCTCTTCAAACGAATGAGGTAAGCAACAGCGACAATATTTTTTTTATTTTTCAGTAATATTACAAAAACAATTTCTACTCGTGGCTTGTGGCACCCTTTACAGCGCTAGGCACGGGGCTGGCGCCCCTGTTACCTCATTCTCATCCGGGCAATAGTGATCATCAATAACACGAAATAGGCTCATTCGTTAATTTTTCTAAGGTTCGTTAATCAATCGGCAAACTATTTATTCTAAGTATCTCATCATGTCATACATTTCCGGAGGGCAATGTGTATGCTAGTGGCGCCGCTCGGCGCCGAAATTTTTCACAGCAATAATTGATCACTTTGGACAAGACGAAAGGTAGAGCACGAAATTTTCGTATGAAGCAGCTTTCAGTATTTCTTCTTGCGGAACATAGTGCAAAATCTTCTATATCTGATCTCAGTGGAAGAAACTGAGGAGATAGATCCGTATCATTTCTTGCTCTACTCGTTCTCAAGCAAATCTCTTAGAGACGCACGTCCTACGGCAACCTCACGAAGGCTTTTATTCTCTTTGACTTGACGAGCACAAAAAGGCTAGCGATCTCTAATGTTCTACGAAAACGGTTAAATAAGCTTTCGGCTTTTTCTCGGCAAA
The DNA here is from genome assembly GCA_028673005.1 of Tanypteryx hageni. Classification (NCBI taxonomy): domain Eukaryota; kingdom Metazoa; phylum Arthropoda; class Insecta; order Odonata; family Petaluridae; genus Tanypteryx; species Tanypteryx hageni. Next base: position 226,088,797 of record CM054112.1, on the reverse strand, counting down.
AGCACAGGTCGCACAAACTGGGTATCCGCCGCGACATCGACTGGAGCAATGACCGAGAGAGAGAATGCAGCTGTCAGACGATCTCGGCCCACTCCCTAGTGAGAGGGAGAAAACAACTCTTGCAGGTGTCCTGCCACCTGTACACGAATTCTTTAGGTCTGCGAGAGAGTCTGGATGATATCTTGAGGGGAATGTCGAAGGTCTTAGCTCTAGATCGTGGGCATACTCCAGGTGGAGTTGTTTTTAGGACGTGCCGATTGACTAACTTTTTCAATGGGGGAAATTAATCTGAAATGGCCAAATCTGAAAGGAAAACTTGAAATCGTTTTCTTGATCAATTTATTGGGTTGTAAGGCATAGTGCTACTCCACAACGAAATTGCAAATGTCCGCAGTTTCGGGCATTACCCGTCTCATATCATGTTTAGCTGTACGTAACGTGAATAAGATTTTGTTCTAGAATTGCTCTACTGGTGTTCATAGTGTTGGCACAATTAAGCTAACTTGACAACGTTATATTGAGTTATATTTGTATTAAATTACTAAACTCGCTGCAATCCATGTTCTATTATTCTAATATTCATGTATAAGCTAAATTGACTAATTAAAATTCTCGTGGGAATTAATAACTAAAGTGTGCTGGTAAACCCCTGACTTAATAGCTTTGGGACCACGGTTAGAGTTCGATCAAACAGAAAAAAAGCAGAGGTTAATTTAGTTTACAAAGAATCCGTAGGATCATCTCCACTGCTTTTATTGGTATCGCATTATGAAAATAGGCACAGATCGCGCCATAGTATTCTTGATATGCGCTTACCATCGCAATGCATTCGTAACGTTTGTTTCATTTTGTATCAAATGTTGAAACCGACTTAAACCTTTTTAACACAATATACCTGAATAGCCCTGCTAGTTATCCTCATCACGTAAAACAACCAGGATTGGGGATAAGAATGCGGTATAAATTGATGGGTCACTTAATATCTTGAAGCGTAAAGAACGCCATTTCACACTCCGGTATTGATCCTCTATAATGAATCGTATTATGAAACTGTGACTGTGAGACGATCTCATTCTTATCTACAGTCTAAATTCTAATCCATTAAAAAGTTGATAAAGCTTGTATTGGCATTCATTAAACCCTTCGTTTCTTTTAGGATAGAGTTAAGTAAATGATATTCTATTTGTTGTATCTTATCTACATATTTCGAAGACTTGTACAGAAATAAAAGCGCTTTTATTCAAGAAGTGTAAATTCGGGCTCAAGTATTTCCTGGAAAGCAAAAATTATTTACTATGAAATAATGAGTTTTCATTAATCTATAAAGAAACATTTTTCGATTTTTTGTAAACGACTTTAAACATATTGTAGCCTTTTACCAAAGTGGTTCTGCCAAGTATGATACACGAGATTCCCAATCCCATTCCATAAAAATCTCGTATTCGTTCATACTCAAAACATTTTTTAATTTGTCAATATATCAAATGCATCTCAAAGAGTGTCGTTTTTCATGAGCTCCTTAAATACAACTGATGCAAACAAATTTTAATTTTCAAGGCAAGCTTTGCATCCGTCTTTCTTATGATTGCGGAGTAAATATTATAGTTCTCCTATCAAACAAGGCTGTTCGTATGTTTAATTTTATGCACAAAATACTATTCTATTAAGAATGAATAACTAAAAAAGCTAATCATAAAATAAAAAATGCGGTGTTATAAGTGATAAAAATACATATGCTAGTTCCGTTCACACAATAACTTTTTCAGAATATCTTCTGTCTTTAATGTGCTTCGCAATGACAGTCAAGCTAGCTGATAACAGTAAACATAAATAATCATTGCAGATCATAACATACACGGATATTCTCTTAAATAGAATGTGAATGAAACATCAAAATATGCATCCACGAGTGCCAAGAGTAAAATATCGTTTCCTCTAAATGTTTACATTTTATACGAACTATAAATACGAGAATTTTTCTGCTTTGAAAATCTTTTTTTACTCCCACAAAGGTCCAGCTCACAGACAAGTAAATAATCTCTGTTAAATGCTAGCCAGACTTGCACAGTGATCTATCTGTGACTGAAATATATTTAATTTTTGTTTTTCATTGCGAAGATTTCTCCCAAAAATATCTCCCATAAAGACAGACGTATGTGCCACTACTGGTGTTACTGGATTACATCATTCGTTAATAAATGCGTTTTTTTCATCTTATAATGGAAAAGACTGCATGACTATTTATTTCAATCATATAAACGAATCGAAATTTTAAGATCATCAAAATGAGTTTTAAAATATCTCAAATTACGTAACATTCCTTTTTTCACTCGAGAATTATCGAGTTCTTCTTATGTCTGAAAACAAAATCCAGAATTCGCACTTGAGTACCAAACACTGAAAAATTAAGTACTTGTCTTAAGTATCCCTAATAGTCATAAGAAGGTTATAAAAACATGCGCATTTCGGCTACAGCAAACCCGTCTTCAGTATGTAGAATCTAACAAGTAGGGATGTATACTGGTTTCCCGTGGTACAGAAGTGGTTTTCGTCAAATTCGCCGTAGTATAATCTTATACTAATATATTTGCTTTGAAATCAGACAATTATTTTTCCTTATATTGTGGCAACCCTGCTTCTTAGATCCGTTTTAAACATGCTCATTTCGTTTTGTCATTCTATACTCTCTCCCTATAAACGAAATTTCTTTGAAATCCGTTCAGCCAATATCTTCGGAATTAATAGTTGCAGGCAAATTCTAACTTTGATATTGTGGTAGCCCTGTCTAGTCGACCCGGTTTGAATATAATAATTTTGTTATTTATTTTTATAAAGATTATATACATCATATTTGGTTAAAATCCATGTCGTCAGTTCTCTAGAATCACGTGTAAAGAAATATTGTTTTACTTTTTATTGTGGTAGTCCTGCTATTTATCTCAGATTTAAACATCTTGATTTCATTATGGTATGTTGTATAAATCTTATATACAAAATTTAATTTAAATCCGTTCGGCCAATTCCTTCCAACTCCATAATTCTTGAAAGAATTTAATTTGTAATTGTGGCACCACTGTTTCACTGATTCAGTTTAAATATGCTATTATGGTTTTCTATATATGTTTATATTATAAATATTATAATTTGGTTCAAATTGATGCCGACATTTCAACACAAATAGGTGTAAAAAGAATGTTTTTTATTTCTTGTTTTGTGGCAGCCCTGCTTTCTATATCTATACTAAACATCTTTATTTTGTTTTTTAATGTTAAACGCACTAAAAAAAACAAACTGAAGACGGCTGCATTGTTGCCGAAATGCGCATCTAGTTTTTTTATAAACTTGTTATGGCTGCTGGCGATACCTAAGACAAGTATTTAATTTTTCAATTTTTGATTCTCAAGTGCTTATTCTGGAAATTCTTTTTTTAACAACTTACTATTTGAACAAACTCAGAAAATTATCAATCGCCTAGTTTTAACGTCCACTCAGCAAGATACTACCTATAGCGGCATGTAGTCTTCCTTCACGTAAGGTTGATGTTTTCGAATATTTTAATACGTTATATGAGATGAAATTATACATGGTGGTCCAAAAGTCAGAAAAAATTTAACATAAACTAAAAAACTATGCATAACAGAGGCTCGAATTTTGTTTAATTGGATAGACCAACTGAAAAGGTTTATAACAAAATGTAAATACAATTCAATGTGCGCACCGTTTTTTACAAGAAGAACATCCAACCGATACACTAGTTCCTACCATATCAGCGCCAATATGTCTTTTATCAATTGATGCGATAGCTCCCTCCAGTACTCGCGCGGGTTTTTCAAACACGAGTACTCGCGCGGGGTAGATTTCAACCCCATATGAATTACATTGAAAATGCATGCCAAATGTAGTTCATTCGTCAACAAAAAATGACAAATATGTATCTAATTTAATAGAAACACAACATAATTTTTAACTATATTTAATGATCTTATTTTAAAATAAAAATTGACAAAACCTAAGTAAATATTTCTATAATGTCAAAAATAGCGAACATATTTTTGACATACGAAAACAAAATACAAAATTGAAATTTGGTGAAAATGGTTAAATTACAATTAATTTCTAATATAAATATATAATAAATACACTTAAGTTTATAAAAGTAAAATTCTAATAATTTTACTATGATTCAAGAGTCCTCATTTTGTCAGGTGTTTCATACACATCTATTTTTTCATGATGTCTCATAATTTTTCTCAGATGTCTCACAATCAGAATTTTTTTCAGATGTCTCATACACAACCACAAAGTATAAATTAATTAATGTGAGACAATTACTGTATAAAAATTTTATTATTTACTATCAATAATATTGCATATGGAGAGGGAAAGTGAAAAGACCATAAGTGTTTTTCCTCACCTCAGAAATTATAGGTATCGGTTAAAATTTGCTGAGTGAGGAACAGAATCATGAAACAACTGTCAATTGTTGTATTAAAAACTAATTCACCAAAACAGCAACAATATTTTCCACACAAGGAGATATATCACAGATGTTCGTCTCAGATCGCCGTGCGCCGTCTAAGAAAAAGCGTCCTTGCTCAATAACGGTTCACACAATACTAGAAGTGTTTGCCTAAAAGCCTTCCACACCCGTGTCATTCCAGCTACTGAAAAGTTGGAGACAGCGAAACACGAACGTGAGGGAACCATCCTAAAATGTGAGGGTGGGGTAGAAATCTACCCAGCGCGAGTACCGGAGGGTACACGCAATGGTTCTGAGAGATACATGACTTGTGTTTTTGTTTACATCTCGTGACTCATTTGCTTACAGATGCTGTGAGTCACTATACCTTTTACCCACTTCTCTATGCATCTGTTATCAAGTTTTGGTCTGTTTAGCTCAAATCGTCTCACCGCTAGTATCGCTTTTCCACTGCAGCGTCTAGATTTGTATCTCGTGGATACATTGCGTGTTATTACGTTAATATTGAAGTAGTGTCAAAATTTCCGGCATGTCTTCGGAGAAACGCGTTTTCAACTTGAAAAATGAACAAGATGTTGAGATAATTAGGGAAATTTTTTTTTCAACTGATAATGATGGACAAAATGAAGGTTATTTTGGTGACAGAGACAAGATGAAGAAGAAGTTCCACAACACTGTACCAAAAGAAAACGCTGCGTACCCTGCAACATCACAAAAAGAACTAGGTTGACCAAGTATTGTTGTAAATTTCGTGATTCATATATTTGTTTAGAACATGCCATAATGATTTGTTCAAATTGTAGTGAAAATCGATCATGTGGCTCAGGTTCTGATTCCGACATATGAATTTTAAATTCCCCAGGTATCATCAAACAAATATTTCTGGTTATAACTAAATTTGGTAAAGATATTTCTTCTTTAGTTGTTCAAATTGTAAATTTTGTCTAAATAATGAAAAATTAATATTCTCTTATTGAATATGTAATAATGAAAAATTGTTCGGAAACATTTACTATGTAAATCCAATTTATAAAAATAAACAAAAAATGGATTTCTTTTGTTTTACTATTTTACATATATGAGAGAGTAAAAACAATAAAATCAGATACCTTGACAAGTGTAATAACATTAATATTTGCCTAAGAAATGTGATGTATCTCACAGATACATCATGCGTGTGATAACGTCCCTGTGGGCATTGAGTGTGCCGAAGGGTTAAGCTCAGCAATGTCCTCCATCTTCAACTTGAATAACATGTCCATCTCTGCCAATCCATCTGCCATGGAATTCTCATTGAGATACTTCCAAACGTGCTGCCAGATGTCTTTGGGCTGCAGTTCAGCAACTTGAGAGGCTGGGAAGAGTTGCACCATATCCAGATACATAGTTAGTTTCCGTGACGGTGGGTTCGGAGAAGAAAAACGGTCCGAGGACGCAATCAAACATTAATCCACACCACACGTTGATCTTAGGGCTGTCGCGGAAGTGTTTTATAGATTAGTTGCGAATTCTCTGAACCTCATATCCTCATGTTATGACGGTTAATTTTTCCTGAGAGATGGCAGATTGACTCGTCATCTTCTAGGTGACCAAGCATATCTACTGCAAATAACAGGTGGCGTGATTTGTCATTAGACTCTAGGGGTTGCAAGATTTTCCCCTTATAGTCGTACAGCCGAAATCTCTTGAGCAGCAGTCGGTGCAACGTAGTGCGAGCCAGTTCCAACTGTCTAGAGGCAAATCGTAGTCTTGGCAGGGCTCCGCTGGTAGACTTCCCGGACACGCTCAACTATCCTCCTCACCACTGCTTAGTCGGCCATTTCTTTCCCGATGAAGAACACTTCCGGCTTCCAAGAATTTCTTATGCCTTGGTCTGATGCTGTTACGGGACGGTGGGTCCTTGCCGAAACGTGTGCGAAAATTATTACAAACTTGGATGTTTGACAAAAAAACAGCATGTGCAAATAGCCTTCTCTTGTGAAGCCCACATTTCCAATGAACTTTCCTACGAATGAAGGAGACAGAGGATCTTTGAAGGACGCACTAAAGCTGATTACTGCCAAGCTGACGAGGAACTGATGCAGAGCACGTTCTGTATGGGTACTGCGCAACGGGAATTTGTCTATTGTTACATAGCTCAGCCATTATAGCAGCGTCCGCGTCCCCGTCGCTATCAGGCGATAATTATAATGCGTTTAACTTTTTTAATTATTCTATTGAATTCAACGATGAGATGATAGTAATGCATCAAACTTTTTTAATATAGAATGAAAAAAGCTATGATTGTAATACATTAAATTTTTAATTGATTTATCGAATAAAACAAAGCAATGATTATTATAGATGAAACTTTTGGAGATGTTCTATTTAGTCAAATAAAGCAGTCTTTGTTATGGATAGTTATTTTTTATTTTACTTTCAATTTGTCCAAAGACTTTTGGACCATCATGGATAATAATCTTCAAGCATCAGCTTCAGATGAAAGCAGAAATATCTAGGAAAATGAATCATTACGAAAACCTCATTCTAGCCGACATCACACCAGCACGTATTTACTTATTTGGCATCCACAAGTGGTCCGAGACCCTCTGGAGGCTCTTGACATGTCACGAAAAACTTGACCGACGGCAGTTTACTTTTCTATCGTGCTTCCACAGCACGATTCAGCTTCATCCGGTAGATCCCTGGTAAGGACTGGAAGTAGGTCATCACGAATACTTTTTGAAATAGGAATACTCCTCTCTCGTTCAACTGTCCTCCACGTCAAATTTTCTACGTCTCCTCGAATCCCTGCAGATTTACCGCGGTTTGAGCGGAGAGTATTCGAAAATGGACGAGTAGAAAGAATAAATCTTTCCACGGACGGTACCACGCAACGGTTAACTCCGAAAGCATCGATTTTTTGGCTGTAAAGGTTGAAAGATGGAGGAATATTCAGGCGTAAAACAAACCTCTTCTGCCTCGGCAAAATGGTTTGATCATTTGCCAATGTTATGCTAGATTAAAAAGAATTATCCCCTTTGTTTTTAAAAGTAATTGATTGAGATTTCAAATTTTTTCTTCGCCTTTTAACATGTATTCGTTGAGTGGCGAATTTGACAGTTTATTCGGTAATATCCTAAGTACTAGTGTAAATACGCAATAGTGGTTTAGAACCGATAAGAATGAAAGTTAAATTTAAAACATTAGATTAACATAAAACTTTTAAAACTGTAAGTATCTGATAAATTACGCTAATAATATTGCCTCTATGCTTTTAGAACCTACATTCGAGATCTCGAACTAAAATCTTCAAATAAAAAAATAACTCATTGCCTTGTATATTATATAAGAGGGAAAGTAAATACAACATCCAGTAAAAGGCGTATCATCATGTTGACGTTCCTCCGGAGGTTAGGAAGCCATATTTTTAATTGAGTCGTATTATAAACAAAATTTATTTGAATTCTTTTACGCGTCCACGCTTTCCTGGCCTGTTATAATCCTTACACAATCGGAAATTAGAGTAATAAGCCATTTTTCATTCATGCGAAATCAATTTTGCTTTATGATAGCAATTAAATGTTCGCGAGGCATATGAAGGACTCGGTTACGTCTACTATGTCAAGTGGCGAGTCGATTACTCGAAACGGTCGTATATTCCAAATGTCATGTCCTCCTCTTATCAATCATCTTTTACCTCCCACATTCTAAAATGGAATGGAAGCCAAGTTTCGATAATTAGTCTCTTGGCTCGACATTTCTTATTTTAAATGCTCTCTAAGGGCGACGGAATCTTTTCTTCAAATGCTTCGCTTAGCGCCCGCGGGTCCCCACTCGGCAAAACCCTCCACGTCCGGATACTAGCTGCAAAGAGAACCACCGGTTGAAAATGCCCTTAGCGAAAGGCTATTTTTGATGTCGAAATTAGAGGCTTTTGTGAATGGAGGAAAACAGCGGACATAAGGATGTACGCCGGGGATATATTTTCCGTGGAATGTTTTGGTGAATGGCACGAGCGATACGTGGAAGGTGTTGCCCGGGTAAGATAGGGGCGAGGTGCGGGCAGATTGGAAACGCAGTGGCGGGCAGTGAGGGGCAAATACATTTGCGAGGGGAGGGAGGAATATAAGAGAGAGGGAGATTTCGTGAGGATGCGTGCGGAGCGGGAGGTAAAGCATAGGAAGAGGTAAGTGGAGGAAGAGAGAGGAGGTGAAGAGGGACGCGGGAGAGGGAGCGAATGTCATGCAGGAGATGCGGGGGGGATGGGGAGCGAGGCGCAAGTCCCCGAACATGTGACGGTGTAGAATAAAAGCCTCGTGCCCACCATCTCTCCCACACCTACTTTCCCTCGCATCTCGCTCATTGTACCCTAACCCCTTCCTGCAAGCCCCACCGGTGACTTAAAAAAAAAAACCTCCGCCACTTCCCTTCCAAACACCATCCACACTCCTACCACAAAAATACCCTCCCTCCCACTCCCACCACTCTTTCAACTCTCCCATTCCGCGCCCTTTCGCGTCCGTTCCCCTCTTTCCGCCTCCCCCTCCCATCCCTCTTTCACTTCCTCCCTCCCCTCCTCCGCCACTTCCCCTCTCACCTCTCTCTTCCCCTACCAGATCTTCCACTCCGAAGGGAACTCCGGAGGGGGTAGGGGAGTGGACGAGGAGGGGAGGGAGGGAGGGAGTTGGGTGCGCGCCGAGGGAGGGGAGGGAAGTGTGTCGTACCGGGCCGATCGAACGGGCGGTTTCCTCCGTGCGCTTCGCCCGCTCGCCGGGGCTTCGAACGCGAGAGAGCCGAACCTCGCTCGGGATCCCCGCTCACTCCCTCCGCGCGCAGGCGGCAGCAAGGCGAAAGAGAGAGAGGGAGATATAGAGAGGACCCGGCGGCTCTTCTTCCGCGGAACGCGTGTCTCTCTCCGCGACTCCCTGTGCCGAGGGAGCGAATCGAATCCTGGAACACGCCTCCTAGGAGACATCCTTCGCGGTTTTTCACGGTGTCCAAGCGTCGCGGTGCCGGAAAAAAGACCGGATTGGATGAGGGAGGTGTGGGTTTGCGGAGCGGCCCCTATGGGGGGTCGCCTTCTGCCCGCTTGAGAGGGGGACTCCCTCTCTCGGACTATCCTTCTCTTTCGTCGGCTCGGCCTCCGCCGCCGCTGCTGGTGCCGCAGCCGCGCGGTGCGTGCCCAGTGTGATTCCTCGCTCATGAAAGGGGTGCCGTTTTATCGATCCGCCTAGAGGGTGAGTCTCGCACCGGAGCGATTGTTTCGTTGATCGGAGGTCCTTCGCCCCGCCGGTGGGCCGCTCGCAGCCGTCCCACGGCACCGGAGGAAATCCCTCGTCCCCAGCGTTTTCATCGGCGGTGCGGGTCGGAGGGATAGCGGTGTGGTGCGCGAGGAGGGCGCCGCTCCCGCCTACGCTGCTCCGCCCGGGACGCCTCCTGGTGAGAGGGAGCAGTGCTGCCAACCTGTAGTAGTTTTATCTTCCGTTCCCTCCGATGCTCGCGTTTTTTCCTCGTCTTCGCACTTCTTTCGGTCCCTTTGACCTCCCGCTGTGATGGAGAACACCGCCTTCCGCCCCGCCCCCTCCCCTCTCCACCCTCCCCCTCTCTCTTTCTCGTCCTCTCAATCACTTCCACCATATCCAAGTAGTCTTCCCCGCCATCTTCCGCCTCCCCCTTCCTTCCTCTACGCCTACTCCTCCGCCTTCCCCTTCTCTTTCTCTTCCTCCTTCCCCTCTCCTATTTGTTCGCCGTCCCTTCCAACTTCCCTATTTCCCTCCTCTTCGACTTATTATTTCCTTTTCTAAGCTATTCTTCCCACTTCCTCTAATCTCCTCATTCTCTCTTTTCTCATTTATTTCCGTCTTCCTCTCTCTCTCTTCCCTTTCTCCATCTCTCCCTCTCCTCCGTCTCTTCTCCCTTTCCATTCCTCATCCATCCTCCGTCTTCTCTCTAGCAGTCTCTCTCTTTCTCTTCCCGATTTCCTGCTTTTCTCCTCTTTTCCCGCCTCCAATCTTTTTTTCTCCTCGTCCCACTTTCCGTCGCATCCTCTCACTTTCTCGCCCCCTCTTCCTTCCTCCTGTCCTCTTCCTGTTTCCCCTGCTTCTCTTTTTATACTCCATCTCACCCACATCTTCTCCTCCTCTCCCTCCTCTTCGTGTATAATATGCCCGTTAATGGGCGACCAGCATTATCGATTTGCGGCCCAAATGTAATCTTTTGAGGCAGTTCAAACGTGATGTTGTAGAATACAAGCAGGTTAGGAGAGCCATCACGACACGCGCGCACGCCTATGATTTACATCTCGGCGGCACACATTCCGAGTGGAAGTTCCGCACCAAGTGTTGCACTCCTGAGGACCCCTTCCTGGTTGTGCAGGGCGATGATGATCGCGTTAGTGAGTGAGGATCTTGTGGTTTGGGTCGTAAGGATGGCTGTTATGTTAACGAGGTCGCACCCTAGTGTCACTGAAAGTAAGATTTCAACAACGCCGAGAGACTAATAGGTCTTTCAAAAGAACTCCGCGCCCTTCAGTCTTAGTACTCGTTGGTGTGGGATTAAATGTCCGAAACCGATCTAAATAAGTGCGCCGCGTCTGAAAATTCATTAAAACAAGTCCCTACTGAAGATGCATGTCATTTCCTCCCAGAATCTTTCTGATGCTGTCACTCCAGCCGTAATCGCAGTTTCAGATAGGCAGCAGTGACGACCCACTCGTTCTGTATAATATTAACGTAAGCTACAAACGCCTCTTATAATCTATGATCTGATGTGTGAAAATTTATCTTCGTGCGTATTATTTTTCACGGATCCATTAATTGCTTATGATTTCCGTAGTATCGGTCCATCTGTTGGCATGTGGTGGGAAGGTCAACGTCTTGATTGCAATAAAGCACGGATCGATACATGACGTTCCACTAGTGGAAGGTGGGAAATTGACGCAGCTGAACTCTTGCTCGGTGATTAAGACATTCATTTATGAATGCAAATAAACGTATCGTGCATTCTATCATTCGTAGTTATTTCGATGATAATAATAATAGCGCTTTATTTCTGGTCAACTAGATAGAACCGGGTAAACTCAATTCTTTCACCGGTACTAAATTTGAGTAAACTAATACGTTCGGAAAAAGAAGACTAGCGAAAGAGGTTAACTGTAAAGCTTTTTGTCCAATTAATTTCGCTTTCTCAAATCGTAAAAACAAATACAACATAAGACACGATCAATTATCACAAATTAGCAAACAGATATCCAGTGTTGATATTCAGCATAAAATTTTAGTTGGATCGTTGCCATTATCGTTGTCGTTTCATATACTGATTAATTATAACTTGCATGCATTATATTAAGTGAAACTCTTCTAAATTTGAAGTGCTGTAAATGAATTCTTTGACGTGAGGACATACGTCCAATTGAATTCTGCGGCTTGCTTTCATTCGCCAGCGCCAACTGTTTTAACAACGATCTCATTGTCTCCCGGAAAATGAATCTTATGTCTTTCACTGGCGTGGAGTAATATTTTATGCCTTTGAGTATTTACCCTTTAGTTCTCTTTTGATATTTAATTTTCCCGCGTGAAATGTTCGGTTTTAGTGATCATGAGCGCGAATTCCACATTTACATCAATACTCTGAAAGCCTTAGCTTGCGCGTGGCAGATGGTGCCATTTCACGCCATGGTAGCACCCTTATGTAAACCTCCATTAGCAGATGTAATTGCGCCTGAGGTTCTTTTCTTTCCTAGAGGTGGATTAATTATCCAGCAAGCGAGTTTTAGTTGAGGCGTACCAAGCCTCAGACTTGTAGGTCTCAAATGTTGAAGGAAATTTTATTATAAATCTCGGATTGCCTATCAGTTATGTTGTAAATGTTCCTCCCAAGCATCAGAAGCTCCGAGCAAGAAGAAGGAAATGTTTTTTTAGCTAAACGATTTTCAATCCGACGGATAGCGTAAAACTAAAATGATTCATCGGTATTTTTGTTCTTGTGTGTTTATCACTTGTTGGTCAGAAGCACAAAACTTGACCTGATTACATCGAGTTTATGTTGATGTTGACTATAAAATAGCCGAATTAAGAGAAAAATATTACCATTATAGAAAAATACTTAGGTTTTATTGATAATAATTTGTAAACTGTCATTAGTCATTTGGTAAAAATTCCCAAGGGTGAGGATATTTGCATGGACTATAGGTAGAGTCACCTTCAACCAATATGTGCCATGAAGTTTCAAAATGAACTCCATGGAGAATCGTAGATAACACCAGTTAATTTCATGGCTGTAATTTAAATTCAAATCTTATGAAATTTAATATTCAATTCTGCTTAT